>VXBA01003194.1:389488-402531 GCA_013399895.1 Serilophus lunatus
CTTCCACCTACAGGTGATGTGGTTTTCAAAGACAGAGCTTGCTTTGTGCTTTCTCCTGGAAATTCAGAGCCAGATTTGTCTTCATGACCACTGGAACAGTACCAGTGTTACTACTGTATCAAAGGCCTTGGTTTTGGTGGTGATTCTTTTATAACTGGGGTGAATTATATCTAAAATAATGGGATATAATGGGTGATAAAATGAGGGGCTGAGACCACTCTTATGGAGCTGCTGTCATGTGTGGCTGTGACTTTCTGTAGAACATGTCTATGCTGATAGGGAGGGGAACTTGTGTTTCATTTCTCAAGTGCTTCTGTTATAAAATAATGGTTTATAGCTTTCCTTTTGTAGGGCCACATTTTATGGGTTACAAAATTGACAGACTGTGGGTCTGGGGGTGCACGTGCTGCCACTGCTGTAGGAAAGTGATTAAAGGCAGATTCTTTGCCCCATTCCAAGAACTTGGAAATCTGTGAATCCTGACACACCTACACGAAAGAAATTTCTGTCACTTGCAGGTTTTCCTCTGAAAAACAAAGTCTAGTTGCTTTGCAGACGGAATCTCACAGAATTCCCCCCTTTCCCATGAATACCATATGGCACCTAGGATTAACAGCTAATCTGTCTTTTCTCTTGTTCCAGGGGACAGTGCTGAAAAATGGCACGGAAACCTTTGAAGCCTGGGAGGACCCTCCCCCCCCAGTCTACATGCAGTTCTACTTTTTTAATGTGACAAATCCTTTGGAAGTGATCCAAGGTGCTACTCCTCTTGTAGAGGAAATAGGACCATACACCTACAGGTAGGACCCTTTTCCACTGTTTTCGAGCTTGGTGAAACCTGTCGTGCATGAGGAAGCCAAAAAGTGGGGATGTAGAAGCCTTGGGATCCCATTCTAGGAGAAAACCCAGGTGTTAATGGAAAGTTCATCCAGGGGAGCAGGGTCATACCCCACCCAGACAGCACTGACACCTGACTTCTGTCAGACTCTGGGCAGCGTTTTGCTGGTGTGCTGCTGCTCCTCAGCTGCTGAGCACAGAGGAGGCTGTTTGCTTCCTGGCCTGCTGTCTTGAGAGAGAAAAGCCACGAGGGTGATGTTTGAGAGTCTGGAGAGAGGAGTATTGCATAAAAGCGTGACTCCTGCTCACTCAGGAATTAGTTCCCAGCTGAAGTTGCACAATGCACGCTGGTAAAGTGTGGCCAGAAAAGCTGGTGGAGAGCAGTGCTACAGCCAACCCTCTCTGTAAAACCTGCTCAGGTTTTAGAATTGTGTCTTCCTAAATGGTCAGATTCTATTGGTATTTGAAAAAAAATACTGGGGAATGAAAATGAGAGCCTCTGCACTATCTCCTGCCTTTCAGTTTCTTTCCTCACACACCTCAGCTTTGTTTCTCCTCCTGCCAGCAGTCCTTTCCCCTGTCTCCTCTGCATTCCAGTCCTGTGTCTGTTTAGCCCTGGCAAAATCCCTGGTGTTACATAAACCACTAGAGCTGGAGAAGAGATCCACAAACTTCCAAGTTCCCAAGCTTTTCCTCAGGTGTGTGTGTAGTGTAAGGCTGGTCCTTAGTCAGCAGTGCATTCTCCGTGTCAGGAGCAGAAATGGGACCAGGAAACCACACAGGCTGGCACTCAGTCTCCTTTGCCAGCTGCTTCTTTTCCCTTTCCTTAGCTCCAAGTCTCTGCTGGGTGTCCCCACCAGCCCGGCTTGGGAAGCTGCACCTTATCCATGGAGGAGCTCAGCAGGGTGGATAAGGCTGGTGCTGGGTTGGTCTGTGCCTGAGGGCAGGCCCAGCCTGAGCTGCTGGTTTGCTGGGAGAGCCTTTCCCTGCATCCTCTCTCCTGGATTGTTTATGGAAGGGAGGGAGGCTGTGCATTCCTGTCGCTTCTGGCTTGTTTGCTTATCCTGGCATGTCTGGACAGGATTCCCTTGTGCTGTGCTCTCTTTGATAGAGGAAAGTTAGGAAGTGGAGTGCTCTTTTCCAGCAGATCCTTTAATCCTTGCCTGTCACTGCAGCAGGCTGCCAGCAGTGGGTGGGGAGGAGAGGAGGCGTGTGGGAGCAGAGGGAGCAGGGAGGGATGTTGCAGCCATGCTGCACGCAGGAGCCAGGGAATAAATACCCAGCTGGTCCCTATGTGGCAGAGCATTAAAGATCCATTTAGCATGTGGCAGAACACCTAAAATGCCATCATGTGAAGTGAGTGCATGGCTCCGTGTGCTTGGGGAAAGGCTGGGAGTGAACTGGCCCAGACAAGCAGAGGAAAAACATGCAGTGAGTGACAGAGAGGAGGTGGGAGGGCTCAGTGGAGTCTCTTCCTGCAGCTCGGAGTTTTGGGCAGCGTGCATTGCAAAGCAGTTGGTGCAGAGAGGGGTTCTGTAACAAAAATGCAGTAGTGCTGGTGTTTTTAAATCTTAGAAGCTGAACTGGCAGCACATAAATAATTACAGAGTGCAAACTGCCTATCTGCCCCAGCCTGCTGGGCCCCAAAGAACACTGGAGAACTGCCTGGCCTTGCACACATTTACAGCTTTCTGTCTTAAGTATATCTGGGAGCCTCCTACTCATATCCCTCATCGGGGAGTATTATTTTCCTCTCCAGAGCTGGAGAGGCATCTCAGGTTACCCCTGGCCTATTTTAGGAAGGCATTTCACAACTGTCCATTCCCATCCCCTCAGTTCCAGCCCTGGGGTATAAGACTGCTGCCCAAACCGTGCTGGAAGTGTTGCCAGACCGAAAGGTCCCCGGGTGGCAGGGATGCTGGGGAGTGATGGATACACAGTTTGGGTGAGGAGGCTGGGAAGTGGTTGATTTCTCACAATGTGGGCCTTTCCAGTTTGCTTTAAATTTGCAAGCCTGGGCCAGGGTAGCACAGCCTGTCGTGAAGCTGCATGGACGGATCTGGTGCAGCCAGGATAGAATCTGAGATCTGGACTGAATGCAAAGCATCAGAGCACAAGGTCTGGCAGAATAATTCACCCTCACGTCTTGTGACTTGACATTTGCCCAGGCAGCAAAGCAATGTGACTGTCAACAGCCTCTTGAGTGAAGGCAGGCTTAGGAAATAGAGGGTGTTTCACTTCTTGTGTGTGCCATGAGCAGGCAGCCTTTTGCCATTTCCCTTTTGGGGTTTGCTGGAGACACGTGTGTGAGCCAGCCTGTGCTGCAGAAGGGCAGAGTCCTTGTTTGTAAAAGGGTAATGGCAATGAAAATTGAATTATGCTTCTGACATGTGTTTCGGGGTAATTAAGATCTGCCTTCCTCATCAGGCCAGCAGGTAGCATTTGATGTTTCTTGCCAATTGGACTGGTGTGTCAGCAATCCTGAGTTTTATCCTGCTGTCTGAGTGCTTAAGCAGGAACAGCAGCAACCTCCCAGGCCATGGGTAATGCACAGCAAAAATTCAGTTTGGATTTCTGTCATGTCCAGGATTCCTGCCTGAGAATTAAAGGACAAGAACTAAAACGAGGCTTGTTCTGTGGTCATGTCAGTGTCAGCCCAGAGGTCGTAGTGCCAAGTGCTTTGGATCCAGCAGAAAGATTCTGGGAGGTTCTTAGTTCAGGTTAATCAGACTTGCATGGAACATGCATCTGCCTGGGATTGAATTACGCCCGCAGCAAGGAGGCAAAAATTTCATTTTCAAACTGTACTTCAAGGGCAATCCTGTATGTGGTGCCTCTAAATCCTTCTGCACCATCTGAGGTTGTTCTTCCTTGGAGGTTTTTTCAAGGCGGAATTAGCAGGTGGGGTGGCATTTTTGGAAGCACCCTGTGAGTCCTGACTCAGCTCAAACAGGGTGTTTGTGTCAGTGAGGGAATCTACTCCCAAATAACTGAAAATCTTACCCTCTCTGTGCTCAAAGCACTTCAGTAGCCATAAGTTAGTTGCAGTTAATGCTGTGTGTACTTGTTTAACTTGATTAGAGAACAAACCCTCTCTTGTTTTTCAGGGAATACAGGCCAAGAGTCCACGTTCATTTTTTGGACAACGGGACCAAAGTGTCTGCTCTGAACCCAAAGACTTATGTATTTGAACCCCAGAAGTCAGTGGGAGACCCTGAAGTGGACCTGATCAGGACAATAAATATTCCTGCAGTGGTGAGTTCTCTTTCATTCCTGCTTGGAAATCATCCTGGCACACTGCAGAGCGAGCAGCTTCTTTCTTCATCCTGTCTCTCCCTTTGTGGTAGGCAAGAGAGGCAGCTCATGTCTGGGGCAGGTGCTGCTCTCAGTTTTGGTTTGGACTGTTGTGGGGTTTTTATTTTGTTCCTCCCTCTCCTCACACCTCTGCAGTGTTAGTGCATCTCCCTTGTGGTGGGAGCTGACACACTCCTCAGCAATCAGTTGGGTTTCCATGAGTCAGTGAAACCAGGGAATTAGTGGTGTCAGATGCTTAGGAGGAACTCCAACTTCTGAATAAGAAAGTTAGGAATGATTGTGGGTGTGTTGTCAAAATTGCAAAAGTTGCCTCCAAGTCTGCTTCTCAAACTGAGACAGGCCTACAGCAGAGGAGTTTCAGACAGAGCTGGATGACAAGGACCTCTCAGAGTAAAAAGAAAGCTAAAAAATGCACCCCCAAACTGTGTAAGGTGAAAGTGTCATTTTGGTGAGCAGGGGCAGAGCATTATTGCAGCCTCATGCAGGGATAGCATGAGAACAAGCAGATCTAAAGCTTTCACAGCTTCCAGAGGAAATCAGACTCTCCTCAAATACTCGGGGGTGTGACTAAGCCTTTACTCCCCATCCCAGTTTAATTGACTTCAATTGCAGGGTACAGTCATTCCTACTTTTTCCCCAGCTTTTCCAAAAATGTCTGATTTTATGAATGACTACGAAAATGCCCTATATTTAGTAGAAGATTTAGTAGTCTGTAACTGAAAGTTGCAGTCAGTGCAGACACTGTATTTTCAATTCCTCCCAGGCATCTCAGTGGTGGTAAGGATTATCTGTCTTTCAGGTTTTTGGCTGTGATGTACTGTAACAGGCAGTAGGAGAAGACCCACAGGCTATTTTGCCCTTCTTTTGTTACTGCTCTTTAAAAAGACATCCCTTGTCAGCCAGAAAGGAAATAAATGTTGTTACTGTTTGCACAGAGGAGATAACGAGTCTCTTGAAACACGTGCCGTGCTGAAATGTGCCTGTGTTGGGATGCAGCTGCCCTTACTCATTCCCCAGTAAACCTGACCATTGCTCCCTGGTTCCAATCCCCTGGCAGACTGCCATGGAGTGGACCAGGTCGACCCCTCTCCAGTTTGCCACCGAGCTGCTGCTGCTCCTGTACCAGGAATCGCTGTTCACCGTCCGCAGCGTCCACGAGCTCCTGTGGGGCTACAAGGACAGGCTGCTGTCTGCCATTCACATCGTGCACCCCGAGATCGACCCCGTCTTTGGGCTCTTCAATAAGGTACCTGGGTGGCTTTAGGTGGGGAACAGTGTGGCTGTTACAGAGTCACCGTGGTCGCCAGCCAGCTGGGAGGGGTGTGCCTGGACTGAGGCTGCAGGGGTGGCAAAGGGACGTTCCCTCTTCACTTTGGCTGGGTTTAGGCACTGGCTGTGAGGGTTTTATCTGTTTACACATTTTATGATGTATGGATAAGCTTTCCAAGGGCAAACCCTTCCGCTGTTGCCTGAATAACATGGGCCTTGTGGGGCCGGTGGTGCAAACCACCAGAAAAATTTCCTGGCCAATTTCCTTAGTAATTGATTGAAATTGGATGTTATTTCTGTGCTGGAGCCATTCCCCCCTTCCACAGTGCTTCTGGTTGCATGTGGGGACTCCTTGTTTCTTGGAGATGTCTGCAGTGCTCAGGTTATTCCTGCGGGGTTATTTTCTTGCTAGGGATTGTTTTTTTAGGGCCAGTTTTCTTGTGATATTATATTTCCTGCAACTGGGAGGTGTAAGAATCTTGCCCAGTCACTTCCTCCTTGTTCATCTTCAGACTGGAGTTCAATGAACTGCACAGCCCTCGGGGGGAGGTCTGTCCATCCACTCCTGGGGTGGACTTGAAGTGGGGACAGCTTAAACTCCTGCCACCCCCTTGCAGTGAGCAGCCAGGTGTCACAGGATGAGTGCAGATCCTGAAAACTCCTGTATCTGTCTGCAGATGAATGGAACTGATGATGGAGAATATGTTTTCCTGAGTGGGGAAACGAGCTACCTGAACTTCTCCAGGATTGTGGAGTGGAAAGGAAAAGAGTAAGTTTTTTGGTGTGGTGTGGCCTCTGTCAGAATCTGCCCTCTGTTTGCTTGGCAAGCAGCAGTTTAAAGAGGCTGTAGGTGCAATTTAAACCCATTTTAATTCCTTCCCTTGTTAGCAGAGCTGAGGCAAGAGGAGTTAGCACTGTGCAGGTCTGAGTCTCCTTTGCCATGAGCTGGGAAACTGCTGCAAAGTCCTTTAGCCCTTGCTCTCTTTGCTTCCTTGTATTCAGGTCCTTGAGCTGGTGGACAACAGAGGCATGTAACATGATCAATGGCACAGATGGGACATCCTTTCACCCACTGATCAACAAAGATGAGAACATCTACATCTTTTCTTCTGACTTCTGCAGGTAAGGAGAAGACAGTGTCTCTCAGAATTTAAGGCAGAGTGTTTATATCCAGTGTTTGATGTTAGGCTGGTGTTTTTCCTCCCATGATTTTATTTAACAGTAGGAGTGTTCTGCATTTATTCGTGGTATGAAGGATGAGAGTTACAACAACAGCAACAAAAAAACCCCAGTCTGCATCATACTGAGGATGTGCTATTTCAAAATGAAGATAAGGGGAAAATTTGGAAGGTGACTGGAAAGACAGACTGGACTGCCTTGCAAGGCTAGTAGTGATGGGAATGGAAGGATTTGTAGGAACCTTCTTTCCTCTGAAATCTTCCTCTGTGCCCTGCTTTTTTAGAGAACCCAGACTGCCGTCCTCAGAGATTCATGATGCTGTTCATGATTCTTGATGCTGTTTGATACACCGCCAGATGCAGTAAATCCTGGTCTTTCCTTCCTTGTGTCCCACCTTGGCCACCTCCCGGCCCGTGCAGAGCAAAACCCACCTGAAAGGAGGTGCTGCGTTAGGCTCCGTTCAGGACTAGCCTGACCCAGGCCCGGCTTTGCTTCCTTGCAGGTCTTTGTTCCTGGTGTACGACAGCTCGGGAGCCGTGGAAGGCATCCCAACCTACCGCTTCGTGCCCTCCTCCATGGTCTTTGCCAACACCACGGTGAACCCGGACAACGCCGGGTTCTGCGTCCCTCCGGGAAACTGCCCCGGCACCGGCGTCCTCAACGTCAGCATCTGCAAGCAAGGTGTGTCCCCAGGCAGGCTGCAAGGGGAAACTGGGCTTGTCCTGGGCACAGGGAGTTGGTTCTGTGGCTCCACGTTAGGCTTTTCCCTTCGCTGTAGATGGCACGCTGGCAAAGGCTTCCCCGGATCCCGCTCTAACCCTTTTTTTTAGGTGGTGACTCCCCGTGTGTTTTGCATTCCAGGTGCTCCAATATTTCTGTCAGCTCCACATTTTTACCAAGCAGATCAGAAGTTTGTAGAGGATATACAAGGCATGCATCCCAGAAAGGAATACCATGAGACTTTTCTGGACATCAATCCTGTAAGTGCAGCTTTTTTTCAAGGAGTTCTGTAGGTGAATCCAAGCACCTGGAGCTAGGAAATCTCCTTGGATAGTGTGTAGTCCCGCTGGCCTCAAGGGATCTGCACTGGTTTCATGGTGCTGGATGGAATGGAATATTCCTTTGGGTAGTTTGGGGCAGCTGTCCTGCCCCTGTCCCCTCCCAGCTTCTCACCCACACTCTGCCTACAAACTGTGAGGAGCAGAAAAGGCCTCAAGGCAATAACTAAAACATCCGCGTGTTATCCACGCTGTTCTCATCACAAATCCCAAAGTAGAGCCTGATCCCCAGCTGCTGTGAAGAAAACAAATTCTCTCCCAGCTAAAACCAGTGGAATAGCGATCTCTACGCCCACACACACGAATGTGGGTCGAGGAAAACAGCGCAGGCATGACCTGCCTGATTTCCAGAGACAGTGCTCTGACTCAGCGAGCTGTTATGTGTGGCTAAAGCAGGAGGAAATTCCATAGTTCCCCTCTTAAGGCCTAGTGCAGATCCTCCTGCTGGGTGTCTAGTTTGGTGCCAGGTTCTCACAGCTTTTGTTCTTTCACATTTACTCCTTCTGTTTTTGACGCTGCTGCCTTGTGTTCCCCAGCTGACAGGGCTTGTCCTGCAGGCAGCCAAGAGGATGCAGATCAACGTTCACGTCAGGAAACTACCTGAATTCTTGTGAGTGTTCCCTGCTGCCAGGTGCACGGCTCAGATCTGGTTTGGTACTCAGAACTGATTTGTTGGCAGTGTTCAGGTGGAATATTAGTTGGACGGAGCAAGTGTGAGAGGGATATCAGTCGAATCTCAAGTTACAAGGGACAGTGTCCTCTTGTATCACAGATCCAGTGGATTTTGCAGCTGCAGCACCTTGTTTCCTGGTGCCCAGGAGCTGCCACAGTAGCACCATGTTGTAGTAAGGGGACTGACAGAGATAGAAAGGAGTGAGTCAGGGGTTCAACCAGGAAGCCATTTTAATGAGAAAACTTACAGCTTCTATACTTTTTTAGACACTAGCACTTTACGTCCTTATTGGTCCACATACTTGTTTTTAGCAATTTCATTGGATCAAGTTAAAGCATTCTGCCATCTTTTTTGCTTTGGGAATTTTCACTATTATTTTGAAAAATATTCGAGATTATTCTTGAACAAAACATGTTTTTCCAAGAGATATCTGCTTGGAAAAACATGTTTATGCAAAGTTACTTGTTATGAGAAAGTAGCTTGTCCTTGCACGATAAACTCTAGGCTACTGTGCACAGCTTCAAACCACTGTGAGAACTACAGATATGTTTTGAAAAAGCTTTAATTGTTTTCAGTACAGCCACATTCTGAAATGTTTTTCACTCAGCAGATGTTCTTTTTGTTTATTTTAAAACAGAAACCTTTCAGGCTAACTTCAAACCTCTGCCAGAGAGACAGAGTTACTTAAGTTAGCTTCTAAAATTCTTAAAACAAGCCTTAAAGCCTTAAGCTTTCAAAATTAGCTACAACAACACCACTTCTGCCTGAGCTGGGATTCCACATGTGCCAAACATTTGGGGATTTTTGCTGCCGTGCCCATGTTGCTTGGACAATAGTCCCTGTGTTTCACAAACAGGAGTAACCCTCAACGCCAGCTTAGCTTCACATTCCTGCTGCCTGGCACCAATCTGTCACTCAGTTAGGAGTGAACTCTGTGTGGATCCCACTCTTTCTCTCCTCAACAACTCCCAAAATGCGCCATGGCTCCCAGTCCAGAATTTATTATCCACCTTGGAGACTGAGGTTGTCCTACTCCAGTGGGGAGGTGAAAATCAACAATAAAAAGGAGCAGCCCAGAGGTTTTTCGGTGGCACTTTCCTCACTCACTGTTCTTTTACAATCAGTCTCCACAACCCTCAAGTTGAAAACTTTCAAACCCATGATTTTTTCATTGTTTCTTGGTTTTTTTTTTAACACAGTGAAACAGGCAACGTCCGAACGCTGGTTTTCCCAGTGATGTACATCAATGAGGTAAATAGTTCTTTCATGTCTCTGCAGCCTTGTGGCATCTTAATGCTTGCAAAAATACCCTCTGTGAGCCAACCAGAAAAGAAAAGGCTGCTTTTGCTGTTGTTTCATACAGTGGTAGGTAGGAAGCTGTTGCTTCTTCTTATCTAACAGCCTCCTGCTGCTTGTTGACCGTAGTGTTCAGTTCAGGCCTGCAGAACACCCCCCAGTCAGACACTCCAGTTCATTTCAAGGGAATTGGCCATGGGGAAGAGGGATGCTTGAGTGAGGAGGAGGAGGAGGAAGAGGAAGGTCACATCTTAAATCTGGGGCTTATGTTGTGAATATTTTGTGAATATTCCTGTGCTGTAGATCACTGAATTGGACCACTGAATTAATTGGATTCAGGGAGGACTCTAAGGGACTAGCTTTGATGCCATACACCATTATTCCAGGCCTTTATTAGTCCATTCCTAATCCAAAAGTTAAAAGTCCCTCTTTTCTCATAAATACAGACTAGGTGATCCCCCTGGCCCCTGGAAGAATTCTTGGAGGGGAATTATGTCAGGAAGCAATAAAGTGATGGGGAGTTAGTTGTGGGAGTAGCATTTCCCTGCCCTTCACAAAAGTGATCCTTTATAAAGAAGAGAAATAAATCTTTTTTTTTTTTTTTTCCCTCTTCAGCTCTGCTCCAGAGTGTTCTGATGGATGAAGCATCTGCCAGCAAACTCAGGCATGTCCTGCTGGAAGCCAATGTTGTAACTGGAATCCCCTTTGTAATCATGGCCCTGGGGATTGTTTTTGGGGCTGTTTTTGTCGTGCTGGTGTGCAGGTCCCGGGGGATAAATGAAGAGGTGAGCAGCACTCAGATTTCCTTACTGTACCTCTGCCTGTGTTTGATTTCCTTTTTGGTGGATTTTTGCCCGTTTGGTGAATCTCTGCACGTGTTTTTATATGTTGTTTCTGTTTAAAAATGACCTTTCTAGGTAGGGGAAGTTTTAATAGACTCAGAATAAACGCGCCAAAGCAAAGGAATGGAGATAATCTAAGAAACCTGGTAAGGCAGGTCGTGTCTCTGTGCCTGATTCCTCTTGCCAACAGTAGTGAAAAACAAATCAGCCTGTCTAGAGGACCCTGGAGGAAAAGATGCAAAAGCCCCACTGTATCTGAGGGCAGATTTCACTGTCAGTCTGTCACTGTTCTCAGCAGAAACAAATGCGTTGTGCCAGCGGATTATTTTTGAGTTTATGACTCAGGAACAGCTGGATTTCACAGACAGCAGCAGGGAGGAAGCTTTCTCCAGGCAGTTTGTAAATCTATTTATGAGAACCACGAGATGGCACGCTGGCATCAAGGTGCTGGTCAGGGTGAAAGCTGCTGCCAAAATTTCACCCTGACAGGCCAAGTCAGTGGGGTCCAGGTGTCACAAGCCATGGATCTTTGTCCAAAGAAGTCGCCTGGGTGCTCTAGGAGGCTGTTCTCTCCTGGTAGTTGCTGTGGGCTTAGTGTGGGCTCGTGTGTTTGGTGTTCCCTGAGTGCTGCCTTACAACCTCCGGGGCACCCAGCACCCCCACCCCGTGCCTGTGGGACCCCTCTGGGTCAGTGGGTCCCACCGCATCCCAGTGGGATGTAAATCTGTCCCATTGCCCAGGTCCTGCCCCACCCTGCACGCACAGCTCCCTTGGATGTGCTGGAACGCTCCACAGCGACAATACATGACAAAGGGGCGCCTCATTCCGGGCTTTCTCTACTTTGCTTTCGTTGCTTTTCCTGCTAACAAAGGTAGTGGCCCGGCAGTTTACAGCTCTCCTTGTGACCCACCCCCCTGGTGGTTGTGCCCTTCCCTCCTCTGCCGGGTGCTACAGCCCGAGCTGCCACCCCCCTCCGGTGCCGGTTTGGGAAACTGCGGGAGCCAAGAGCTTTTCCCTTCCCTGCTTGCTCGAGGTCTGTTGTGCCACATTTTAACTCGCTGTGTGCTCTTTGCCCTTCCAGAGCACTGAGGAAGAGAGGTCCCCGCTCATCAGGACGTCGTAGTAGATTTTCTTTTCCCACGTTGAGCTTGGAGAATGAACTGTCAGAGCTGAGCTGACACCGACTCCCACTGCCCAGCCCTGCCCAGGGGGACAGAGGGGGCAGAGACCCTGCACTGCCAGCCAGGGAGGAGACTTCTCTCGCCAGCTGCTTCAGAATTCCACTTTACAAGCTGCTCCTCATCCTGCTTTTCTCACCCCCTGCCCCCTGGATGGGCCAGGACACACCGGCCTGTGGGATTCCCCGTGGGAACCTTTGGAGCGTGGACGGGCTCTGGGATGGCCCAGGACAAGGGACAGCTGTGCTGTGGGCCTGGGTGTGTGTGTGTGTGTGTGTGTGTGTGTGTGTGTGTGTTCTCCTGTCACTGATTCCTGCTGTCCCCACGACCTGACCCAGGCCACAGCAAGTGCTTTTCCACACAGCCCTGCTCCCTGCTCCCCACTCTGCATGTTAGCCAGGCTTTTATCCTGCGGGTCTGGGGTGGGGCTGGGGGTGTGTGTTTGTTTGTTCTGCAGCTTAAAAACAAAAAACCCTAAAAAAACCCCCCCAAACCCACAGCTCGGCGTTGTCCTGGGGTGGGGCTTTAGTCCTGTGTGGGTTTGGTGGGAATGCAGACTTGGCATCCCTTCCGTGGGAAACACGGGACAGGGGGCCCGGCACGGTGTTTGTTTTGTTGGGATTTTTTGTTTGTTTTTTATTTTTACTTGTCAAGCAGAACTTTGTTTTAAAAACCACAAATGCTTTTGGTTGGTTTGTTTGGGGTTTGGTTTTGGGTTGTTTTTTTTTTTCCTTCTCCCTCCCCGAGCCCCGCCTCGATTAAAGGAATTTTCTCGTCTGTGTCCCTTAGGCAGTGGAATGTATTTTAATAGGTGTGTGTGTGGGGGGGTGTCTCCCGAGCAGGGGGTTGAGCTTTTCCCAGGTGGGTGCCCCATCCCTGGGAGTGTCCCAGGAGCCACCCGGGATAGCTGGAAGTGCGAGGGAATCCCGGGAATCCCCAGCAGGGATGGGGCGACCTGTAGCTGAGGATGTTTCCCCGCCAGCACGCTTAGCCCCCGTGTGGCCCAAAGCAGGGCTTTCCCTCCCCTTGCTGCCCGCGTTTCTCTCCCTTTGCCCGCGGTGTTTCTTTGGCTCTGTACGCCGTCACTCCGCTGTCTCACATGGCACGGTCCGTCCCACGCCCTCTGCCCCGCTCCCCTCCCCTCCCGCCCGCAGTGGTACAGCCCGCTGGCGCGCGCCGAGTGCGTCGCCCGCGCCACCCGGAAGCGCTTTGGCGGCAGCGGCAGCGGCAGTGGGAGTGGGAGCGGCGGCGGCGGCGTTTCGTGCGGCCGGTTTTGTTGGCGGCCGCCGGACCCGCCGAGGGGGGGGAATCCCTCCCTCCTTCCTTCCTTCCTCCCGCCAGCCCGCCCGCCCGCCGCACGAGCGGTCCCATGGCCTTCAACTTCGGCGCGACGGCG
>VXBA01003194.1:402664-471338 GCA_013399895.1 Serilophus lunatus
GGCGGCGGCTCATCGCGCGCGCCCGCGGGCCAATGGGAGGCGCTGCGCGCTCAGCGGCGCCGCCCCGCGGCCGCCGCCCCTCAGGGCCGGGGGGGTGCCGGGAGCCGCCCCTTAGGCGCCCCCGCCCGCGGCGGTTCGCCCCCGGTGAGGAGGCGCCCCTGGGGACGAGATGCCCCGAGAAGATGGCTGCCGAGCAAGGTAAAGGACGGCGGTGTGTGAGCTGTGAGGGAGGAAAGGCGTCTTTCTGCCCCCACCACCCTCCACCGCTTGTGTTGTCGCTGTCGGTCGCGGTGAAGTGTGGTTTTACTCATGCAGCAGGGCAGATTTTGGGATAAAACTCGGATAAGTCCAGCCCAGAGTTGTGTTTTCCTGCTTACAGCAGTGATGTGTGGAGCTTTGACCTGCCCTCCTTGTGCCCCGTGAATAAATGGTTGATACCGTGGTCATGTTTTGGACTGTGCCTGTCTTGCCCGCGGGGATGGAAAAAAAGGGAATGTTTCAGCTCTTCTTTCCTGCCTTTTCCTCAGAACTAACGTTGCCTTGCTCTTTTTTCCTGCTTCCCGCTCTCATCAGGATTTGGTGGGCTTGAAACCGCAAACTCCACTGCCAGTGGGTTTAATTTTGGGGGTTTCGGATTAACCGCCAACCCCGCGGTGAATTTTAACATTGGGAATTTCGGTGTGTCCACCACCTCGACTCCACCCTTCAATTTCGGTAACACTCTGGCAAGTGCAGGTAGATAACACGGAAATCACTCCTTCTGTGGTCGGTGTCGCTGTGGCAGGGGTCCAAGAATTGCATCCCTAACTGGGAATCTGTGACATCCCCAGGGAGGAGGACTGGGGGATAAAAGCTCTGGGAGTGGAGGGAGCTCTGGGAGAGCCACAGGTTTGTAGGGGTTAAATTCTGAAGGAATAGCTTTTAAAGGAGAAGCAACCCTGCAATGGGAAGGAATTGGGGTCGCCCACCAGTCAGATCCAGGCGATCCCCAGCGATCCCAGAGCTGTGCCACGTTTCCTGGCATGAGATTCTTGGACTGCTGCAGTCATGTTTTCATCTCCCCCCCCTTCCCCACTCCGTGTCTCCTCATTGGCCTTGCCTTGGCTGTCATCAGTGCACCACCCACCCCTTCAGTCGTTTCTGTGGAGAAACAAATTGTATACGAGAAGCGCAGCCCAGCTGGGAGCTGTTCGCCCCAAAACTTCCCTGTGCAATGATGTAGCACTGAGCAATCAGCCGGTGTGTAACCTCGCCTTAAACCTTTCCCTTTTCCTGTAAAAGCCAGCGCTGGGCTGGGTGGATTTCCAGTGCTCCTGCCCGTGTGGAGTCAGCCCGGGGATCCCAGTTTCTGCTGCTCGTATAGGAATTGCATCCATTCCACAGTGTCATCACTCCCTTGTGTCAGCGACTCTCACCTGTCCTGTGCCCTCCAGGGGTCTGTTTGCTGGGAATTGGAGCCTGGGTACTTAACTTGGTGTTTGATTTGATAATTAACGGGCACTCTGAGCTCCCTTTGCGAGAAAGGATGGCAGAACTACCTAAAAACTGTGCTGGTGCTCCTGCCCGGGCTGGAGTCCTGCAGGACAGAAACGTGGATGTTGCAGGGAACAACTCACTTTGAGATGTTTGCTGAATGGGAACAAAATGCAATTGCTCTTGGGCTTTGGTTTAGGCTCTTTATTTGGTTGTGTACAGGGCGCTGTGAGTGTAGTAGGTCTAAAGAACCTCTCTTTTTTTGGTGTAGACATGTGAGTTAGCAGCGGCAGCTTGTTTTTGGCAAATCCTTTGTAGCAGAGTGTCTTTCTTCATTTGAACACCGGTAAAACCAGCTGGAAACAAAGAGGACTGGTCAGCACTGCACAGGCTGCACCTGGGGCCAGCAGTGGGGCTCAGACCCCAACTAAGTCCTCTCCTCCTGAAAATCTGTGGGAGGCTGATTGCTTTAACATACTCATGGTTGAAAAAAAAGGACCTTGTGGAATTTTAGCTGTGAGTTTTCCCTTTGTGCGCCCTGGGCCTCAGGCTTCCATTGGTTTGGAGATGTTGGGAATGTTCAAAAAGCTTACAAACCATCCTGTTGCTCGTTAAAACACCGAGCAGGGAGATTGGCCAGGAACATCCCTGAGCAGGAAGGTAAGAAACGGTGCCGTGGGTTGTGTCTGTCGCCAGGGAAAGCACCGGGTCGGCTGAGCTCTGCCCTCGTGTTTGCTCTGGTGACACGCCGCACCAGCTCCTGCTCCCGTGCCGTGCTCCATCCGTGTGTCAGCCCCTGTTCTCACCCCCCGCGGTGCACAGCCCGCGGCGGGGCCTGAGCCGCTCTCTCTGTCCCCCGGCAGGAGCCTTCGGAGGCTTCGGGAGCACCGCCACCACCGCGGCGCCGGCCTTCAGCTTCTCCGCGCCCACCAACACCGGCACCGGCGGTAAGGGCGGCCCCGGGGGGGGGCTGCGCGGCCCGGCGGGTGCAGTCCTCCCCCTGGGCTCAACAGTGCTTTGCTCTTATTCCCCCCAGGACTCTTCGGTGCTACCCAGAACAAAGGGTTTGGATTCGGCACCAGCTTTGGCACAGGAACCGGCACTGGCTTGGGTAGTGGGTTGGGAACTGGGCTGGGCTTCGGAGGCTTCGGAGCCCAGCAGCAGCAACAGAGCAGTGAGTATGGACTTGTCTGGATGTGCCCCTTCCTCAGCAGTGGAGGTGTAGGACTGCCACAGGGCAGAAATGTATTGTCACAGGAGGCTGTTACACCTTTACCTCAGGACCTTGGCATTTGGAGTGCCTACGTTTGCAGCGCTTGCCTCTTTGTTAAACCAGAGCTCAGGCGAGTTCCTGAGCTTCTGACAGTATTTTCCCCTTTGGGTTAGTGGGGGTAGAAATCACAGCTACAGAATTGGAGTTGCAGTCATGCAATTACCAGAAAGGGGAGGAAGTCAGTTTAAATGTGAGTTTGGATAATGAGCAGCTGCAGCTCTGAGTCTGCTGAGTTTGTGACAACCAACCTGCCCTCCATGTTTAGGTATTGAGGGTGCCAGATGATGCGGTGGATCAGTAACTTGTCTCATTTAAAGCAAAAAGAAAAAAATTATTTTCTTCTAACTTGGCATTCAAGAGCATCCATTGTAGGTGAAGATTAGATGTAAAAAAGAAAAGCACTTGTTTATTCTCTGCATTTATTTTGCTTCTCAGACTGTGAAACAAAGTGATGCCAGGGATAGGCAGTGGGTAGGTGATAGCAAGCAAGTCTGTCACGGTTGGTCAAGGAATTCACTTGGATTTTCCATCCAACACAGTGTTAGGAGGCGGGTTGTTCAGCCAGCCCACCCAGACCCCCGCCCAGTCCAACCAGCTCATCAATACAGCCAGTGCCCTCTCGGCTCCCACACTCCTGGGGGATGAGAGGGATGCCATCCTGGCCAAGTGGAACCAGCTGCAGGCCTTCTGGGGAACGGGCAAAGGGTACTTCAACAACAACATCGCGCCGGTGGAGTTCACGCAGGAAAACCCCTTCTGCAGGTTTAAGGTAAGCACTGGTGCAGCTGCCCACAGAGGGCTGGGGCACCCTCGCTGGGTTTGCCCAGTCTGAGCATCTCCTGGCTGTTCAATCAGATTTTGTTACTGGTGAGAGTGTTCTGAAACAGTGTTTTTCCAGGTAATCGACACAATTCCGGTGTGTGGTCATTACAAGGTACAGAGATGCTGGAAATCTGGGTGGTGCCCAGATGTGGACCACAAAACTAGTGTTTTCATGTGCTACCATGCAGGTTGATGTGTGTGTAACTGGGGCGCAAGTCTCTGGAATTAATTTTAATGTGTATTTATGTAGGTTACAATGTGACAGTAACTATTTAAAATAACCCTCCCGTCCGAACGAAACTGGGAGCATTTAGAGTCAGAACTTCAGGGCCTTTCTTCCTTGCTTTGTCTGCATTAAAATAACCCCCTATGACCCTGGCCCCTGCCAGGTTTGGAGCCCAGCAGCCTTCAGACTCGTCGTGCCTTTCTCCTGGTGCAATCCGTACGGAATCATCCGTGCTTCCGGCTCTGGCTCCTCTGGCAGAGGATACGCGGCTCTTCATCCCCCGCCAACCCCGCACCTGCTGACGGCCCTGCTAAGCCTCGGGCTTGGGAGGGGATTTGGGGCAGGCGTGGTGGGACCCTCCTTTCCGGAGCTGATGCTTCGCAGTGCAAGCTTGGAGGCCCGAATGTAGGTTAAGACTTAATTAAGATTAGTTTTGATCGTGCACATGGTGAGGCTTCTGTAAAATTTTTGCAGCAGCCAAGCATCTGCCTGAGAAATGTTCGGCTTGTGTTGCTTCACTTTATTCAGTGTGGCCCGAAAGCTTACTTTGTCTGAAATTGCTTTAGCGGTTTCTGGGCTTTGAATAAAATTTCCAATTTTGAAAAATTCCCGAGGGTAAGCGGTGTGATGCAAAATCAGTTATTTTAGAGTTTTGTTTACCAAAAAGAGGAGTTTTCAGGTTAGACAACGCCATGGACTAGGCTTACTCTTGTCCCTGTGGTTTGAGTGTTTCTAATGCTGTTACCAATTCACGAGCCTTAAGTTAAATACAGGGAAAGGCCCATCTATGTCAGCAAAGGAAAATCCCTAAGAAAAATAGGGGAGGAGTTGGTGGCACAGGGAGAGCTAGTTTGGTTATTGCCTCTGGAAGCATCGAGTGTCTGATAAGGATGTAACATTACCTGGAGGTGTTCAAGGAATCCACTTCTACACAATTCCAGCTCTAGGACAAATCGGAAGCACGCAGCTCTTGGCCAAGAAAAGTGGGCTTCTAAGGTGTGTGTCCGAGGCTTTTATTTGAAGGACCACAGTGAGGCAAAAAAAAAAAATCTGTAGTAGTTCGAAAATACGTTGTTGAATAAAGAAGTCATGGAAGGTTTGCTTATTTATTTATTAAAAACACAAATAGCACAATTACACTGCTGCAGCTCTAAATGTTGCAGGTTAAATTGTGGACCGAATGCTCTAAATTCAGAGGGGTTTGGTCCCTCACCTTTCATGCCACATGGATATGCTTTTGCAGAGTAATAGATCCGCATTTTTCCTGTGTTCCTTTTCAGGCCGTGGGTTACAGTTTAATGCCCAACAACAAAGATGAAGATGGCCTCGTGGTTTTGGTCTTCAACAGAAAAGAACAAGAGATTCGAAGCCAGCAGCCGCAGCTCGTGGAGTCACTACACAAAGTTCTGGGAGGAAACCAGACCCTCACCGTCAACATCGAAGGTGTTAAAACAATGCCAGACGACCAGTATGTGAACTTGCCATAGTTCTGCCTTTTTTACCCTGTATTGCATGGTAGAAAAGAGTGGTGCTTGAGCCTTCTGCCTCCCCTTCTTGATTGTACATCTCATCCCTTCATGTTGCTTTTTGTTAAAGGGTTACGTTCGGTGCCTTTCCAGAGGTTTCGGGTTATTCTGCATGAAGTCGTAGTATCACCACATGATAGGGTTGTTAAAGTTGGGGAGAGGGGAGAATGTGCTGGTATTCACACTTTGCTCTCTCTGCCTCGCCGTGTTAAACGCTACAGTTACTGGTCCTTTACACCTCAGTGAGCTAAAGGAGGTCAAGAGTGAGCTGGGAGAAGCGGTAACTTCGATGTAGGGTTGTTTTCATTGTGTTAGTTCCTGCGTGCTGCCGCCCTTTCCCCGACATTGCGCGTTCTGCCTCGCTCAGGACAGAAGTGATCATTTACGTTGTGGAGCGCTCGCCCAACGGCACCTCGAGGAGAGTCCCTGCCACCACCCTGTACGCCCACTTCGAACAGGCCAACATCAAGTCATCCCTGCAGCAGCTGGGGGTCAGCCTCGTCATGGCCAGGACAGAGCTGTCCCCAGCACAGGTCAAGCAGCTCCTGCAGAACCCTCCTGCCGGTACGTGGGCTCTCGGGGGTGGGTGGAAACACCTCGGAAAACTGCAAGGGTTTTTTCCAAGGCACACCAGCACAGGGATCCTAATTACAGCCATCTTCCACAAGACAGTTATGATTTATCAGTAAAATGCCACACAACACCACGCTCTGTTGATTTAGCCATCATGAATCACTTCTGCTTGTCCAAAGAAAGTTAAAATAATCACAGCCAGTACTCACTTCCTAGTTTTCAGAGCCTTAGCCTCTATATGGGGTCACAGAGAGTGCACATGCAGCTTTGCTTTAGGGTTACATGCTGTTTGTGACAGTTCCTAAGGTAACCTCTCTTTGTGTCTATAGCTTTTGTATACGTCTAGACACGTCTTATGTTCAGGGTACGAAAGGTTATGGAATCTGGATTGCACAAAGAGCTGGGTCTACTCTTAGAGAAAAGTCAGACCTAACTCCTGCTGGGATTGTTTTGCCAACTGCTCTGGTTCTTGGATCACTTAATTACTGATTTTTTCATATTTGTTAGTTTTACACAATAAGCAACTTGAAAAGGACAGATGACCCAGATGTGGCATACAGTGGAAACAGTAGGAATTTCTGCCCTTGGCTGAAAGGATCAGCTATGGGTTGTTCCTTTCCCCTGCTTCAAACAAGCAGGAGTGCTGGATGGGCTTCTGGATGACCTTTGCCACAGCTCGGGACCAGGACAATTAAACAAAGAAACTCTATGAACTATGCTGAGTAGATGTATTCCATAGCATTTTTTCCTGCTTAAGAGCTGTGAGATGAACAATCTATTCAGATTTATCAATACTAAAAAATCCTTTGTTTGTTTCTTTTCAGGTGTTGATCCTATTATATGGGAACAAGCCAAAGTTGATAATCCTGATCCCGACAAGTAAGTCCAAAAGTCTGTCTGAGGATTGCAACAAAGCTTGGAAAAGGGAGAAACAGATAACTGCATAGTACCCCTACAGATAACTAGCAGGAAGTATATTAGAGTGTAAACTGGCCAAGTGCTGATCTCCCTGGAAACACTGAAGATTACTGGAAGCGCCTGTCTAAATCCCTTTACCCATTTAGGCACTTAGGAGCTGTCAGGATGCAAATCCTTAATTGCATTACTGGGGAGAGTGGTGTCCTCCATTGCATGGACTAGTTACTGTGACTTATGTTTTCCAACCGTTGCAGATTTTTCTCTCTATTCCTGCAGCTGAGGGTGACACACCTTTGTACCCTCCACTGGTTACAGATAATTTGGGCTGGTTTCTTTCTGAAAGAGGGAGAGGTGATTAGGAATAGGGAGGAGACTAGAGCTTAGCAAAAGAAGAAATATTCATGTATTATATTTACTCATAAAAGGCCAAAGTTATCTTATTTGTGTTCTTAGGCTTATTCCTGTGCCAATGGTGGGTTTCAAGGAACTGTTGAGAAGATTGAAGGTCCAAGATCAGATGACCAAACAGCATCAAACTCGATTAGATGTAAGGCTGCTCATCTTTAACGTGTCTGCTCGCCCTTGGTGAAGGATGTGCTATTAAATGAACTCCCTCTTGTGCCTCTTGTGTGTTGAAAACACATTTTCTTGATATATTTCTTAAATCTATTTTGCCCAGAAGCGATCAGTGTGGCTTTTCTTTCTGGTTCGAGCTTGCCGTATTGTTGTAGTCTAATTGAAACCAGCTCACTTAAGCTGTACTGGTATGGACTCTGACTTAGTCAACCAGTTTGCCCTGCCTTCTGAAAATCTCAGTTGCAGATGAAAATAAACAGGAAGCAGAACAGTAGAGGTAGCAGAAAGCTTTCTAGGGGCATGTGTGGGAAGGGCACCAAGTTGCTGAGCTGTGTACTGTGGAGAAAATTCCAGTTCTAAATCAGGACTCACAAGTTCCATTATCAAAAACTCATCTGTCTTCCAACCAACTCCATCTCCTCTGCAGATAATATCAGAAGATATCAGTGAGCTGCAGAAAAACCAAACGACAACTATGGCAAAAATTGCACAGTACAAAAGGAAACTGATGGCGCTTTCTCACAGAACATTACAGGTAACAGCAAGAGTCAAATCACTCCTTTGATACACAGCCTAGTGCCAGAAGCAGACAGAGGGGCAGAAGGACCTGTGCCAGCTGCTGGGTAGCAGTATTGCAAAACACTGTTCATTTAAGAACCAGACAGAGCTTTCAGGGAAAGCTTCAGGTCCTCAGTACTTGGGAACCTTCTCTCTCAATTCTCAGGGCAGGCCCATGGCTTCCAAGTGTCTCAGAGCAGCAGACTAAACAACAGAAAAATCCCATATTGGAAGAAGGGCAAAAAGACAGGATGGAGTGGTGGGGAAAGAGATGGGTCAAGTCATCCCTCATCACCCTCTGAAGCTTCTTTTGTAGGTGTTGATAAAGCAGGAGATCCAAAGGAAGAGTGGTTATGCCATTCAAGCAGATGAGGAGCAGCTCCGTGTACAGTTAGACACCATTCAGTGTGAACTAAATGCACCCACGCAGTTCAAGGTGAGCACTTTACAGAACTGGGCTGACAACTCTGGGTTTCCCTCACTGAAAAAAATACAAGCTTTCCAAACTGTGCCTATATATTTGTTGTGGAGAGCTGTCAGCAGTCCAGCAGTTGTAGCATCACGTGCATTCCTGCGTGACCAGTAAGTTTTTAAGTATTTTTGAGTTCTTGGAAGTATCAGAGTCACTTGCCTTTGCATGTCTTCCAAAACATTTGAAAATGTAAATGAACAGCAGTGGTTCCAGTCCTGGTGACTCAAGGCATAGTACATACTGAAGCTCTGGCAGATGTAAATGAGTGGTGTTTGATTTAAGGCTGTTTGTCCTCCCAGGGCAGACTGAATGAGCTCATGTCCCAGATCAGGATGCAGAACCACTTTGGAGCAGTGCGAGCTGAAGAACGCTATTACATAGATGCAGACCTTTTAAGGGAAATCAAGCAAGTAAGTAGTGCTGGGTAGAACCCTGGGATGCTCTTGGAACTGCTTCATTTAAGCCAGATACACACTGACTGTGTCAAGAAAGCATTGGAATTTTTTGATCAAGTCAATTTCTTCTCAATTTCATCAAGGTCTTGTACGAAACCAGAGTTAGACTGTTAGTGCAGAAAACACTGTTCTTCCTTCTTTCCATGTGCCAACACCACTAATCATGACACCTTAAAGAATTATTACTTACACCGCTTTCTAAACTGCCTGCAGCACCTGAAGCAGCAGCAAGAAGGGCTGAGTCACCTAATCAGCATCATCAAGGATGACTTGGAGGACATCAAGCTAATAGAACACGGGCTGAACGAGAGCATTCCCATCAGAGGAGGATTCTTCAGTTGACTGCTGGGTGCTGCTGGGCTTACACAGAACACGTTAGTTATGTTCACGGCTCACCTTCCAAGGCTAAAACTGTTGAGGTAAAATAAAAACACACATCTTGTAGGAGCAATGGTATTTTGGCTGTTACCACTAGAATTAGCAAAGCCTCTTCTAAGCTTTTAAAATTGACCTTTGGAAGGTTTATATTTTGTAAAGCTGTATATGCTTTAACAAAAGAAGGAAAACTGAATCTGTTCAGATACCATTTTACTATAAAACTATATGTACTATTGTACATTTTTTTTCTTTTTTTTCCTCCTTTTTTTACAACAGCATTGTCCTAGAAACGCAGTGCTGAGGGGATTGTTTCACTTGTGACTTGGTTTGCGGACAGCTTTGCCCACTTCTGTGTTTCTGTCAAAACAATCAAATAACATTGTGTCAACAGTTAAATCGTTACAGACATGTTAGTTGCTCTACGTTCATCTCTACAATACCAGTAGTTTACTGGGGCAACCTGCAGCAAGTTTCCAGTTTGTCCTTCCTTTGGACTGCACAGATCTGAAGGTCGTGTTTTTATGTGCATTATACAGAGCTTTGCTGCCCCTCTATGTAACAGAATGTCTGGACATTGTCTTCTGCCTTTTTTTAATTGCCCAAGAGTAATAAACTCAGTCTGACTTTGTAATACCTGGTGCGTGGTGTTGGCTCTCGGTTACATCAAAGCAGTGACGCTGCTCACAACTCCAGGTAAGTGCTGCAGGCACTGCAGGTAGTGGGGTATCAGACCTGGTGCCACAGAGCTGCTGGCAGCCCCAGTCCCCAAACCCAGATATGTGGGCATGCACATCCTACCTGGGAGAGCAAGTGCTGCAGACCAGGTGCCTACTCCATGCAGAGCAGAGAGATGTTCCCCCCCCCAGCTGATTTTTTTCCCTCATTACAAAATGCACTGAAAACAAAGAAAATGAGTGCTCTATGCAGAATTTGGTACAGCATAAACTAACAGGAGGCAGAATGATTTTCTTCATTAACCACTAAATCAATTCCATTTAAAAAATTTCAAGGATGAGAAAAGAAATACAGTCTGAGCATGCTGAGGCTTTTTAGTGAGTTTGTGAAGGTGGGATTCTAGTAGAATTGAAAAAAGTACATGTGGAAACCTACTTAAGGGGGGAAAGGATTAGTTTCTTTTTGGAAGCATAGTTCCAATTAATACAGTATCTCTACAATGCAATACAGGCTCTAACATGAACAGAATTCATAGAATTCTAGAATTCTCTTTTTCAGGGACTGGGGTTGCAGTCCAGGTGAAATCTTATGCCGTGCTGTCCCTGCTAGTCTGACTGGGCTGCATTTTTGAAACAAATACGCTGGTTTTGCTTTGCAAACTCCTCAAACCCCACTATGCTTTGGAAATACCTTAAATGTGCAGAATAGGGCCCCTAGCAGGGGGCCACATGACCTACTTCTCAGGGCTTTGAAAAAGGAAGGTTCCTTAAACAAGTTCCCTTGCTAGAGACAGCGTTGGAGGTTGGGACCTGTTTTTTTCCCCAAGCCTCAAGCCTCCAGAACAAGCTTACCACAGCCAAGGAATGAGAGTAGGGGAGTAGGTATCATCACTGGAACAGCACTGCTGCTCAGAGAGCTGACAAGCTAGAAAAGACAAGAGCCAAGAAACAGCAGTCTAGAAAAAACTGTTTATTGAAAGGAAGGCCGTGTCAAACAGGTGCTACCTCATTTAAAATACTGCTTACAAGTAATAACATTCCATTTCACTAGTCTTGAATAGACCTTCAACATATCATCACATGCATTGACAAGAGAAACTAAGTTGCATCTTCCTTTTGATTAGGAATGTCTAGTGAAAGTACAGCTTCTTTTACAAGTGGTCAGCATTGCAGTACAGCTCATCTGTGTTGCCTGTTACCCTACCCAAATTGGGTCACAGCTGTTGGTCTCAGTTTTGGGTACCTGCATTCCCTTTCCCTGCTTGGCATCTGCAGGCACTCTCTGTAGTTAGGTCAGACACAGTCCTGGCTTCTCAGACATGAAGGCATTGGACTTGGAACCCTGTGCAGGTTCTCACTACTGGCACTGTTTGACAAGGCGAAAGGCCTCCAGGAACTCATTGAAGTCGATGTTTCCATCCTTGTTGAAATCGATGCTGCGAACCAAGTCGTTGATGCCATCGTCTGTGAGCTCGATGTTCATGTGGGAGCTGAACAGCTTCCAGGTCTGCTGGAATTCCTCAAAGGAGATGAGACCTGTGGGGAAGGATTTTATATGCTGGAGCCACATCTAGCAGAGAGCACTGACTAAAGCAGAGTAAAGCAGTAAAAAATATTGCCAACTGAGAGAACAAAAAGCAAAGACTGTATTTGCTTCTTCCTAAAGTAATTTGGTGGACACTGCTCCTAGAAAGATCCCGAGTACACTGCATTACTGTCATTGCTGTCATCACAACTGCTGTTCTTCTGAACTAGAGAACAAGAAAACTACCGAATTCTCTACCTGCACTGTACACACTTGAAAATGCATCCTGCTTGTGGAAACATGCAGTGACATTTCAGAAGCCTAGGAGGGAGAGAAAGGACCTGAACCTTAAGCAATTAAACAAAAACACCTCTGTCCATACTAAAGGGAATCGAAGACTGACCAACACCCCCTGCACACCTGCTTACCTGAATGGTCTCTGTCTATGATCCTGAATATGGTCTCCAAGTTGGATCTGTTTCGATAAATGACTTCTAGCAAGCTTGACTGGATGTGCTGAAAGACAACATGATGGCAGTCACTGTACTCTTCTGACAGCCCTCTGTCCTGAGTGGATACTGCACACCTCCCCATAAAAACACGTCCTGCTCTCAAGAATGTGCCAGCAGTGCCTTAAACAGGTGTGTGATGATTGCACCCTCTGTGCAACTGCAGTACAGACCATCAGCAACCTGTCCCTTCCCAACAGCACTTCTCCAGGCTAACAGCAACCATGGCAGAGCTGGATTTGCTGGGTGCAATTGAAAAACTGCAACTCAGAGTGGAATATACTTTTTTCTGCCCCAAAGCCTGCATCTGAAACGACCCTGTGGCCGTCCTTACCTCTCGGCTCCGCTGCCCCATGGCCAGGTCATCCAGCCAGGATTTGTATTCCAGCATGCCATCCTCCGTGCTGCGCACCAGCTGCGGTCTCAGCATTCGCCAGGGCAGGCCCAGGCGCAGGACTGACTCCACTGCTGTCGCCCAGTTGCTCAGTGTGATCTTCCCTGTAAAGAGAGGGAGACATGGAGACTCTGAGACACTGGCAGCTGAAAGCACATGAAGCCAAGAAAGCCCGAAGCAGTACACACCCAGTGTAGGTGCTGCTGACAGCACAGCCTTATTTCTCACCACAGGCACAAACACACTTTCCCCTGGCCTCAGCAAGCTTTCTGTCATGGCTGTCAGACACTCACCTCACTGCCTCAGTCCTGCCCTACCAAAGCTCAGCTGTACCTGTATTGTGCTCATCGTAGGCCTTGAACGCACTGAGGAGGGCAGAGGTGTGAGCAAACAGCTTCTCGCGCAGGGCTTGGAAGGCAGACTCCTCTACTCTGCTGGTTCTGGAGGGCGCAGAACAGAGAAGCACGTTAAGGACTTGCCACAAAGCGCAAGAGAAGCTGCACCTTCCAGTCCTCTGGCAACCAGAACTCCTTGCCTTTGAGTCATAGTGAGTAAGTGAGCTGTCTTGTTGGCTTGGTACTGAACAAAGTGAGGGATGAGGTCCGGTCCTAGCTTCACATAGGCTCCCCTGTTGCTGCCAACTTCGTAGTAGTTTGAGGCTGAAAATATGGTCAGCACCTAATGCCAAAAAGAGAGGCATTTACAGTCAGTTCATACTTCCTGTAACATGTATGCATGTGTAAACACCTGATCCCATCCAGAGTCCACAGACTATGAAAGCACCATGAAAACATGGGAAAGGGAGAGTGAGGTTGCAGCTGGCCTGGAAGCCTTAACAACACATGCTACTTCCACGAGGGCAGCACAGATCTCATGTGGATGTGGCCACATGCTGGTCATCCGTGAATTCACTGTGCTCTCCCATTCTCCAGAGTCAGAGTGCCCCACTGTAAGCGATTACCGTGACCCCAAGTCTATGAAAGCAGTACTTGACTGGAGCAGCTCCACAACACCTTTTGTACATCACCTTCAGGAACAGCTGCTCTAAGTGGAGGCCATGGTACAAGTGGGGTCAGATCTCTGGCACCACACACCAGGACACACTTCACCACACTTCAATGTCCCTGACAGAGCGGGTGGCTCTAAACTGCCCTAACAGCTGGAAATACACTTCAGTAATTCCCAATAAGGCTGTCCAGTGATTTTGCATGTACTTCAAGCCCCCTTGGAAGAAACACAGAGCTGAGAGGAGGCACCTTCACAGAAACCCTACCCCGGAAGGGTGAAAACCTAAGTACCCTTCAGGCCACCCCCCCTCACCGACCTTGCGGTTGTGACAGAACTCGTAGCCCTCTTGCTTGCACTCATGGGAGCGGATGAGGAACTGCAAGTTGTACTTCTCAAGGATCTTCTCTGTCACGTCAGACCCAAAGTAGCAGCCGCCACCTCGCACCGTATTTGGTCTGCAGCCCTCCTGAGGCATGGGGTCACTCCAGAGAAGGTCTAAAATCTGAAAGAATTGGAAAGGTTCACTGAATAAAGCATATCCACAGCAGACATCACCTGTCAAAGTTTATTAAGCAAGTACAGTTCAGTCTCTGAATCCCTCACTGGACTGCTGCTATTACCATAACGCAGAGGAACATGTGTTTCCTGAATTCCAACTAAACCATCACAGACCTGGGAACACCTCAGACAATATTGTTGGCCTGAAGCTACAGGAACACCCAGAGTGCCTGTGGAAAGAGGAGTCCATAAATCAGACCCAACAAGCTTTGCCTTTTCTGCCTCTAAGACTTCTAAGAGCTTTCTCTGTCCTCCTCCATCCCAAAACATCAGTGCCAGGACAGGATTCTGCAGACGTGAGTAAGCTTAGTATTAAACTCCTTTGTTCTCTAGCCAGGACATTCTGCAGCCTCCAGAAATCCAAGTGCTGACTCAGTAACCACTGTTTGGATTAAAGTTTAATCTCTTTAACCCTGACCTCAATATATAGCTTTATGCTGACTTTATGCTGATAAGGTGCGTGGCACTGCAGCGTCCTGTTCGTGTGGAGTAACCTTGGTTACAGAGCACAAAAAAGAGACTTAGAGACAGGCTAGGAAACCAAACCCCAGGCCTCTTTTGCCCAGAATATAGCACAGGTACCTAACAAAACATCCCCAAGCAGCAGAGATGACACGCTCAAAGTACAGCCCTTCCTGGCCACTTGCCACTGAAGGATGAACTGCTGCAAGAGGCACCCAGAGCCCACCAAGCTCAGGGCCCCATCCAGACTCCTCACCTGCTTGCACTCCTCCTGGCGAGTCCAGCACGGCTCATCCGCATCCTTCAAGGAGACCAAGCTGGTGTAGGTGGGCTCCTCCGGCTCAGACTCGCTGATATCCATCAGCCGACGGCACGAATCCACTTGGTCCTGCACCGTCTGCCGAAGCCACCTGGAGAATTCCAGCCTGTTGGCCGTGCTGGGAGCCTGGGCCGGCTGGGGCTGCAGAGGTACCTGGGGAGCTGCCTCCTCCCCTGCGGCATCAGCCTCCGATTTGCTCTCCCCGTTCACGTCCCGCATCCCCGCTTTTCTGTTCGACTCCTTGGTTTTTCTCATTCTTAATACAGAAATAAACTGAAAAACGTGAGAGAAATGGAGCTGAGCTTGCTTGGAAACTCACATCTCCAGTTTGAACAGCTTGCAGTGGCAGACTTCAAGTGACCTAAGCCTCCAAGCCCCAACTCCCCTTGCTGCCATCAACTGCTCATTAACTGTGGAAGACACTAGCACCATCCTCCTAGATGTGCCATTCTGAGTTTACAGCTGGTTCTCACATCCATCAGATACCTCTTGATGGACTTGGTGCTGCTCAGGCATTGCACAAAACGTAGAGCACAGGGATTTAATCTTCAATGGGATCTGTGCTACACAACAGTGTAACAGGAGTGATGACTAATCTAAGTGCTTGTCACTACTTTTGGAGAAGGGAAGTAGTATTTCCCAACTAGAGAGTGAGGCAGAGAAATTAACTGACTTATCCAAATGCTTCTGGAAATACAGAGGGGGGAAATCAGGCTAAGAAACTGCGGAGCAATGTCTCATCACTGTTTTTGTCAGCACCAACACATTTAGAAGCCAACAATGCTTCATCCCTTCACACCTCCCGCACACATACTATTAAACCAAAGCAATCCACTCCAAGCCTGTACCTAAACGCAGTTTGTCTAAGACAACCACCCATTAGATTTGTCTCATCAACAGCCAAGTTGACATGTACAAATGTGCTCCTCACCACTCATCAGCAACACTGTTGTCTCTTGCAATATCTGGGAAATAAAACCTACTTTGTCCCTTTGAATTTTCTGAAGCATGTCCAGGTCAGTGGTGTCAGAGATGCCCCCATGTATAATAAGGACTTTGTGATCAATCAGGGTGGCCAGGGGCAGCCAGCAGAAGACATTCTGGAACATCCTCAAGATTTTTTTCCCATGCACCTAGGAGAGCCGATCAGAAAGGAAAAGATGAAGCATCAAGTCTTCCAAGTCCACATCTCACATGTAAAGGAGATACAAATGTACACCTACCTTGTATTTCTCCATCACTTCCTTGGTGAAGCCATAGCTAAAGGAATGAGAGAAAGGAACTGAGTGGCATTTCACACAGCACCCGTGACATGACGCTCAGCCCTGCACAGAACTCGTACCGTAAGTTGACCATGTGGTCCTCATGGTTCCCACGGTTCAGGTGAACCTCCTTTGGGTAGATCAACAGAAAGGTAAAGAGGATGATAAGGATCTCAAGGGACTGTTTGCCTCTGTCTACAAAGTCCCCATTGAACACGTAGGACTTGGAAGGGGAAGGAAGGCCATTCTGTAAAAGCAAGCAACAGGCAGATGTTACAAAGAGGCTTCCCCATGGTCTCTGCATACCCCCCATTCAGATGTACTGTCTGTCACTCCTGTCCCAGGCTACCTTATACAACAGATGCTGACTTATCTTTACCCTGTAGGGCCCCAGTGCCAAAAGCAGTCAAACCTGGCAGTCAGGGTTGCCACTGGTATCAGCACTTTAAAAATGCCTGTTGGCACCTCCAAAACATACATGGATATCAATCAGATTTTAAAATCAGGAAGGGAATAAGTTGCTACTTGGTGAAGCTGTTTAAAACTGATCAAGTTGATCTGGAGAACTGCATATGAAGGGCCCAGTTTTGCAAACACTTCTCCGCATGACCCATGTGAAATCCCTCAATGCCCAGCCAGCCCCCGTCCAAAATCAGTGCCTACCTTATAAAATATGAGGAACAAGTCATCTAGCTGGCCATGCAGGTCTCCTAAGAGGCACAGAAACAAGTCAGTGTGTTTGCCTTGAAAAGCCACTAACTTCCTAGGAAGTATCTGCTTCATAAATTATTGTTTGGACTGAAATATTGAGCAGCACAAGGTAAAAGTTTGCTTATACTCAATGTGCCTGGAGGAAAGGGACATGATGTAAGGCTTGAGCTGAAGCCTAAGGAGAGCTGCAGAAGAGTGGTCCAGAAGCTTGGTTCGTTTCTCTCTTACAGTGACACAGCAAGGCATAGGGTCACCATTAAATGGGAGAAGGCTTTGCATACAAAATAAAGTTCCCATTTGACATGACACTGGAGAGAGGTTTGCCAAAAGCTGACTGCATACAGAAGTCTGTGCTAAGTACATATTTTTCAGAAATATCTCAAAGTTCCAACATGAATCTGAGAGTACGAATGTAGTGGTGAAAAGCTTTGTCTCTTTCAAGTTTACTTGATAAGATGCCAAGTTGTTGGCATTCTGAATCTGCAGCAATGTGCCACTGCTATTGAAGACATCCATAACAGCTCCAGGACTTGGTTGCTTAAATAATCCTGGGCCACAGAACAGGTCAAAAAACTAGAGTTTAGAGTCCTTGCATTTTCAGTGGTTTAGTAAAACAGCTCCAAATCTGGGGTGACAGAACCAAGACAACCTGGGTAGTGTTCAGGCAGACCCAGTTGCCTCTCCACGCATCACACATTTTGCTTACAGATAGCGTTTGTGATCCCTGTTAAATGCAGAGGAGGGCATCATGCTCTTGCTACCATTCCATCTCTTCCCTACCCCTCCCAGCCTCTGACATACCACACACAGTGATCTCCTCGCTGTAGCAGGTGGAGACGTGGCTGATGTTTGGCAGCTGCTTGAGGTGCTTCCTGGTTTCATGCAGAAGGTTTAAGACATAGCGAGCATGGAGCTGCTACTAGGAGAAAGTCAAGGGATTAAAGCAGGAAATCCATGGCCTGGGAGCAGCACCGTGGCTCCCTCTGCAAAGGCCTCACCAGGAGAGCCCAGATGGCAGAAACTGCCCCTCAGATGACTGTGATGACCTACAGGCTTACAGACAAGGCAAACACCAGGAAACAAAAGGATGGAAGAGACTCTCCCAAAGCAGCACAGCCTTGACATTGGCAGGCTGGCAAGAGAACCCTAAAGCCCCAGCAATTCCAGCCCAGCAACACAGGTAAGAGGCTGCTCCTCTACACCTTTCTTAGCTTTTCCCATTGAACTAGGCCTGGAGTTTTCACATGTCCTAGAGAAGTGCATTTCCTCAAAGCCAGGGTGTAGGCATTCAATACAATCCGGACACAAGAGGCTTTTGGCTTAGTTTTCTTTCGGAGAAGGGGTGTTTTGCAGTTCAGCACCTTGACTGAGGATGGCAGCAGAACACTGCAGTTATACCACGACTTATCATCTTAGTGCTGCTGAAGTGGTACTGGACTTCTCATCAGAACCTCACCACTTACACTTTAATTAGAAATCAAAGTTCCGTGACACAAAACATTATTTCATTGTTTCTGTCTGGGCTGTCTATACTTTTCAACAACTTGAGAAATCAGAACACAAAATGACAAGTTTCAACATAGCTGGTTTGGATTTTTCCCTTTCAAAATGAAATTCAGGTTGATAGTAATATACCTTAACGTAAAGTTGCCAGTTCTATCACAAGTGCATTTTCAGAATGCAAACCATTCCTACGGAGGGGGAGAATATACTATTTCCATACTCCTATTTAACAGCCTGCCAGCTCATTACACTCCAATGAGCTTAGCTTGTTGAGAAGGCTAAAACCAAATTATCTATCCTACAACCCTGTGGAGAGAAGGGCAAAGCATGGTTCCTGTCAGGATCCTTACTTGTTTCTGTTTGAAAGCTTCCAGCAAGGCAGTTGCATGGTCAGGAAGGAGTGGGAAGGAGAGATGGGGTCCCATGTAGGAGTCTGGCACCTCTATGGATTCATAGTCACAGTATTTTTCCAGCTCTGCCTCTTTGTAGCTTTCCCCACTTATGAACATGCGACTGATGAAATCCCCTGGATGGTAGATCAGTGGGTGTGATGGGTTTTTTTGAAAACAGAAACAGACAAGATCAAGTTAATTAGCTCAAAGTACCATTCTAACAACTCTCTAAAGAAAAGCTGGAACTCAGGAGCAGTGGCAGACAGAGCCTGGCTCCTAGTTTGACACTGCTACAGAATTTGCAGAGCAGGGAAAGGCTACAGGGACAAAATTCCATGTGCTATGTCAGGCAAGATAGATTCCTGCTTCAGAAATGGCCTCTGTAAAGCCCTGATTATCAGGGATTGCAAGACCCCACCTGTAGTGCTGCATCCAGCTCTGGGATCCTCAGCACAGGAAGGACATGGACCTGCTGGAAGGAGTCCAGAGGAAGCCACCACGATGTCAGGGGGCTGAAGCACCTCTGCTATGAGCAAAGACTGGGAGAATTAGGATTGTTCAGCCTGGAGAAGAGAAGGCTTGGGAGTCATCTAATTGTGGCCTTCCAGTGCCTGAAGGATGTTTGCAAGGAAGATGAGGAGACACTTTTTGCAAAGGCCTGGAGTGACAGGACAAGAGGGAATGAATTCAAACTAACAAAGGGGGTTTATATTGGGTATTAGGCACAAGTTCTTCCCTGTGAGGGTGGCGAGGCCCTGGCACAGGTTGCCCAGGGCAGCTCTGGCTGCCCCATCCCTGGGAGTGTCCAAGGCCTGGTCCAGTAGAAGGTGATCCTGCCCATGGCAGGGGGTAGAAGCGGATGTGCTTTAATGTTCCTTCCAAATCAGGGTGTTCTGGGATTGTACAATTCTATGAAAAGACACTGAACTTTTATTCCCCCTTCCAGCTCACAAGGAGCAGGAACTGCCCCACATCCCTTGCACATCTAACAATCTCCAGACAATTCATTCCCTGTCCCTATTCCGGATGCCACCGCTCTTTAGATTCTTGGCCACATTTATTATCTTCAAGGGCCAACAATAGGCAACAAATAATACAAAATGCAGCCTTTGGAGCTGCTGGTACCACATCTACCAATGACACAAACTTACTCTCTTTGCTGCTGCTTGGTGCAAAGTGGTCCATGAGGTAACTGAAGAAGTTGTAAAGCTGCAAGGAGAGAGAGAGCCCATCATTCACCCTGGAATGCAGAGTGTGGCAACTCAGGATCTTTCTGGGAGAATTATCTCTACCCTTCTCATGTCGCCTGGTATGTACAGCACATCACACTGTATGGATTGTAGTTCTGAGCATCTTGTTATGAAGTCAAACAGTAGCTTCACCTTCAGCCAAACAGGCATAAGTAGAGCTGCAAGATCTCCTGCTCCCTGCATGACAGCAAGGTAGCCCTCTAAGAGAAGATTAACCCAAGTCTAACAAACAGCTAGTCTGGCCTATTGTGTTCAGACTCCAGAAAACCAATGTTAGATGGTCCTTACGGCTTTCTTTCAAGTCTTAAAACTTTGGGTTTCAGCAACACAGGCAGGGGATCAATAGGCTAAAAAGGGGCAGCCAACCAGGTCTTGGCCCACTGAAGCACTTAAAGGGTTACCAGCCAGCAACCGGAACCAAGCAAGTCTGTGGCACAGAAGACACCTTCCCATGTGTTTTGCTACCTCCTTGGCACTATACCTTGATCTGGTCCTGCTCACAGGCATACTCAATGGATTGAAAGATTCTCCAGGTGCAACGTCTGCGCATCTCCAGCCGAGCAACGTAGCGCCGATACCACTGCTGGATCAAGACAGCTGCCTTGAAAGCTGAAGGACAAAAACGAGCTGAGGTACCCTGCTACTGCTCCTTTCCCAGCTCTGAAAATTCAAGAGCAACACAGAGATGGAGAAAAACAAGACAGAGTCCCCTTCCAGAGGTTCGTGTCTCTCCCTTTACACCAAATCAATAGCTCAGCTTCACCATTCTGAAACAACTTGAGAAAGAATCTATTCTAGTATACGTGTTAACATTACCTCACAATAAAGACAAAATTAACATTCACAGTGAGAAGAGAAAGACGATTTCAATTACCTAAGGAATGACATGGCAGGAATTTCCAGATGCCTGTTCATGGTTCAGTCCATACCCAGCAACAAGTTCCTCACTCCAAATGATGGCTTATTTGCTCTGATCTTTAAAGCATGACCATTCCTCCAATGCCAGTGTGTTTCATTAAAAGGTGATTTCAGATGAGGTGTGTGCTTATTTAAAGTGAAATATATCAGTGCAGTTTCCTATTTCCTTTTTCAAGTTCTGCAACAGAATTTTGTGTACCACTAGAAACTCTCCCATCCTCCCTAGCTGACCTCCCTTGACCCCACATGGCCCAGTTCTGCTATTTGGTGTCTTTGGACTACACTGTGTCCCTTCTTTTGGTGTTTTTGGACTAAACCGTGTCCCTTCCTTCTCATGTCTGGAGCTCTACCCTTGAGCCCTATGCCTGAAACATTTTCTAACATTTTCTCTGTTATCTTCAGCTGAAATAGGGAGAGCAAAGGGGAGTGTGAGGGCAAAAACGCAACTGAAAAGGAGGAAATCTCCCATCGCTACCCCCAAAGGCTGCTATGCACTGCCAAGAGACCAAAGGATGATCATAATTCAATTAACTAGTATTTATAACAAATCATCCTTCATGTACTTCAGCAGGAAACAGTGACCTTTCCCTGAACGAGACACCCTGATGGCTTATGTATTCAAAATAATAATCCACTTAAATTATGGTTCTGTTTCAGCACTGAGAACTGTGGAGCACAGAAGGAGAAGTACTCCCGTGTGGCAGGGAAATGAGTCACAGTGAAGTCGTGGGCAAAAAGGTAAGACTTGGCAAGCCTTAATTCAGGACTAACTTCTGTACTCTTTGCCTGAGCCTTGCCTCACGTTAAACAATTGCTTATTGATCTACTGGGCTTGGAAAAAAACCGCAACAGTTAAAGTAAAACCTATGAAAGACACATTATCAAGTACACAACTAACATATATGGCACCAACCCCAGCATTTAAGGTACAGATGGGAAAGGCAGTGGTTTTTTACTCTGCAACTGGAAAAGCCAGGTATTCCAATTTACCAGCTTACCTGGGCAAGTTCTACCTGTCAGAGCTTGTACCAGTTTAGATAAAACTAAAAGAGAAACATCAATTCACATTTTGAGTATCTAAGCCACGTAACATGACACAAGCTTCTAAAAATGTGCCAGAGTGACAGCATTCATGTTAGCAGCATAGCTCACATCAGCTTACAGGGCTGCCCATTCCCTTCTTCACTCAAGCACAGGGCCAGTTTAACAGCTCAGCGGCCTACACTCTCCATCAGGAACACTGAACCTGCTACAGGTAAGACAGAATGACACCTGGCACATTGCATTTAGGTGGAAAGTCCTAAGCAGCTTCTCATCTGCAGGTCACCAGATCTGAAGGATTTTGAGAACCAAGGCTAAGAAATTCAGAGAGGTTTTACGCTGTGAGAAACTGTTGCTCAATTACCAGATGTAATGCAAGGTTTGAAATACACAACTAGTTTTATGTTACACTTTACCTTAAAATAACCCTGAGCTTGTCTGCAACCTCTGTGGTTGTCTGGTGCTATGAGTGATAGACAGCTAACTTGAAAGGTGGGGTTTTTCAGCAAACAACAATTTTATGAGCAAAACAGTGTCAAAAGGCTATTCCCCCCCACTTCCTTCATTTCTAAACACAATCTGTTTTCTTTTCAAAGCACTTGCAAACAGTTTTCCCTATCCTCATATTCTGCTAATGCATGAGTCAAACAAAGAAGTGAAGGCTTATTTTTAACACTTCCTTATGTGTCAAGTCCCCTTCAAACTGCCTCTGATCCATAGTCAACCTAAGGCACACACCCACAGAAATTGTCCTATCACAGAGCGTTCATGAAACTAGATCATTACAGCTTCTTGAGCCCTAAACAAGTTGAGATCATTAGCAGAAATTAAGAGCATTGTGCTAATATAATCAGAAAAAAGCACTCTTTTTGCAACCACACCATCTCACCTTTAGAGCCATATTCATTTTGGCACCACTAACAGCCTTGGGAAAAAGCCCAGGAGAAGGAGCAGGGTGACACATCTGTCTCACTGACAGCACACAACAAAACATGCATTAGCCAGCAAGTGATTAAGCCATCAGGTGTCAGTTCCAATTGCTATTTCACATCTGGCTAGGTTTGTGTTCATTTCTGTCTAATCCTGGTTTAAATAGCTTTATTTTCTCAAGCCTGTTGGTCTTCTACCTGACAGAAGAGAGCCCTTGTCACAGGACACTGAAATACACAACCTCACAATGGCATCAAGAAAGACAGGTAACGCAGAACACACACACCCACTGCAACCTCCCAACAGCATGTGCAGGAGCTAACAAAAATACCACTTGGAGTCACTCACCATTTTCAGACTTCTGTAGGGAGTCCTTGTACTTGACACTTACAGAGCTACCAGATCCCATGTTCTCCAAACAATACTCCAAAGTTGCAGACTGGCCCAGTGTCACCAAAACCATGAAGGAGATGCAGGAAAGACCATTTGTGGGAATCAAAAGAGCTGCAGCATGTCCCCACAGTGCCAGGTATCTACAATGAAAAACATCGACACAGAAGATCAATCATCAGACAACCTCTCTTCTGCCCAAGTACATCTTCCACTAAAAGGTTTTTCAGCTTATTTGTCATGTTCTAGGCAACCTGAGATTAGCATTTCTTTCCAATTTCAAGTCAGGTATATAAACAGGGACCAGTGCAGCACCTTTACTACTTGCATAAAACCAGCAGAGATGCATATGTGGGTACTCTGATAGTATGGCAGATGTACAAGTTTCACAATACTGATCAGGAACTGTAAGAGTCATTGGCTTGCTTCATTAACAAGCAGTATATGCAGACAAACATTCACCCCTGAAGTCACCTGCACAGGATAGCTGTCATTATGAGGGATGAACACACGTGGTATTTAATCTATTTATTACCTGTGCAGTACTACAGCTAGAGGGTAGATAAGTAAAAGCACAGCTGTCATAAGAAAATAATCAGCTTTGTTCAGCACCGCTTTCCTTCACCTCGTGCATCTGTGCAAGTGTGGGAACATATTCTACCATCAACTGCCAGTGCAAAAGGACAGGACAGCCAGCCTTTGGTAACTTCACTGCTACAAGACTCTGTGGTCAGAGCAAACAGATCCTATTTCAAGATTAGGTCAAACTCTGAAATCTCTCACTTTGAGGACAACCAGAACGTTGTTCACGGTCAGATACCTTTCTTCTGAAAGAAAACAGTCACATGCCAAAGCAGCACTGGGTTTTATCATGGGAGAAGTAGAATAAACATCTGTCTAACCCAGGACTTGGGGAGGAGAAAGCTGACAAATAGAGAGAAGGAAATAAACACCTGAAAAAAATGCTAAGCCTGGTGCTTGCAGGTGACCACAGCTGAAAAGGTTTTCAAGGCTCAGGACTGAGTGACTACAGAGATGCTTCTCCCCAGCAGAGGGAAAAGTCTTCCTTTCCTTGCTTCCTGCAGTCCTCGCCTCCTTCAGTTTTTCCACCTAACCCACATCTTTCCTCCCAAAATAACTCAGATCCAGGAGCACGTCCAGTGTTGTGTAAGGTGAGCATGTGCCACGGTGGCTCAGGAAGCTGAGCCCTGCTCAGTAACACTCCAGCATGGCAAGGTCCCAAAGCAGAGCAATGCTGCAATTCTCTCCCTTGCCCAGCTGTACAGTGGCATCTTCACAATAACCAGGGGGTGCAACATAACAATGTTCCTAAATTACCAACACTCGTACTTGAGCACGATTTCACATCAACAACAGCCTGAAATCAGCACCGAATTACACCCCATTTCATCTAGTGCTTTATACCCTTTATGCATAAATAATACAGGTACTCTGACAGCTTTTCAGGTTAACTACTCCAAGGGAAAACTGCACACAAAAATTAGAATTGCTAGCATTTAAGGCTCTTATTTGTAGCCTTCCATACCTGTTTCAAGAGAAGGAGACTTGAGTTTTTGGAAGAGGCAAGTACCTTTAAGGATACCCTTAAAAATACAAACATCCAAAAAAATTGTACAGGCACTAGAATACTTCTGGATGGCTCATACAAAGTCAAGAACAAATTTGAAGCAAACCCCTAAGTACAGGGCTCAATACTTGCTAAAGTTGCTTTCAGGGGTACTGCCTGTTTTGATAAAATGTGACCGTGGATTTCAGATCACCTTTGGTAACATACAACTTTGTTCCTTATTTCCTTCCTTCCTTGCAAAACCAAGTATTATTTGGGCAGCCCTATCTGAAAGTAATTATGCCCATCCATCCCAAGGGCTGGCCTAATATTGGCATGCCCTAAGAGGGCCTGTAGAGAGCCAGCACAGGCAACAGCACAAACCTGTTTGTTGTATCAGAAATCTCCTTACCAACAGGGCCCTCCCAAGCAATTCCTGGAGCTGTGAATTCTTTGGCCTCAGATTTTTGTGGTGACCACAGGCTGAGGAAAGAAGTGCACAGCAGTAAATGAGACTCCAGTGGGATCAAACCCATTTCACCGGTGGGAGAAGTGAGGAAGAAATGGAGCCAGTCCAACTGGGCAGCACCTCTGATCCTTCCTCACCCACCCAACAGAGAGGTGGCACCCTTCCCTTCCTGAATTCCCATACCCAACAAACACAAGTGCAACAGAGACCCATAAAGGTACAACGCAGAGGACTTGAAGTGAACAGCAACATCACCTTAAATACACCCAATTTGAGAGAAAACACTGAGAAAACAGCCAGCTACTGCCTGCTCCTTCCTTACCCTGCTCTTGGCCACCATCCCTCTTCCACAGAGGCATTTACCTTTCCTCTGGTGCACTGACAAGGCCCCAAACAGGTTCTCCTCACGCCTCGTTGGTACAAGGCTCTCCCTGGAACATGCCACAGCATAGAGCACCCACCCTACATAAAGCCAGGGAAAACAAGCCACCGCATGTCTTGCACCACCAAAACCAATCATGGACTGAAGAGCCACACGTGGACACAGACAACCAACAATAGACAAAGTTCAGGGCCTCAGGCAGTCCCAGACAGGAAGAGAAGAGGCACAATCCCTGTTCACCAGAGATAGCGATCCACAGGCAGGAGAAATATAACAGCCAGACTCCCCACATACCCCAAACCAATGGATAATGTCTCTTGCAACTCTTCAAACACAAGCTGCTGACTTGAACACACCATCTAATTCAACATAACTCAGGAAAACTCACAAAACCATTTAGGATAAGCACCTCAAAACTGGTATAACAAAAACTTCAGTAAATTTCCTGCCTTAGCCTAAATATTACTTCACCTCCTTCAAAACAAAATCAGGTGTCAGTATTTTGAACGAAATCCTACACATTGGGAGTTTAAGCACATTGCAGACCTGTGCACCATTTGATGCTCAACCTGCAGGACACAAAGGCTTTCTGCCAAGAACAGCGGAGATAACGCAAACCTACTTCAAAACAGGGCTCCCGGGCCAAGTGACACCACATGGATCAAGGGCAATGGGAGTCCCACTAACCTGACTATTGTATGGACATCCCAGCAACTGAAGGAACATACAAGCAGAACATGGAAGGCAGTGAGAGGATACAGACTTACTGAGAAATTGCAAGCGAAAAAACCTGAAAGATGCTGGAGGAAAACAGATTTTAGGTTCTGCTACAAGAAAAAACAGCAATAGCTCATTTAAAAGCTACAGATGAGCTAAAAAAACAAATGGTTTTCCCAAGAAAAACACTAGCTAGCACTAGGCAGAGTGATCATCCTGGCCTTGTCCCTGAAAGTAAATACCTTTGTACAGCCCCTATGTACAGACTCTGCACATCTCATACTTAGAAATGAGATGATAAAGCTTTATTTACACATGCACCCAACACTCACTGCAGTGCCAAGAGACAATTTCACATGCAAAAGTCAGAACTGCAGTTTTATATAGCTTGGCATATAAAAAGTATTTCACCTCAGACTACAAGTGCTGAATAGGTGTTTCTGAACACAAAATCCTGTCAAAGATAAGAAAAATGCAACTTACCTCACCAATTTCTAATTTATGGATCTGTTGAGGTAGCCACAACAGCTCTTCACTCAGTGAATTTTTGTTCTATTCAGTACCCAAAGAAATGAACAATCAGTGAAGTGATTGGTTTGATTACAGATGCAAAGTTCTCCTCCCAAAGCCAAATAATCAAGTAAGGTGTTCCCTTGGCTGCAGAGCAGGACATGCCACGTGCAGCCCAGAATAGGTGCAGACCCTTTGATTTATTTACTGCCCAGTTTTGAGCAGCCTTAAGAATCCTCTCCCACGTGATCCTTAAGAAAGGCTACAGATCTGAACAGGATTAGGATTACTGAAGGGATTATGAATGAGAAACACAGCATGCTGGCCTCTCCCATCTTAAGAGCCAGCTCTTGCACACTGGCAAGTCACCTTTTGCTAAATGCAAGCTTCCAGAAGACAAAGAATTCAAGGTTTCATCCATCCTCTATGACAGGCTGAAAAAACACCCCCTCACTACAAAGCTCCAAATACAAACAGATAGGGGAGAAGAGTAACTTCATTTTATTTCATTACTTAGTTCTAGGGCTTAAGAAAGCATAACTATTTTTCTTTCCAGGCTTTAAAAACTGGACATAATGCAGACAAAACCTCAAATATGATGATGAAGCCCTTTAAATAACTATAAAAGATCCCCCTTTAAAAAAGTAAATATGGTAAAAAGATAGAATATGAGGCTAGAAGAGTACCTTCAGGATCATCTGGCCCGGCCTTTGTTGGCAAAAATTCCCATCTAACACCCAAATCTCCCAAGAAATAAATCAGTGCTACAAGATCTCCAGCATGGTTAAAATAGCTTTATTTAAAATATTAACAATCCCATCTCTGTTTTTATTGATTTACAATTATCAGAAGTAGCTCAGCTGTTCACAGGTTAAATTATCCAGTTTACAACATGTCATTTACCACTTAATCAGTATCTTTATTTTTTGATTTTAGTTTCATGACAAGCTAAGTCATATCTTTTTTGACTAGCAAAATATCATTTAAGGTGTCAGAAGGACTAGATTTTGTTGGCAATGAGAATATTGGAGTGCTTATTATCACACAAAACGCAAGACTTTGGACAATATTTACAAGAAATTCCTTGTTTACACCTCACTATCCCAAACAGCTGCCAACACAGAAGCAGCAGCAGCCTAAGCTGTTTCCCAAATATTCCTGAATACTTACGAGGTGCACATTCTCAATCTGTTTGTACACATTGAAACAAATACATTTGGTGACATTTATGTACTAGTAGCAGCATCTGGGCACACCTCTACTAGAGGATAATCCATCTAACACTGAAGAGGTCAGGATGACAACAGAGCCACACCTGGAAGGATCCTTTTGTTGGGGTGGCTGTTATTTAAAGCAAACACGATCCCATCAGGCATCAGTGCCTGTTCTGTGGATTAAGGCCTCCTGCAATGTGAAAGGTTACATACATATGTTACCTATCCCTTCAGGAGCTCTGTTCTTCAAATTCATCCTTCTGGCAACCAGCTGCTGTACGTGGCTGTACAAACTGGGTCAGGGCAGAGCTTGCAGCACGTTTATCCAGGCAGGAGGAGAGGATGCAGGTAAATAGGTTATGAGACTCAGCACAAGGAGATAAAGGGCCCAGAAGGTGCTCTCAGAGCAGTTTACATAAGCAGTGTACAAGCACTGCAGCCAGCACAGCATGGATCTGGAAGTGGTGCTCTGGCCACAACTTCTCCAAGGTGAAACTTGGTCCAGTGAAGGGGGACTTTCAAGCTTTACTTCAAGGTATCCACTGGTCTTGACTTGGCAAAGCCTTCAGGATTTCTGAGGTACAATGAAGTGCCCCAATTCAATCTGCAGTCACGGCACAACCCAGTGAAAACCACAGTGTTCTGCATTGTAGTAACAAGTTGTAAACTTACTGTTGCAAGCAATTTTATTTGAATGAAGAAAAACAAATACATCACTTGAATTTTACTGCAACAAGTTGTCATCTACCAAACCAACAAGTGCATTCTCAACACTGAAGTCAGCTCCCCATTTCCAAAAAATTAAAATAAGTCCACAGCTCTGCATGCTGCTGACTGCTGCATCTGCCCCTGCTAGGCTCATGCCACAGCTGAGGAAAAGGACAACATTGGAGTAACCCCACAAGGCTTCATAAATCAAGCTATCAGCTGCATCTTTTCATTTCATTATGTTCTGACCTACAGGTCAGGTAAAGTACAAAATTAGTTAGCACTCAAGTACATTGCAGTTGCACAACTCTTACCAAAACAAAGCCATTTTTAGCCATCCACATCTGATTAGAATCAAACTCCCACTACAGTTCATTAACAGAAGCAGCTGCAACACTTCAAAGAGTTAAAGTCACTATTTCCCAAAGAGTTCACATAAGCCAAAACCACTGTACTGCTCCCAAGATGCTCCCAAGAGTTCTTTTAAAAACATAGTACCATCTTGCAAAAAGCTTCAGCTTTTCACTCTGCCTCTTGAACTACAAAAGAAGAGAGCATAGGTTTGTAAAGCATTACAAAATAACTGAATTCTGCACCATCTCTAAAAGGAATTTCTTTTACTAAATTCAGATCTGAAATAACTGCTGCAAATACAGGACTAATAGCTTAAAAACCCTCTTCAAACTGAAGCTTCTTGTGTTCCTGCCAAGGCCACGCAACTAGAGTTCCTTGGCTCAGAAGCTATATCACAACAGTATCTTTCTCTAAATACGTGGAAACTGCCACAAGGTACCCTGTGAGTTCACAGGACAGACCCCTCCCGGGGTGCTGCTCACATTGGCACTGCTTAGCAGCTGTTGCCCATCAAGCTTGATTTGAGTTGCTAACACACCAACCCCCCCTTGCTGCCATTCCTACCACCTGCAGACAAGGGGCTGCTGCAGTGGGGACTGGTAAGAACAGCCAAAAACATGGCCAGAGGGAACCTCTGCCTTTAGGAGACAGCGCCCCTCCACCGAGTTTCACTACCAAACTCCATCCTTACCTACCTTGAAAACAACAGGGAAAGTATTTACCTAAGGGCAATTAAGCAAAGAAAGAGCAGTACTGGGAATTCAGACTGTGCTTTGTCCCTCAGCAACTCTGCAGCTGAAATGGTTATTCAAGTAGTGCTACTTACACCTCTTCAATCCTCGGTCCTGATCCATGTCTGGTACTTCTCTGGAAATGCAGCACTCATTACTGTGGTGTACACTGTGTTACTGGCAGGAGAGAGGGAGAGTGAGTGACAATTCAAAGGCAGAAGCACTAATTTATACAACAGCAAAGCAGTAGAACACATTTAGTGGAAACAAGTGTCCTGCTGAAACACAGAAGGAGTAGGAAAGATTAGGAAAGGAAAACAAGGCTGATCAAATTAAACTGCTGGCACTAATTTTCAGTGTTCTTTTCCTCTACTCACTACAGCAAAGGAGCTGGATTCCTACATCCATTTTATCACTGCATAAGCAAATTGTACTGTTCAACTCAGCTGCAACAGATAAAACTCTCCTTTCCCCATTTCCCCACATTTACAAGACAGAGGAGACTAAGTCCCAGTATTCACTTGGAGGAAGCCATTGCCATTCTCCAATAACAAGGCCTGATCCAGAGAATACAATGAGCACCATGTAAAACACATGGTAACATGCAAAGGTGCAGTTTCTGGAGCAATGCACAACAGTAGCCTGAAATAAATATCTTGGACACTGAGTAAATAGTACCTAAAAGCTTTGTCCTGTTTACTTTTCTCCTTTTTACACATAAAGCAGAGCTACCTCAGAACATGCAGAACAAGTCACTCACTATCAGTGTTAAAATAACCAGCTCTGAAGTTCCAGAAATGGACAAACACCTCAGTGGTAAGTTCAGCTGTTCCTCCAAAGGAGCCATTTGCTTCACTACTCCAAAGCAAATTTCCACTACCTGACTGAGCCCAGACAAGGGCAGCTCCTTGGCTGGAGGGGCAGAACCACGAGGAAAGGCGTTGTGGAAGCAGTGCCAAGAGCATAAACAAAAATCTAGAGCTGGGAAACCACAGGACAGACACATAGGAAGATCCTCAGGAGGTTTGTGATTGACTTTGTGGCCTAAGACATGGCAGGAGGCACAGATCATCTCACTCTAATACTTACTTGTTCAAGACTGGCTTCACTGACAACACCTGTACAGAAAGTTTGGAGAGTTGTCATTTTGGTAGATAAAAAGGGAATTAAAAAGCTATTTAGAAGCAGCAGTAGGATCAAGTAATAAGAGTGTTCCAGCTTTTTCTAGCAGACCATGTTACACAAGTACTTTCAGAAGCCTTCTGAAATACCCATTTCATTTCCCAATGCTAAGTGGTAGATACCACTCATGTCTAACATCACCTGCCTGCTGTAACATTAATAACTGTGCTTGAAATAAGGAAGTGAAAAGATGATGGGATTCACTTTGAACTTGGCACCTGGATTGGCAGGCTGTTACAAAACACCTACACACAGGAATTTTGAAGCATTCTAGTGAAATCTCAATCTTCACCTCTCCAAAGATGGCTGTACAGCACACCTTGTTCCCCCTTAAAAAAAAAATCAGCTTTTAGATCTATGACAAAAAAAACTGCACTTCTGCTTTGGCAAACAACTTAAAATGAAATTCATAAGGTAGAATTGAGGAAATACCTTAAAGAGTGTCTCAAAATTAATATTCTGCTGCCCAGTAGCATTGAGAGCTTTGATGGCTGCAGTTCTGCAGGAAAACAAAACAGTATCATTAACACACTTGACTGTTCCCAATACTACAAAGCACCAAGTCTCACTCAGGGCCTTGACATGGTCACTGGGCTGAAGCAAGAGTTGTGTGACTGGATGCAGTCTCACCTTGTTGAGGCTACTCTGTTACTACTTCACTGAATACAGGGAACCTGCCAATCTCTTTCTGCACATTACACAGCCTAAAAATGTCCCATGTCATCACCTTCCTAGAGCCACCAAATGCTTTTGCACTGTCCATCTAAGCTGCATACATTTTACTAATCTGTGCTTTATCAGGAAGTTTGTGGCTCTTGTCTTATCCTGGCATCCTTTTATTTACACACATCACTCACGTACTTGGCCCTGACATCTGTGAACATGGCTCTTCACCTTATCTGTCCCCTTTAGAATGCCATCACAGGACTCAAATAAGCTGCCTGCTCAGAGGAGGAAACACCCAAATATCTCAGCTCCTTCAAGATGGTGTTGTCTCCCCACAGACCTCCCAGCTCCATTTACCTGCGATCATCGAATGGAGGAGGGGTAGTCCAATGGTCATAGTTTGTCTCCACACGAAACCACCTGTAACAAAAGCCACAAAAAGTGAATCAGTAGGTAACTCTTAAAGGCCAATCAGTACCCCCTGTATTATCAAAAAGAAAAAGATCCCTCAAAAGCTACTTTCCTGTGCCTCTCACCAACTCAGGGGACACTGTGTTGATGCATTTAACAGCCCTTAGCATCAGCTATAGAACACAAATTGAGGGAGTGACCTCTGAGCTCCTGCTGGCTTGTGTGACAAAACTACCACTGACTGCAATAAAAGCAACAGACTTGTGAAGAAGTGGTTGAAACTGGGGGCCTGCATCTAATGCAGCCTGCGCATTCCGTTTGGAGCACACATGCAATAGGACATCTGGCTGTGGCCCAGCCAGCATGTACTGCCTGACTGCTGGCATTATTTGCCCTTTATCACTACAGGGCAGTTCTTTGGGATCTCCTTTCTATATTAACCTACTGATTTCATAACACTTTCAACGTTTTTTTAGCCTTCAACCTTTACACTGCATTGGATCACCAGTGATTTTGGATTGCTACATTTCCTGGTGCAATACTTGGTAGACAGACAGTGAAAGCCCTTAAATCTTGCCTTCTTTGCAAACAGGCTAAAAATAAACAGAAATCCTTTCTCCATTCTTTTCCCTCGAGACTTCCCCAAGGTGGTACAATTGCTTCTCCAGCAAAAGGAAATAGAATTCCTTTTGGAAGTTGTCAAGCTCTGTGCAGATGTAAGAATTACTGAGAGATGCCTGAAACTCTGAAGAGTTGTGCTAAGAACCTAACCCATCACTCAGAAGAGCATGTGGGAAAAAAAAAACAAGCAGTTTTTTTCTACTTACGCTCCCCCCAAAGGATCAAGAGGCCAGAGGTCAGCTGGCCCTCTTCTGTTCCTTGTTATGACCATGCCTTCCTTGGGTGACACTCCTCCTACAATATAGTAAACTTCAGCAATGATGGGAATGCCAGCCAGTCTGAGAACAGCTGACTGGAAGTCCTGTGCTCTGCTCAGGGTCTGATATAAAAAGGAGAGGACAGTGAGGTCAGGCACAAAACTGAGCACTAGGACATCATCTAAAGAAACAAGTCAAGCTTTTCTTATAATGGTACAAGACCCCAGAGTGCTACTTGAAAATTTTAACATAGTAACCTATCAGACAGTATAAGATACTCCCAGGACAAGCATTCATCATGTAAGAGTACAGCTGTCTTCACTGGTTATAATACAAATCACAACTAGATGAAACAGTTCCTAGGAAGGAAGTCTCAGCACAGCTTCTCCAGGAATTGCAGCATTGATTAGAGATTGCTCCCTGAAGGACTGGAATTGCTTCTCCCATTTAATGACAATTCAGGGAAAAAAACCTTACAAAATCTATTTACTTATCAAATTCCTACATTTTCCATACAACTCCAAGTTGGGAGATGGAATTTACTAGGAGTTAGAGTAGGAGTGACATGGCTGAAATAAGAGTAACCAAGTGCACTTACATCCCGGACAAGCCAGCTGACAGGGTAATTCCGATTAAGGAAAGCAGCTACAGCATTTTCCCACCATTTGCCACCCTCTGGAGAGAAAAAAGGAATTACTAGACATGCGCTACCCATCCAGGCAAACAGGACAGTTGCCTATTAGCACAGTGTCAAATACTGTATGGGAAAAAGGCCAAGAAAGAGCACAACATGCAGGTGAAGTATAAATAGACAACCTAATTCCAACTGACATTCAGCTACAGCAGCTGGATTAACACCCCCTATTTTCAGAAAGCATCTCCAACCTGTCATGACAGCAGTGAATCACCTCATTCATCTAACTGAAATACTGAAAGAGGAACGATTCCACAGAAATCACAAGGCAGCTAAAAGAGGTAGCGATAGTGTTTGTGTTACTAAGAGCATTAGCAGAAGTAAGAAAAAGAGAAGGCCAAGTTTGTTGTTCTTCATACTCCAAAACCACAGGAAAGCCACCAGAATTGCTCTGCTTGTCACTTGATAGACCTCCACCCTAGTCTAAGTCACTCCCCTTCTCAGTCACAGTTCACATGCTCATTTCCCTGAATTTGTAGTTTAGTTGGAGCAAACCAAAAACAGACCTCTTAGTTCAGATAAATCAACAAGCAATTTACAATAGTGCAGAGCATGTGTGGAGTGAACACAGGAAATCTTGTGGGCCAAAGTCCTATATCAGACCTTTACAGAGACTTGATATACTCCAGACTATTTCTGAGCTGACCTAAAAGCAGTTCTCATCTTTGAGTATCAGCCCAGGACACTGCAGTTTTCAAAGGACTAAATAACTACTCTGGTATCAGAAGCAGTATGTGTGTCAACTATGGAAAGAATTTAGTGAATCCAACAAAGCAGCATTAACAAAAGCAACAGGAATCCAGAGGTCCATGTGCTCTACAGCAGAATCCCTTCTTAGAGATAAAGCACAGGTATAACATGTTTGCATATCTAAGTTTTAAGATGAGATTGTCCAATTAAAAGATTTAAAAGGAAAAGTGCATATCACCATCACAAGTGAAAAATATTTTCCTTGCTTTAAGGCATGGTTAGAATTGGCAACCTTCAGCCAATGAACAACAGCAGGCATCAATTCCCTAAAAAGAAAGGGAAAGAAGTGCAAGACAAACCAACTCAGAGCTGGACATACCTGTGAAACTGAAACGCTAATGGAAGAGGCCTGTGCTCTGCCTTCCCTACTGCTGCAAGTTTTACTCCTCAGTAGAGATCTCTCAACTTGCCTCTGCTACTCATCTTGCTCAGCTGCCTTTGCAGTGCCTCTGCAATCCCTCAGCCCCGCTGCATTCCCCCTACATCTGTCTTCTCTTCCCACCCCCTTCCCAAGTGCCTTATAAGGACAGATAACAGAACACAGCAGAAGGGACACAGAAGCAGGAAAGCAGCCGTTTCTTTCCCATTTAAACTGCATTTTGTGCTCTGAGCCCCTACTTTGCCACCTCCAACTGTGACACTTGACCAGATGACATGCATTACGCTTTTACAGCTCCCCAAGGCTCTTCCCTGTCTTTTGACACTGTGAGGTCAGATGACACTGTGCTGACAAACAAATACCTCCTCCCACACAGCAGCCAAAAACCGGGCAGTTGCATTCCCTGAGGGCAAGTCATTCCATTTCAGATCCTTAACCTCATTTTTCCCTCTAAGACAAAAGGGCAAGGGCAGGCAACCAGCAACACACCCACAGTGCACAGAGGCAAGTGTAGACAGCATTTCATTTACCTCGTTCATCCCCAGAGATTGTGAACTTGTGTGGACTTTGGCCAGTCCATAGGCCTACATAGCCAAGAAATGTGGTGCCTTGGTACGCTACCTGAAACCAGGAAACAGAGAGTGTTTCACCACTCCAGAACAGAACAGTAAAAGTATTGGCAACATTCAGAACCTGCACCCTGTACTTCTTTCCTTGACTTTTATACCTAAGTTGCCATAAAATACTCTGCCTTAAATTACAGTAAAACTTGCCAGGTAAATTTTAAAGAGACTTGAGGCATGGAATTCACAGTTTTCATTTGTTAGGAATCACTAACTGCTACAAGAGTTTTAGTCAAATCAGCAAGCAGCCAAGCAAGAAACAATGAGTCTTCCCATTTGCAAAACAGATTAATGGACACTAATAAATTCACACTAGGACTCCACTAGTAAGTAGTTCATTTCTTGACCTGAAAGCTACACATCAGCCAGAAAAAAGAAAGGTCAGAAGGATAACCCTTAGAATTGGTCCCTGTCAAAGCTCATCTTATTTTCTCTAGTACTTATTTAGTACCTTGACATATTTTCTTTTACTATGTCCTTAAAAATAATGAGCTTGAAATACTTTATTATGCTGTTCTGTTTTTTCTAGTGTATTACTATCAACTGAGTGTCCAGAAAGCAAAGAAAACCAGCATACATCCCACTTTCCTGCCAAGTGACAGTGCTGCTCTAACAATGTCATCTATTTGGGATGGGACCCACGTTCCTACACTCAATCCCCCTGCCTATGCAGCTGCACCCTGCTCTCCACAGAGCACCACCCAGCCAGGCCAATCCCAGACTGTACCTGCCCACTCTTTATAAACTGCACATCAATTGTGATGTTTCTCAATATATCAACAAAGCCATAGTCCAAATTCCGGCCGTGGTAAATGTTTCCTTTGTCATCCTGAGCAACAATGCTCGTACAGAACCTGCAAACACAACAGCACAAAGAAGGGATGAACAAGCCATGGCAGTGCTTTCAATACTTTAAGTGAAGTAGCTCAACCTCTCAGGAGTAATTAATTTTTACTAAGAGTTTCACTTCTGTACAAATAGCAGTTGTTTCACAAAGCCCAAAGCCACACTGGAGTCCAGATGATGTCACAAGTTACAGAGCAGGCAGAAAGCAGCATTTCCACTCCAGAAAAGTGTAATTAGATTTTATTTTTCTAAGTCACAATGAAAAGCTGACAAAAGCATTCTTGAAGTATCAGTTAAACTTTCTGGACTTAATTGTGATAGATGATTTCATTTCAGTTTGGAGCCTGTTTAGATTTTTAGTCACAAATAGATAAGTCTGCATTAGGTCCTTTCAATTGAACTGGAACTAATGAAACCAGTTGTTCGAGCAGCACCACTCATTTCAATAACAGACTCATCTCTAGAATAGGAAGTGTGCTGAAATGCCTCTCACACTCGGGGGTTCAGTTTTAGTGAAACTTTATGGACCATATGCATTTAGCAGGGAATTAACAGCTTATTTCCTCCAGAGTTGAGTTGCCTTTTCAGTGATACATCACCCTATTGCAAATGTACAGGTAAAAAATGCTTAACCCAAGCAGGTTGTTCCAAGTTAAGTTGTTTCTTGGCTTGGATACTAAAAAATTTCAGTGGCCTTACTAGGGCTAAGTAGGATAAGTATACTAGAAAAAAATGAAGAAAGCCAGCATTTAACCAATTATCATACCCAATATTAATCCTTACTAGAAAGGGATTAATAAAGAGATCATTAACTGAATACTACACATAAAGAGAAATGCAAACCTAAAAAACTGGGTATCTGCCTGGAATTTTGTTAAGACCTGTACAGAGAAATAACCTCAACCCTCTCAGGCAACATCAAGTGCTTATTCTTCTCCTGCTCATGCTTTTAAGGTAAAAGACAATCAAACAGAAAATTTTCCAGTGGGGTTTTGTTTGCAGTCAAATATATTTTCAATTGTAAAAGTCACAAAGTGACATTACACCTTCATTGTGAATATTCATCCCCAAGCAGGTTTAGTGGTAACTTTTCTGATAAATCATTAATAATGAGATGAAACAAGTCCTTCTAGCTGCCTTTTGGGTGATTTTTAAGCACAAAAGAGTGTCTTTAAAGGTAAGCAATCCCATCTACTTGGAATGGATGGACCTACCCTAGCAGCAGAAGTTTTTGTACATATACATATGCATTTACTGAACGACATAACAGCTCAGTGTTGCCTTTACTAAGCAACAGACATCACAGCTATTTCTCTTCCCGTCCAGGATCCCAAGTGGCCGATGGGAATGCAGCCTCCCAGCTGCAGGGATGAAGTGGTCCAAGAAGGAGCGACGCAAGGGACCTCCCCCGTGCCTTCGGGCGGTGTGGTGCCTCCTCGCCCTGCCCCACCTGCGCCAGGCGCTGTAAGTACGGGATACTTACGCAGTGGATTCGTAGGCCAAGTTGAGCAGAACTCCATCTCCCACACTGACGCCCAGTGCTTTGCACAGCCCCACAATCTCCCCCACGAAGGGCTGCGGCAGGAAGAGCTCCAGCTTTTCCGCTAAGGGCCGGATAACCTGGTGCACCCATTTCGGGACGCTCTCACTGCAAGACACGCGAGGCGTTGGCCGAGAGAGGGTCAGCGGGGCGCGCAGCTCGCACCCCCAGGGAGCCCCGGGCCGCCCCCCGTGCCGCACTCACTCGATGACCCTGGCCAGGGCGGCGCGCAGGAAGGCGGGGTCGAAGCGGCGCAGCACGGGCAGCCAGCGCTGCTCGGCAGGGCTGTCCAGGNCCGGCGGGCAGGGCCCGCACGGAGCCCGCCCCGAGGCGGGACCGCGGGCGGGCTGGCAGCCTGCGGGCCCCGCACCGCCTCGGGGAGCTCGGGGGGGGACGCGCAGGGGCGCCAACAGCCCCAAAACCCAGCGTAGGCGGCCGGTTAAAAATAGCCTTTCGCCTGCGCTGCTGCCTGTCAAAGCTCACAAGTGACGACGTTGGACTACCTTGCACAGAAGTAGGGCAGAGGGGGGCAGCTACACACTCAGGAACAGCTGGATATAGCTCTCTGTTGGCTCGGTAACACAGCAAGGCTGTCAACAAGAGGGAATAAACACTTGTCCTAAACCACATGGGAAAAAGTTACCTCTTCCCTTTCAGCTTCCTAAAGCATTAGCTTTTGGACATTCTCATGAAATCAAAGTGCTCGTTCAGTCCACAAAAAACAAAGCGGGTTTTAGTTAAGAACACATTGTATACTTCCTCCCTCTGCTCCACACTATAGGTCCTCTGCATCCCTTCAGCTCCCCAGCTACACATGCTCCACCTGGCCAGCTCACTGCTATCATGGCCAAGTAGCAATCCCTGCCATTCCTTCAGCAAGAACATACAGTTTCAGTACAAGTGGTAAAACAATCCTACTTAGTTCTTCTGAAGTCTCTATGAGCTCTTTTTGCTCTAGGAAGCAGTATTACAACAGAACAAACAATACACTAATCCATGTGAAGTAGGAACTACAGAAAATGTACTCAACATAAATAGCTAAGCTGTGTGAATTGCCATATGGAAGATAAGCATTAACCTAGCTTCCAAAAAAGAAAGGAAAAAACACCCCACCAAATGCTTTTCTGTTGTACTGTGCACATGGCTCCTGTTCCCGCTTTACAAGGGAATCTACTTCAAACAGATTTTGACAAAAGATCATAAAAATAGCACCCCTGAGTTACTTCTAAGTTATCAACCCCATTATAACAGGTGGCTAGGGATGGTACAGAGAACTGATCAGTGATCCCAGCAGAGGTCGAGGCTGAAGCACAAGTTAAACCTTAGACAAAGGACCCAGATATCCACACTGTTCTCAACTCAAATGTCCTTGCTTAGAGATACCAACCAGTCCCTCCAGAAGACCATTAGACACCACTGCTTTTTTCTCCAGCACATTATGTTACCTTGGTATTTAAATGGCAAATATGAAAGCTATCTCCCATATAATTTTATTTTTAGTTTTCTTCAAAACTGTTCTTCTCCCAGCTCTTGAGTTCACCTGCATTACACAAGATTTTGGTCTCATTGAACCAGTCAAAGACAGCTGTTTCAACAGCTTAGTCTTCACAGCCACACCCCTAAGACAGGCACAGACACTATATACATGCTTTGGAGACTAACCAGAACATTCTTGGCTTCGTGATTTGCTTGTTCATGATTTGCCTCAAGTCAAATACTTCAACAATCAGGTTCTGTATTTTAAGACTTCCACATACAAAACCCACTCTAAGTACATTGCATTAAATAAAAATATAATTGCCTTCTTCCCTATAAAGCTGTGAAAACAAATTGAAGCCCTCCAAGGATTAAGGCCTCAATCTGCCCTACAGATGCAATGTCCATCAGTTCACAAGAATTCAGTTTTGAACTCTGAACAGAAGTAAATCCATAAGGCACCAGTCAGTCCTTCCCTCAGTGTAATAGCAGGTGGAAATATGCATTTCCAGGGCTATTTCTTCAAGGGTGATGAAGTTCTCTTCAGCATTTATTTCAGCAGCTTTTTTCTCTTTTTCAGCAGTGCATCTCGAAGGGCCAGCTAGAGTGACACAAGAGTGGAATATTCAGGTAAGCACAGTAATAACACAAGACTACACCACAATCAATGTTTTTCTCAGAGATTAAAGAAACTAAAACACTCATCAGCTCCAACCAGGGGGCAGGATTGCCACATGTTACCAATTACAATGGCAGAAACACTGACATTATTTAGCCAAACTCCATAGTACATAATCCCAGAGCTGAGCATTACCAGATCCTGTACAACCAAAGATTAGGACAAGCCATTTTTCTACTGACTCACTTGGAAGAGAGAAAGAAAACTTGAGTTCCAGATAAGAGGTAAGTGTTGTTTTGTGAACATGTTATTACAAAGGTTCTTTTCATGGGAGAAAGAGGTATTTTCACAAGTGCCTTATCACTCTAGAGAGATCTTGTGTATTTTACACATGTTTTAGCTGGTAAAGGATCTAGCCTAGAACTGTGAACAACAGGGCATTTTATGTTGTCACTGAAAGGGCACCGGAATGTATTACACAACTATGGTCCTCAACCCACTCAGAAGTTACTTCCAAATCACTGCTGATGCTGTAGCATAACTTCAATGAAAAGTGTATGAATAAGTTCTTTTACTGTTTAGCCATTATGTTTAACTCAAAACATTAGTCAGGAGTAAGGAAAACTCCCTAGAGTGTTTTGTTCTAAGTAAGTCAAATGCAAGATCCACTGAATACAGCAATTTCCTAAAAGTGCCTGAATTGTTCATTTGCAACCTAAATTGTGTGTTCTAAGAACTGGGTTAATATAGTTAACTTGATCTGGGATGAGGCAGAAAGACAAGAGCTACAGAGGATATTAGTCCACATCTTCACAAACACTCAGGACATGTTTTCCAAGTCCATGAGAAGTTCCAGTCTTGGCATATTTAAGGCAACAAACTGCAGCCAAATACACATTAACCAAAATATACCGTCCTGGAAACAACTCCAAGGAGGGTTTGCAAAAGCAGTCTCTTAAGGCACTTTAGCACAAGAAGCTGGCAAGGAGAAACCAAAACCCAACACCATGTGTAAGACTGCTACTTAACTGGGTTATTTGGATGAGTTCAGTTTAATAACACCCTGCAAAACCCTGGACTGGCAGGGGCCTTACCACAGAGCAGCATTGCTGTGAAACTACTACTGTGAAACTACTACTGAACTGATGTATTTTTTCTAAATAGCCTCGAGCAGCAATAAATACTCTTAAAGAACATTTGCCAATACTAGTTGCAACAAGCTACTGAATGACCTCCAGCCAGGACAGATGAGTCCATAACAAAATAGTAACAGGACAAAGGTCAGACAGACTATGGAGAGTGAAGAAACATCAGCTTTTCCTGAGAAACAGCTAAGTAACAGAAACATTCCTTCTATTACAAGATTACAGCCAGGATTCCAATGGTCATCTTGACTTTGCATGAAGGAAAGCAAAACCCCCCTAACCTACACTTGACTCTGCAACAGGACTTGTGCCTCAAACCACATTAGAGCAGCCTGACAAAAACCATCACCACCATCTCCAATACAGCTCATCCCCAGGGCAGGATTCCAGGAAGCCAAGCCCACAGGCTTTCCAGCAATTACACCATCCAATTCAAGAGCAACACCTTGGGACATGGGTTAGACAGCACTACACCTGCACTTGGGATTTCACCTTACTGCCCCACCCCTTTCCAGCATTAAACCAATTACCTGTTTCTCCCTGAAGGAACGCTTGTTCTTGGTCCTAACATTGTTGCTGTATCTCATCATCATAAAGTTCTTGTTCTTTTTCTTTTCTTTGTTGGAAGAGCTGGCAAATGGGTTAATTCTTGTTTTCTTTTTCACAAATTCTTTTCTGTCTGTTTTTCCAGCCTAGAATAGAGAAAGCAATAGAAACAGTAGGGGGTCACTTTCCTTCCCCTACAGTCAGCATCAGCTGATTGATACTAACAGGTTCTATGGCAGTAACAATAAACCTCAATTCTGGATGACTGTCCATGCCTGCACTCTCCTTGTGCCAGCTGTATTTAGTAAGTCACCGTGAAAACTGGGTATGTTTGCATTTTCACAGTCACCTGTGACCAGCAAAAGGTTCTTAATTTGAGCCAAAGATACAACAGCAAAAAACTGAAGAAATGATTTCTCACAACCCAAATGACAGCTGGGCACCCATCTTATACATTTCCTCTTTGTACAGAAGGTAAACATGACCCCAAATCCACCAAGACAGAACCTGAAACATCACAGTTCCTCACCATTGCAGTTGCCAGCCTGGTCTCCTTGTCTGACTTTGGCTTCTTATGCAGATGTTCAATATCTCGGAGTGAAAGCAGCTCCCCCCTACACACACAGAAATCCAGCAAAACATCACCACACACAACTTAAACTGATAAGGAAAACAAGGTACAGTCTCTATCCTTAGTCTCTCACCCATCTCTTACACCCTGACTTACTGTACTATACACTCAGACACACTTTATATATACACTCTTCTTCCCTTTCGGGCTATTCCTCATGCTTAGGACATCCCTTACAGAAGTATCCCATTTTTGTTTTTCCAGTCCTGCTTTTCTCGCCAAGTTTAAAAACCCCTGGAGATATAGCCATGCCACATGCCCCTTGGTTTGAACAAGCCAAACAGGCTCAAGACCTTCATATCTGATCTCTCAGGTATAAATAAGCCCTTATGCCAGGATCCATTCTAGGCTTTGGCTGTTTTGGCTACCTGTCTCCAGGGAATACTGATCAACAGTGCCCCTGTACCCTGCTGCACTCAAGAACTGTATCACCAGTAACAGCTAAAAAAAGCATTCAGTCCATATCCCACCTGCCCTCCTCCTCTTCATCATCTATTTCAATATATTTCCTCTTTGCAGCTTTGCCAGGTGCAGAATTGAGTTCTTTGGAAAGCTGGGCAAGACGTATTTTCTGGAAGTCCTCTTGAGTCAGCAGCCTGCTTGTACTGACAGCTGCAGCTTTGGCTTTCCGTTCCTCTATGGGCATGCTTTTCACCTTCTCTGCCTTTGTAAGAGATAAAAGTACAACAGAAAAATAGAGCTTTGCAAACCACTTCTGCATCACGATCCCTGTTCCTTGCCTCCCAGATTCTCATGACTTAAGGGCAGTGTTTTTGTGAAATGCTAAAACCAGCTGTTAGGACTCTTGTTAGTCTTATCTCCAATACCTAGTGTTTGAATAAAGTACATGTAAACCCTACTTTGGAGTAAAAGCACACAAATACCACAGCTCTGAAAGAATCAAGCCCTGAGCCACAGTTCCCCCCTTCTCCTCTCACCCTAATGACATGTACTTCAGCAGAGGTGCTACACAGCACTGCCACCTCATTTCCTCTGCACAGGTTACTCTGAAGCCCTCTATGGGTATTTATGAGCAGCTATGTCAAGGTAAAGAGCAAGAGAACCTAGTCTGAATAACAAGACTCACTCATGTTTAGCAAGGAAGGGATTTAAAACTCACTACTTGTTGCTGCTCCTCATCTGAAGAGTGATGCACATCAATCCATTCTCCATCTTCATTGTCTTCCTCACTCAGACTAGCACTTTCCCAGCCATCTGTTCAGGGGAGAAGTAGAGATCCATGAATAAAGACTCACTTCAATTGAATTAGAAGTAATAGATGCTTGGAACACCTGCTCTCATTGCTTTTTATCACCCATCTCATAACTGCTTTTGCCCAGGGACATGGACTTGAGCTTTGCTCTGTAAAGCTTAACTCATCTCAAGGTCAAGCATATTACAGAGTTCATTTGGGACAGTCTCTAAAGCACCACAATGTTTGACAAGGTTCATCTCTACACTCCTTAGTAATGGTGTTCCCTACTTGGCCCACCTAAACACCAAGGAGAGAAGCAATGTGATTTATAGCTAAATTACTGCCCAGTATTCATTGCTCTTCACTGCTGTTCTAACTTGTATGCTCAAGGTATCAGCTTCAGAACTCAGTAGATGGTCAGATTAATCGCTGCATTCACATACACAGAACCCACAGCCTATCAGGGCATTTATTCCTCCAGCCACCTCCACTGCAACATCTCCAAAGCACTCAAGCTTCATGTGCCAAACTGCCTTGCTTTCAAAAGACTCCCCCATCTTTTACCTGAGGCAGAGGTTCCAGTTCATGTGAAGCTTTTACACAGAAAGTGAATCAAGTAAACCAAATGTTACTTCCAAGTGCCTTTTCTGTGTCTGATAATTCTCAACAAAAACTTCGCTAGCAAGAGCTGAGCACATGAGGTTTCACAGCTGAACAACATGTCTCTGCTTTTCCATCCCTCACTATCCATCAGGCAAAGCAACACAGCAGACTGCACTGAATGAACTTCCCTCCAAGGACAGACAATTGTGAGCTACACAGCACAGCAGTGAATTAAATACTAACATGAAGTGCTATATCCACAAAATCTTAGTGCCACTGATGGCCAAAAGTTAAATTGTGATGAAAAAGGCCCACCTTCCTCTTGAGTTCCTGCCTTTTCCTTTTGATCCTCAACCTCCAGTACTTCTGCTCCTGGAATGTAATCTTTGGCATCCAGTTCACCATATTCATGGATCCTGGCTTCCACTGAGGCTTCAGTAGGCTTACCCTGTACATTAACAGAAGACATGGAGCAGGCTGCTATTTTAATGCCCACAAATCCATGAAAGTATCTGGGGCAACAGGAAGGTGTGTATAGAAGATAAAATCTTCATGATGAATTAAGCAAAGATCTTGAATCACTCATGTCAAAAGAACTCCAGGACAGAGTTGAGCTTCTGGAGCATAATGTATCCCTGAGTTACATCAATTTGAACTCAAACATGCAAACAGCAGCACACCCTGTCCAACAGTGGCAGGCAGGGAACACAGGAGGCTCCTGAAACCAGTTCTCATGATTTCTGGGCACATTAGTTCACAGAACGCAGTGCACATCAAACTTACCCTGAACTTCTTCTGCAGCATCTCTGGATTCAGGGAGCGGAAGAGGTGTATCAGAGTTCTTGCAGACATCATCACATCTACACAGAAAGCAAGAGTCAGCAACAAGCACAGAAAAGCAGAATTCTGAGCAAATCAAAAGCCCACTGAGGTCATTTACAGCCTGTTTATGCCTTCTCTGAAGTTATGGCTCCCTTGGCTTTTGCTGGTGCAGAATACAGCACTTCCTTAGGGCTTACTCCTGTCAAAAAACCCTTGGTCTATTTTGGCCCATTACTTCCCCTGCCATAACTACCCTTGCCTGTTTTGTCTCCCATAAATACATTGCTCTGTCTGGAGTGTGTAACCCACATACTCAAAGTGTTAGCCCATGAAAACTATTTAAGACAGCAGTATTATGAAGGCTCTAACAAAGGACTACATAGAGGAGAAAATATATTCAAGTTACATCAATGTAATATTTACTTTTATTTTTATGGGTCTTGTACTGAACAAGGTCTTGGAGCAGATCTTCAGTCATGGCTAAGGGACATCTTGCGGTGATTTCTTTTATTGCATTGATTCTAAAAAAAGGAAAAATCATTATTATCAGAAGACTACACCTGGGAGAAAATCTCATTCATAGACTGAAGTACCTGAAACTTTAACCTTATACTGCATTTATACAGCACTTGATATAAAAAAATCACCATAGAGAACTTCCAAAAAAAACCAAACTCAAGCTGACATACTGTCCTAACTTGTTTTTACTTGGACAGTTCCTTAAAACAGGAACATAAAAACAGGACTAAGTTTTAAGGAGTTAAAATATTTTACCACATCTGGAGTTCAGCAGTTTTTATATGCATCTGTACTCACCCTACAGTCATGACCTCCCCTGAATTCTTGTCAGTCACAAAGTTGTTGGCAATAGTCATCAGCACTGATTGGATAATCTGAAAATAGGAAAAATATTTAGTAAAAACTTCAAACACTGTCAAAACAGACAGGGAAGGTGCAGGATATGTCAATACAGCCCCATAAGTATTCCCTAAACAAATTCTCCTCCAGAAAAGAAGTGTTGCCTTTTCTCCCCCCACTGACATGAAACCATCCCCTCAGAACTTCCAAAAATAGCCAAAATGATCATAAGTTTTCCCAAACAGTCTGCCCAGATTCCCTTTCCCCCTCCCCACAAATGCATTCAGTTCTATTTCCATGCTGGCCTGCTGCCCATTTAACATCAAACACAAGTGGAACACTGACCTCAGGTGGTACCAGCTGATGTGAAGCCTGTGCAGCAAACAGAAGGATCTTTGTCACTTCTGGAAGAAAAGTGGGAAAAAGATGCCCAAGTGTCCTGGCACAGCTTCCTCCAGCCAGTAAAGACATCTCCCACAAGTCAAGGAGCTGCTCAGTAAGTCCCCAAACCATTTCAGTCTGAAGCTCTTTGGGACAACTACTTCTCTGCCACCAAACATTGGGAACAACTCTGACCTCCACCTACAGCCCTCAAGAGCTTCCCAAGGCAAAAGGAAGTGCTCCACAACTGGAGTCAAACACCAGTAAAATGAAGCAGCGAAAGGCAGTGATGCTTTGCTCAGCTACTCGGGACTAGGGACTCAGATTCACTTCATTCCATTGCTGAGTTCAATAATCAGGGTAAGGAGCCCTGAGTGCACACAGCTTCCAGACAGAGTCCAAAGCACTTGGCACTTGTAGCAGCAAGGGATTTCCTTCTTCCACACTACTCCTAGTCTCCTACTTCCCCCCAAGCCACTGCTACTTGTCCATTCAGAGCACCACTTCCATGAACTGTGATGGGCCAGCAGTGGCACCTAGAGTAGTACTTACCCCTCTGGTGAGGCTGCAGGAATCTCTGAACAAATGGGTAGAAGTTGAAAAGAAAAAGCTGCAAGAAAACATTATCATTACCTTCTTGTCTCTGAACTTGGCATCACATTCCTAAGCTGATACATAATTGAACTCTGATTGTGCAGGGTGCTGCGTGTCTCAAATATTTTTTTGTTATTGTGTGTGTTGAGTTAGGTGTGGAAATAAGTGACTTCTACTAAAGGACAGGTGCAGACTCCCTGCATCTCTTTCTTTCCACTGCAAACCTTTTATCCTCTGAAACTTCCAACTTAGACTGGATTACTCTTGACTTAACCCAACGCAAATATTTTATCACTGGGTAGTCCACACAAACCCCTGCAAATGCAGGAGCTGCCAGCTTCCATCTTCTTCAGCACCACCTGACTCACAATGGTCAGGACAAGCAGGATTGGGTCTATCCTTCAGGGACACCCCAGACTAACACCCCATGCCATTTCACATGGCCCAGTGGCTTCTACCTGCACTTTTTGCCATTCAGAGAAATTAAACCTCATTTTACTGAGGCACAAGGCCACAACTTGCTCCACCCAAACCAGGCAGGCTGCTAAGTTACCATCATAAAATTATCCAAGTACATACCTCATGGATGCCAACCAGCCTGGATATTAGATCCATGAGCATCATCTTCACTTCAAATCGCTCCTTGCAGTTCTCCAGCTGCTTCAGGAGTTTCTCAGCAAAGTCTAGAATAAGGAGTAAGATTTGTAGTAGACAAAAAGGCACAATACAGAACGAAACTGAAATTAAAAGGCAGTCACTTGAAACCCAAGTGCACTTGCAGAGAAGAATTATTTCCAGGTGGCCAAAGCACTTCTCCCAAGGAGTTCTTGTTCTTCTCCCAGGTCTGAGTTCTGAAGATGTGCACAGGTTCAGCAAAGGAAAACTAGCTTACATTTCCCAACATCTTCAGCACATGGTTTAAAGCTGGATTTTTTTAGCTACATTTTGGGTCCATTTGGAAACTCAGTCCTCAGAGGTTCACTACATCAGATTAAGACCAATTCAAGGATTAAGACCAATTCGAGTGCTGTTAGACAAGTATCAGAGCTAACTACAGGAATATAGTTGAGATGGGAATAAGGCAAAGAAGCTCCAGTAGATAAAAATTTATTCACCAAATGATGGCCTTTACACATGCAAGAAGCACAGAGCTATGTCCTGATCTGGAGGAACCTGAAGGAGACAGCATTATATTCTTCTTTCCTTGTCTTACTACCTCTATGATCCACTAAAAAAAGCACAAGAGGACTCATCTCACTCTAAGTGCAGTGAGACCCTCGAGATAAGACACTCCAAGTGTCACATCTGCACCTAGACATCACTCCCATTCTCCTGGCAGAGCTGTGTCTAAGCATCAATGTCTGGGGCTAACACATAACTTGCCATAAGCAAACAGTGCATGCTCACCTTGGGGATCATGAATCAAGTGAATAGCAGAGAAGTTGAACACCTCTGGCTTGCTTTTCTTTTTCTGTTTCTGCATGGCAAAAAGAGTCAGAGACATTTTTTATCTCTTTCCATCAGTAAAGTGCTTCAGTATCAAGGCTGCTGCCAAAAGGAGCCTCTTGAAAAAGACAGCTCCAAAATTACCCCTCGCTCCAACAGCACAAGGGTTTCTGCCACTTGTAGCTAAACCAGCAGAGCCAACAACAAGCCTTTTACACTTGAAGGATTGAGGTCAAACATCAGGAATTTGGACTCTCCTGTCCTCACCTTGAGGACCTTCATGGCTTTCTCCAGTTTCTTCTTGCGCTTGGTGGTTTTCTTGTTGGTGGCATAGCGCATCATCAGGTCTCTGGCCGTGGGGGTGTCATCCTTGGGAAACAAGGGAAACAACACTCAGGTGATGCTAGGCTTCCCATGGCATCAGAAACAAACTACCAGCATTTTGCAGGATAACAGGCTGTGTTTGAAAACTCTCCTCCCTTCCTGAATGTCATTACACAGACCAGGATCTACACAGAAAAAACAAAGGACTTCTTGGCATTTGTCTTGCAGCAGACAGCAAATTCACCTTGCTGTCACTTGGGGCCAGCTGTCAGACACTGAGCTTGGTGTCAAGTAGAGAAACATATGGAGAAAACTAGGTGAGGAAACCAAGGAGCTGACAAATGGGCAGTGTCAGTAGGATAAGAGACTGCTCCAGTGTCTCAAGAACCCAGACAACAAGATTAGACCACAACACCCACCTCAGACTCAGAGTCACTGTCTTGTTTCTCATCTTCATCTTTGCCAAGGAAGAACTTCAAACCAGCAACCAACACCTGCAAAGCAGAGGGAATTTCTGTGGGACAGGAGAAGCTCCCAACACCTAGATTTGATACTGTGCCAAGACGCCATTTTTTTTATAGCATGTGTATGATCAGAAAAACAGAACCAATGCACAAGGCCTAAGGTGCAATCAGGGCCCAGGCAGGACCACAACTCTCCACATGGTTAACTAAATCCTCCTAGTGTTCATTCAAGGAGGTGCTACTCTGACAATCTCTCATGAACAGCATTCACACCAGCTTGCCTTTGTTGTTCTGTTGCAAGATAAAATTGCCAGCTCTGCTCCTCTGTACTTAAGAGCCCACATCTGCCTCCTCTCACAAGCGATATTCAGACAATTTAACAACTGTGGCATGAGACAAACCAGCAATATTGTTTCACAATATTAAATAGCATCCAGAGGTAAAAGGCAGCTGAGGTAACACCCAGTTACTCAAGTCATTTGTGCTCTTACCTTGGTCACTTTGGAAAAGCAGGCAGTTGTGATGACATTGACTGTTTTGGCATCATTCCTGGGAAAAAAAAACAGAGCAGCACCTTTTACTTCGAGTTCTGCCATTTCATACAATTGTCAGGAAAGGCATTTCACAGAACAATATTTCTTCTCTGTTAAATTCCTCGGCACAAAAAGCAGCCCCACTGGGCAACAATATTAATCAGTTTAAGTCCCAGTCCCCTGCATTGTTTTGGACTAAATGCCAAAAGGCAATGCTACAGAACAAATCCTAGAAACTCTGCAAGCTTGCCAGACTCACCAGATATTCCTTCTATAAAGCTCCACCATGACATCCAAAGATATCTTGGCAGCAGTGGGATTGCTGTCTCTCAACATGGTGTACATGAAGTTCTGTAGTGCCTAAAAAAAAACATTGGAAACATTTTATTAGAGGTGTTCCACAACAACAGGAGGTCAAATCCAAATACACATGAAAGCCAAAACACTTACTGTGTTCACTTTATTGTTTTTGTGCTTAGCATTGACATTCTTGATGTCTGTCACAATGTGAGTGTACAAGGTCTGGAAAAGGAGAGGGAACAATGAATAACACCCAGGTCATGCTAAGAGCAGACACTTCACTACACCCCCAAGTCCTTAAGTACTGAAATGAAACCATCACTGAGAACATCCCTCCCACAAGCTCCAACTGGAACAACAGCAACTTAAGTCCCGTGTAAGCTTCACTCATGGATTTGAACAGTGTACTCCAGTTACAGCAGTGAGGCAGGACAATCAACAGCATTAAGTATTGCTTAATGAAATGCCACCCCTGCCTCCTTTAGGCCTGTTCCAGCAGTCAGGCCAGGAACACTGGGGTACAACCTGGCCTCACTCTGACAGCAGTAAGCCTGGAACAGCATTCACCAGCAGCACCTGGCTTGGCTTGAATTGTTTTCCTCAGCAGCTCTCAGTAAGGTCTGCTCCACCTGCACCAAGGTTTGGTTTTGGCACCCAAGGTGCTCCATCCCAAGCCCAGGACAGGCCATGGCAAGGTCAAGGGTTTACATCAGCACAGCTTGTGATTGGCCCAACACACAGCTGGAGCACTAGAGCTACTTGACACTTATTTCATGGCCTAGCAAGGAATGCCTGTTGTGGCATTGCTTCTGGCCAGCTGGTCCAAACCCACAGGAAATCACCACAGCTCACCTTCCGTAGCAACTTGTCATGACAGCGCAGCAGCTGGAAGAACAGCTCCAGCAGACTCGTGGGATTTATTAGATTCTTGTTCCTCAGCAGGATCAAAGCCTTACAGAACGTCTGTAAGAGAAACCAAATATCATATTCCTCTAACTTCTCCATCTTGACTAAACAAACCTTCAGCTGGGGTCCCCCCGAGGGCGTGTTCCACCCGGGGGGGGTCAGGGCGTGCCCCGGCCGCGGTCTCACCATGCGCAGGTCGGGGTCCAGCACCGTGTGATGGTACGAGAGCAGCTCCTTCAGCTGCTGCGGGAAGCTGGCCATGTGCTCGGGGTAGCAGTGGGCAACCTGCACGGGACGGAACGGGAGAACCTCTAATTACAGCCGGGAAAGTGGGAACACCCAGCAGCATTACAGGCGTTGGGACAGGATACCCCGGCGCCGGCACCAAAGCCGGGGACCCGAGGCTTACCTGCGCCAGGAACACCACTAGTTCGGCCAGCTCCTTACTGGGCTTGTCCGGCTGGAAAGTGAAGATCTCCACATGGGACTGGTAGTGGTGGTACTGCTGCAGGAACTGCGCACACAGCGGGAACAGCGGGTGAGCGGGGCCGGCCATACCCGGGCCCACCACCCCCCTCCCCGTCTCGTAGCCCGTCCCAGCCGCGCCAGACACACACCCCCCCCGCTCCGCACCTCCTCGGTGTAAGAGGTGGGGTCCCTCTTGATGAGGTTCTGCAGCTGGGGCAGGTTGCTGGGCAGTTTGTTCCCCTGCCGGCCCGACATGGCTGCCCGCCACCGCCGCGGCCGCCACACGTGAGCACGTACATGGGCGCCGCCATGTTGGCCCGCCCCCACCGACGGGCTCCGCCAGGGGACAAAGCTCGGCGGGAGGCGCTCACCCCGCGGGTGCTGTTGGCACTGGGGATCCCTGCGGGAAATTCCCGGGAGAGAGGGGTCTGGGGGATTGGAAACATCGCCACGTCAGGGGACTCACCACACCTGCCTCCTCCGCAGCTGCATCAGGAGTTCCTCCCCACCACAGCCCACACTCTTCCTCCCTTCCCAGCTGTTTGCAGAGAAGTTGTTTTATAAAGCATCCCAAATAAGCATTATCAAGTGGTCAGCATTAAATGAGAAAACGTAATTTAGGATAAGCAGTTCACTCTGGCTTTATCTTGGCTGATTTTACTTTTCAGCCACAGGAACGCAAAGCTGAGCTCTTCACTTACATAGCTTATACTTTTAAGGTAACTACTGATTTACTCTTTGGAAACACCTCTATTCTTTTATACATTTCATTCAGTAAATGCTATTAAAAACTTGCTTGTCTGCACTCTTCAGTACAGAGAGGTAACAAGTATCCAAATAAAGCTTAAACTTAGCACAGCCCAAAAACAAATACAACTTGTCAATTTGAGCCCACTAAGACTTGGCTCAGTGAATGGCTTCTCCTTGTGCTGGTGGGAACTCCAGAGTCAGCTCTAACTACTCAAGCACATACTTAGCAGTTCCCAGCATCAACCTGACAATAAGTCAGGTGAGTCTGGGCTCTCTGCACTGATTCAGGCAACAGAGACACATTTTCCCTCACAGACAGATAAAAGCAAGTTCTGTCAGCCAGTAACTAGACTCTACATGTAACTATTTTAATCGGTGTCAATTAACTTCTGCCTTCGGACCTGGACCTGTTCAGCCTCTGTTTCCAGGCAGTTCTGCTCCATTAAACACTCCAGCCCAGCCAAGGAAAGTAGCTTACCCAGCCCAGGCATATCTTTATCTCATCACCATTAATTTTAAGTCTCACACAACTGAAATACCACTACACAAAGTATTTAATCCCTTACTCAGAAGCTAACTGCTTAGCTTAGCATTGAACTAACTGCTTTCACACGGAAACAAGTCAGTGACAACTGATTATAAACACCTCTAGTAAAGACCAGGAGGAACCACACTATTTGCAGAACTCACAGAACCAAACAGCCTCAGCCAACCCATGGGATAAACTGCTCAATAATCAATACCTCTATAAACACAACACAATTACTTCTGTTTCTGAAAGTGCTGGAGAAAGTAAGAACTTGAACTTGCCTATACACAAACGTAGTATAGCTAACTACCTTCTTATATCTCTCCCCATTTGTTAAAAACCCCTTTCTTTTTAAGCAGCTCATAAGAATACAATGCTTATAACGCCTACCATGAAAAGTAAGTATGCACAGCTCTCAACGAGGTTTTAAGTTACAAAACAAGTTAAAGCACAAAAACATAATATTTGAAAGGGAAAGCAGATTAAAAGCATTCATGCAAACACATCTAAATTTCAGTAAATACAGCAAAACAAACCACTATCCTACCACAAACACCACTCTTCCTCTGTAAAATGAAACAGTGCTACCCCCTGAGCCTGGGTTTATAGCCTGAGCCCACTGCCCCCTGCCCACTGATTGGGCTGATTGCTATGAGCTAATTAGGCCAGGAGTATTTAAACCCAGGAGAGAAAGGGCTTAAGTTTTTTTGCTTAGTAGTAGTGGGCTGTGAGGATGTTCCTCAAGGAGGTTCTTTGCTAATCTTAAGGTAAGAAAGACAAGCTTTTATATTTTTTGTGTTGCTTTGGGAGCAAGATGTGGTGTACTTTCAGTTTTTATTATCAGTAGAGTACTTTAATGGATGTGCTAGTTAAGGAGTTGTGTAGGAATTTATCTTAGCTCTATTATAGAGCAAAAAGCATTGGTTTTGTTGACATACTTTCCTGAGCTTTATTTGTTAAGCTCTAGCTCCTTTAAAAAAGGCTGTGCTCTAAAAACATCAGATGGACAACTGGGTTTTTAACTTGTCTTTTTTATATGAAGTTTTTAAATATGAGTGTTTCTATTGGGGTTTATAGGAAGCAAGCTGGGATTGTTTCCTTTGTTTTGCCTTAGCAGTTTCTCAGTACAGCATAATTATTTATGGAGGATGCTGTTTTGATGATGATGTGTTGGATGCTTTGCCTTCTGGTTTATAGTTGATGTGTATACTAAAAGAGCCCAAAGAGGAATAAACCAAACAGAACTGACCCAAAACCAAAACACTTCAAACAGGTTTTTTGTTTCTAAGGTAATTTAGGCTTCATTAAAAAAAAAAAGAAGGGAAGCTGTTACCAAGGTTCCTGTTAAAGCACTAAGCTGTTGCTCTGGAGAGCATTTCTTGAATCCTTTGAGTTAAGCAGGAGCTGGAGTTGCAGTGTTCATGGATGGAGTGCAATGGTATGTGCTGGTGGGCTGGGAGTTTTAAATGGGCAGCTCTTGGATTTTTGTCTCTATTGTAGTCAGTCCTCAGCTTTCTATCCCATTAAGAGCTGTAGAATTTGAGTTTTCAGTGTTTAGGAGGCTTTACTTGAGCTCATTTATTATCTTTGCTTGCTAATGTTTTGTTTGCACTCTGTGCCTATTCCTGGCCTTCAATTGCTGTAGGGAATTTGTTTTCCTGGACTTGATACTTGTAATCTTGTAAGTGAGAAGAGGGTCAATACTCTTTTCCCTTAAAAAAAAAAAAGTATATCTCCAAGTGCAACAGAAATACTTATTTCTGGATCCTGACTCACAAATTACTTAAGGCTGTGTGCTGCTGTTCTCCAGAGCAGGGAGATGTTACAGCAAGGGCTTGAGAAATGCTCAGTCACTTGCAGCTCCTGTGGGACAAGAGCAGTCCCAGCTGGTGGTGCTGATGTCAGGGATGTGGGTGGCACTGCAGGACATTCAGCCTTAGCTGTGCACAAATGTTTCTTGTAAGGTGTTGTTTAAAGGTCAAAGCCAGCCTGTGATGAGTAATAGCCCAATAGTAAAGGTTTATTTGAAATAATGAACTGGTCTTCTAAAGGCTGCTTAAAAACACTTAAACAGTAATTTTGAATTACTGTCTTTTAATGTGTTGTGAAGGTTATAGAGGTGATAAGTGAAAGAACTCCAACTTTTAGCTCTCAGACTTTACTTCATAGCTGTGTTTTAAGCCTTTGATTTACTAACACTGACAAAACCCAATTAGTGGCAGGGAAACTAGTGCTGAAGTGACAGCTTCCTAAGCTGTAGCCAAGCATCTGAAAAACCTTGCTGCTGTCAGTGGTTTTCCACACCTCTCCAGCCACTCTTGTGTGGTAGGAACATGATGGCTGTGCATAAATTCCCTTCAGCTCTGTGGTGAGGGCTGGTAAAGCTACAGAAACACTCCTGGGGTGCTCTTGGCCCCAAGGAGCCAGGGTAAGCAGCCACCCAGCCCTCTCAATCCCAAAGTGGGGAAAAACCTGAGATGCATTTGTGGCATCATTTTTTCTTGTTTTTGGAGTGAAAATGCTCCAGCAGGAAAAGAATCCAATATCCAATTCCACTTGTCCTAAAAATATAGTGTCAGTTTTGTCCCAGTGTGGGGCAGTAAAAGCACATGTTGCAGTTCAGATTTGCAGTGGAGAACTTGCTCATGTTTCCCATTACACTTGGTGTAGCTCCAGAGGGGAGGCAGAGCACCAAGGATTAAGTTCCTGTGGGGATTGAAATGCAGCCTCATGGTGAGCCACTAACTTGTCAAGTCAGTGCTGTGAGGTTGGGGAACACCAGGATTTTTAATGTAAAATGTCTGAGACAAATTTTGATGAGCATAGTACCTACCCACTGCAGCACTTAGAGCTGTGTCAGTACCTGGCAGGAGGTGCCTTGCCTCCCTTGGCATTTGGCTCATTTGTGCACGAAGGAAGGGGAAAAATGTTTTGCTGACTTCACTTTCCACACCTCTGATGTAACACCAAAGTAATTCCTTAGTCCTTTTTACCTGTTTGCTCGTCAAAACTTGGCTCCTGAAGAAGTGCTTTTCCTTTAGGACAGACACCTTGCATGTGAATGACTATTCCCCAGCTCACCTCTCTTAAAGGAACTTGTTTCAGGGGTGAGGAGGACTTGGTATGTGTGGGATATGGTTTCAAGAGCTAATTTAGGTGCTGTTTGGATTTTGAGAGTCTGATCCTGCCCTGACTCACAGGGCCTGGAAGCAGCTCAGTGATGCAGAGCTGATCCTCAAATGATAAACCAGTGCAGCCTCAATCTGTCAGTTCCTGTGAGCACATGGAAATATTTCTATTCTAGTATTTTGGGAGGCTTTGCCAGTAAATATCATTAGTTATTTAGGGAGATTTTGGCTCATTGTGAAGGAGAAAAGAATACAATTATAGGATTGGCTTTTTCTTATGCCTTATTGAAGTGGAATAGAACACACAGACTGATGCAGAAAAAAATTTATTGAGTATTTTGCTAACAAAACTACAGTTATGGGAATGATTTTTTGCTGTTTCATTACTGCAATTCTGAATCCCAAACCAAGGTCCTGCTTTTGCACTTACATCCCTTTCATAGAATTTTTTTAAACTTTAAATGAAAAATAAGGAAGAAGAAAAGAAACTCGAGCCAGTGAGATTTTTTCAACAATTTTGCTGGGAGCAGGGATGGAAGAGCAGTTATCAGGGAAGCAGGATGCAAGAGAAAGGCCCAACATCTCCCGGAAGAGTTGACTATTCCTGGCACAGCCGAGGTCTTGGCAGCCTTGCAAAACACTTCAGGGCAGCAGCATCCTTTGATCCTCTCTGAACCTGTGAGAGCTAGAAGCTTGCAGATGTCCAAGTCTAGGATGCACAATTGTAAAGCAACTTTGGAATCCAAATTCTTGATCTCATCCCTTAAATTTGGTTGTCCCACAGCCTTCTAATGGTGGCACAAATCCTGCTGTTGCCATCCAAGGCCTCCCTTGTATGAAGGTTGTGCAGAGGTTGCTTTAGATGGCTCGAGGGGGGAGTGCACAGACATTGCTGCTGATGTCTGTGGCAGCCTTGCTTGGGTAAGGACACAAGGGGCACTGTCCAAGACAGGTTCCCTGGAGCTGTAAATCACTGTAGTTCCTTTGGCTTCAAGGGAATCACTGGTTTACATCTGCTCTATAAGGTGATGATGTTGGGGATGTGAAATGGCATTGCAGGTATGTGCCAGGGATGTGAAAAGAGTTTGACAACCAGGAGCTGCTCTTGGGAGATGGCACAAGTGTGGGGAGAAGCTGGCATTGCTGTGGGAGCTGGTGCTCGGGGCTGTACCTGTATCTTGGGTGGGAGCAGGGGTTCAGCTACTCGCTGTAGCAGGAGGCCGGGGTCAGAGCCGCTGGGACGTACTTCACCTCCCCGTGGTGCAGGATGGGCACGGGGGAGCTGTAGCACTGCTCTCTGTTGTAGGTGTAGCAGGTCTGGGGCTCGTCACAGGAGTTCCCCTGCTGGGCCTGGAAGATCCTCCCACCCAGCTCAATTTCCACAGAATTGCAGTTCCTGCAGCTGCAAGAGACGGAGAGTTGCGGTGATAACGTGGCCCTGGTGAAACCCAAGCCTTTCTTGCTGTTCTGCAGGGGCAGGCAGCAGAGTCCTGTGGCCTTTCTAGGTGTTATATGGGAACTCCCAGCATTCAAGCACCTTTTTTGAGCTACTGTGGGTTAAGTTTTGGGAAAATAGATTAGTAAATAAAACTACTTACAGTTCAGGGATTCGGTAGACAAAACGGGTTCTGAGCGGGGACAAGGGGTCAGAGATGTTCTCTCGAGCCTTCAGGGGGACTCTGCAAAGGAGGGAAGGGAATGACTCATGAAGATTGCTTATTAAACACAGTGTGCTCTGAGCAATTTTAAACTCTCTTGTTCCTCAGACTATTCCCATTCTGACTCCCTCCAAAAACACTTGAACAACATCTGTAAATGCCATTTTCAAGGTGACAGTGCTGCTGATGTTTTTCATCTCAAAACTGAGCTGGCAATGCCTGAGACTTGAGGACAGGAACAGAGATATTTGGTGGTTCTCCTGTTGTGAGCTCTAGCAGAGCTCCTGCAGCTCTGAGCCTGATCTGGGTCCTGGTTTCACAGACACACTCATTTCTGTAGCTTTGTGTGAGTGGATAGGACCAAGTCCTACTCTTGGACTGAGATGTCTCACAGGATTAAGCTTTTCTGATAGTTTAGGCATTAACTAAGGCTTGCTGTCACATAGGGAAGTCAGTCCAGTGTCATGGGCCTCACCTGGTTTCAAATTGGATCAACTACTGACATGTTACACTCTGATTCCCCAGCCTATTTTGTGAAGTTAGTACCAGACTGTCTCAAACGTGGAGATGCTTTTTGTATCTCTAGGGACAAAGACTAGAGAGGTTCATGTGAGGTACCAAAACACTAAGTAAATGAAAATACATAGGATAGCACAGAAAGCAGCCCATGCAAGCAGCTGTTCACTCCATCAATGCCAGGACATGGGAAACAATGAAGAGAAAAGGGAATGGCTGAAACACTTCATTGCTTGTTGCCCATCTCCATGAAATGCTCGTCTGCCACTTACATGATACGTATGTTTCTCTCCAGGACTTCTTTTTTAGGATCTTCTTGGGAAGGGACTAACTTTGAGGTCATTGTTACACACTGACACTTGTTGTTGACCAGCACATACTCCTCATCCTTGGGGTCCAGTGGGTAACCTGCAAGCAACCCCAGAGACAAGAGAAAAAAGCTGTTCAAATTGTTCTAACAGAAAGCCAGGGGATGAGAATGCCACGAATGCACCACTACAGAACCTGGATTGATTCCAGGGAAAGGCAGGTGGCCCTGATGATGGTTTGCAGGGATAACTCCAGTCCTTACTTTCTTACCCAAGCTGTTTCTTCTCTATTTGAATGTGTCTCCCATGCTTCCAGCATGCTGCTCAATATACAACATGGTCAAAACAGGGTAAATCATCCCATGTGTCACCCAAAGGCTTTTGGAATGCTCCTGGTGTCTTGCAGTGCTGCCTTACTGTGCAAATGCACGGATTTGAAATAGTTTGTTCTTTGCTTGTTTGTTTTCTCCAGCCCAGAGTCTCTGATCTTTCAGCCTATAAGAAGGCAGCCTTGCTTTTATGTGTGTTTTACATCCCTCTATTTCTAAATTCTGCTGAAATCAGTTCACAGCTGTCACCTTGCTCTTCCTACAGCAACCTCAGCCTGCTTGGAATTACCAAACCCAGTGATTTTTGTCATCTGGGGACAGCTTGAATTAGGCTCAGATGGACCTCAGCTCTGGGTACTTCCCTGCTCAGCTTTTCCCTTGGTTTAAACATGGTGAGGAAGAAGAAACAGCCTGAAAGCATCTGTGTTAATCATGACTATAAAGGATTTTGGAGTCACTTGGACTTAAATCTTTGGTCCTTCCTGCCTCTATAATATATTTTCTCATCTGCTTCCATTTCAAGTTTCTGGAGATCCTTACAGGCACCTTAACTGTGAAAAAGGCACCAGAACTGTGTGAAATAATGCCTCAGTGTGACCCTGGAGTTCACCTGCTGGTTTCAAGTGCAGCTGCTGTGGCCTTTGGCAGCAGAACACCTGCTGGAGAAGAGTCTCTGAGGAGTTTCTATCTCGGGAAGGAAATGACTTGACTCCCTTGCTCTGCAAGCTTCCTCCCTGCCAACTCAGCACTCCATGGGAGCACTTCCCTCTGAAGCAGAACCTTCCCACACAAGCCTCCCTGGCCCCTAGCTCCTCATGCTGGCCTTTCTTCTGGCTCGTGGAAGTCTCCGGCTTGTCCTTCTCACAGCCCCTCCTCTGCTGTCTGCGCTGTGTTCCACATAACATTTTGTGCAGTTCCTTCCAAGCCCTTAATCCAAAGCCAAAATTCAAGTCTGATCCTATTGGCTTTGGGGTTGTCCTGAAACCTTTTGAAGTAGGCTTTAATTCTAAAATTAGTTTAACACACTATTTTATGCATATACAGGATTTTTTGACTGTGATCTAAAAATACTGTCCTGATTTAATTCCTTGTGTAATGCTCTTGCCTGCACTGTAAAAGCTACTGGTATTCAATCTATTTTTCATGCAAGATTATAAATCTGAAAAAGGATCATATCCACCATATGCACAAGCCTGGCTTCAGACTGTCCTATAGAGACCTGAGATCCACACTGGGGAGTGCCTGATCTCAGTGGAAATCAAGAGTTTCCAAGAAATGCAGTGGAGTTACATGACAAACTGCAGTTTAGTCAGAAAGAACTTGGCTGTAGCTATAAAGCAGGATTACCCAGGAAGACTTTGGAAGCCTTCAGATGCAGCAGGTTATTCTTGCAAGCTCCCTAGCACTGCAGAAAAGCAAGCAAGCATGTTGGCTGTTGGTTGCTTCAGAAATCTCATAACACGTGGTGAGCCAACAGGTCTTAAATCTGCAGATATTCATCACTTTGTCCTCAAGGCAGCAATTAAAACCACACAGCACTACTGCAGAAACAGAGGTGTCCAACACCATGACTGCTTGAGCAGGCTTTGAGTTTTGACCTTTGACTGATAAAAATAATTCTTGGTAGATGACACACAACCTCCCATTGATATGTTAATCCCAGTTTTCCGTCCTCCTCATTGCTCACCTACCTGCCACAAGGATGATCCCCAAGGAGATGGCCAAGGCCACGCACAACAACAAAGAGCTCTTCATCTTGCCTTCCCTTCTTTTGAAGAATGTGGGTGCACAGCCTGTCTCTGCCTATAAGGGTGTGTGCAAATGGGTTTCCTAAAATAAACAGCCCAGCCGGCTGCCCCGGCACTGGGAAATGTGGCTTTGGGGACTGAAACCAGGTGTGTGAATGCACCAAGACCTCTGGCTTTCAGAGGGGAAGGGGGGAGGCAGGGGGCTGTGCCTGCCTTGTGCTTTTTTATTCTGTTCATCAGCAACAGGCAATGAAGCTGCTGAGTGCAAGGAGGTGCAAACTCCCCCAATCCTTAGGGGACATCTTGCTGTCAGGGCCAGGGTAAGGTAAGGAAGTCCAAGGGCCAGAGCTCTGGCTCATAATTTTGAGAAATCGGACCTAAAGATCACTTGAGTCATACTAAAAAACCTCTTAAGGATTCAAAATGAGAATTCTGTTTGGACCAGCTGTGTGCAAATCTCTATTAAGGGCTTGACCTGCCCCCAGGGAGCCTGCAGTCAAAGCAGGCAAGATGAGAGAGGAGGGGTGGAAGAAGTACAGGAACAGCAGCTCTGGGACAAAGCTAAACTCCTCCACCAGCTCTGCCCACTTTATTCAGGAGTTTATTAGCTTGTGAAGGGAAGCAGGACTCCATGGGATTTGTGTTTTATGAGAGGTCCTGGCCAGCTCCCAGGCAAACCCTGATCATACAGACTTGTCCTGAAACAGGGCAGCTCTGGAGAGGACCTGGGGCTTTTTTTGACATCGTTTGTGTAACTCTGAAAAACAAATATTGCAGTGTAACTTGCAGTGGCCAGAGCTTTGTGTGTAGCATGTGCACATGTCTTGTGCAGAAAAGGCAGCTTTTTAAGGGAAGCCCAGTCTTAGCAAGGGCCTGGTTGCTCTTGCCAGGCTTCATGAAGCTGAAGTCGTTAAGGAATGCTGCCAGGCGTTCCTGCCACCTTGCAGGCTGCCTTCCCTTTCTCCAGACCCTGCTGGCTGGGTCTCTCACCCAGGGCTCTTCCAAGACCCCTGATTGTGTCCTGACCTTCCCCAAGCACATCTGGCAGTTGCATGATGCAATGGGCTTTCAAGTTACATCAGCATCACTTATCCCCCCTCCACCTCCCACATCATGAGGGACAGCCCTGCTCTTTGCAGGGCACTGGGGTCTGCCATAATTCTTTACAAACTTTTTCTTATTAGGGATCCCTCTTCAAGAGGGCAAAATCTGGGGCTGTTTCATTTGTTCTCCCTAGAAAGTATTGCCAATGCTGTTCTGTGCAGCACTGTCTGAAACAGCAGCAAGATGTTCCTTATGCCTAATCTCTTGCACAAGATAAAAAATAAAGCTGGCTCACCTGGGCTGGTGGGGCTGTTTGTTTAAATCACTGTTTGTTTGTCACCCTTTTCTGTAACAAAATATTTCTTTAGGCTTATCCAAGAAGTGGGAGGATGCATGCACTAGGAGAAGGCACATGTAAAACAGGCTCCTTCTCATCTGCTTTGCTGAAATACACTAATGAAAATGTGACACTGGGAAAATCCAAGGAAAGGCACCTCAAACCCCAGGGCAGAGATGCAGCAGAATTTTATTCTGTGTTTCTGTTCATTTTGGTGGCTTTCCCTGGCTGCTGATGCTCAGTGTATCTGGATTTCAGTTCCTAAATGTACACGTGTGTACAGTCCCTTTGGTCTGGACATGGTGGTAGGAGAGCTATTTTTAGTCTCCTTGAGCCACCTGCATGTCTCTGGGGGTTTCTAGCTAGATTGAAAGCTCTCCAGAGGAAGGTTTGCTTTATGGACTATTCCCTTTATAACCAGGTGACATTTTGAATTACCAGAAAATTATCTGGGCAAGCAGGTGTTGAGCAAGGGGCTGGCAATCCATCAGTCCAGGCTAAAATTCTGGGCTCTTTGCTCCTCCTTTCTCACTTGGAAGCCAAGACAGTAGTGGGTTAAAGCAGACCCGCAGCATTTGCTGATTGTTGTGCTGAGAGCAATGCTTCACCTGGTGACTGCATGAACTGTCTCATGTTGGGTGTCAGTCATCTCCAGCTTCACCAGAAGTGGATCATGTTTTCAGCAAGCCTTGGACAGGTTAATCTGTCTGTGCATTTTCTCTTAGACATTAACTTTGAATTGAAAGATGTGTCAATTCCTTTTAAATCCACGAGCGTCCAAGAGAAGGCAGCCTTTCATTAAGGCTCTGAATTTTGAAAGGGCAGACTTCAAAAAAATTGAGGAGAGTTAGATGGAAACTGTCAGGGTCAGGGACACAGGAAAGACCTGGGTTTCTGCATGTCACACCTGCTGGAATTATCTGTAGTTTGAACCTTGCAGGAATTCACTGCAGAAGTCTCTGGATGGATTCATACAAAAAGGCAGCATTTGAGCAGCCAAATGACAAAGCCTGATCACCAGGGACAGCTGTGTTTAGTGGCCAGCTAGGATGGAATGGGAATTTCCACTTAGGAGTGGCTGACAAATTAAATGGACGTTATGTTTCTCCAGACCCAGCAGCTTCTTGTTGCTTATTCTTCTACAGGCCTGTGTCCAGAGGGGCGATGGGTGAAAACTGGCATGAACAAATTTGGAAAAGAGGTTGGAAGTCAAACCTGCCCTCATGCAAGAAAGTTTTGATCCAGAGGTGACCGTGTAGGGTCACTGAGCATGCCACAGAAAGTTAAAAGTGAGACCTGCCTGCCATTGGATCAACCAGAATCCCAATGAATCACCAAAAGGTGAGTCCAGTTTTGCACTCCACTGTTTCAGTTAATTTGAATATTTGCTTGACCTGGTTTTTTCCACAGAAAGGTGGACGGGAGCATTTATAAATACAACTGCACCTGTTTAGAAGAGAAAAAAGCACCTGCACTTGTCGAACACAGAACTGTGCTTGCTGAGATGTGGGGGTGCTTAATTTCTCAAGCTCTGGGCATGAGGTTGGACTACACTAGTTTTCTAAAGCAGTCTGTTTCCATGTGGCTCAGTATTGATGTGATTTTTCCCTTGGGAAAGCTGGGAGGGTGGGCGGGGTGCTCCGAGATGGATGACAGACACACACCAATACAGGACGAGAATTCTAAGATGGGTAAATAAAAGTTGCCTTTAAAACCCTCCTGACGAGGGGTTCTCGGGTGTTGAAAAAACGGAATTGTTCCTTGTCTGTGGCGCTTGGGTCTGTTGGTGTAGAAGCATGGATCCAAGGAGGACAGAAGGGATGGAGCAGCAGCTGCTGAGCTGTGCAGCCTGAAGCTGCCCCGCAGCCGCCGGGAGCGGGTCTGGCTCCTGCCGGGAGCTGCCTGTATCCCTGTCAAGATGTGCTTTGGTGACCAGGGAGGCTTGATGGGCTGCCTCTCGGAGTTTGAGCCGCTTGTAGGCAGCCGAGTACCAAGCTTTGGTCTCAAGAGGTTGGGTGAGTTTCCCACGTGTAGTTTTTCGTCTCTCATTGCTATAAAATGACAGCACAGACACGGCTGTGTGCAGCTGGGCGTCCACAGGAAGAAAAACCTCTGAGGAGCAAAAAACCCACTTGTTTTCCTTTTTTCCACGTGACACCATGGACTGCTGAGAGTCGCTACAGCCGGAAACCAGCCTCCGGCGCTGCCCAGGGCAGGGGCCGGGCCCGAGCTGCCGGTGGGAGCGGCGGAAGGGGCGGTGGAGGCGGAAGGGGCGGGCGCGGCAGGGCGCAGGAGCCGGCGCGGCCATGCGCACCCGGCGCGGCACCGTCCTGCGGCCGCCGGCCGAGCCCGCCGAGCTCGACGATGGCCTGGACGAGGNGAGGCGCCCGGCGGGCGCGCCGGCCCCGAGGAGCTGGCGGACGACGTGGAGCGGTTCCACGAGGCGCAGTTCCGAGCGGTGATGGCAGCCCTGGACAGCGGCGAGGAGGCCGGGGATAGCGGCGAGGAGGAGGAGGAGGTGCTGGGGCTGCAGCTGCCCGAGGAGGACAGCGAGGAGGAAGAAGAGGAGGAAACGAAGGAGCTGGATCTCTACGTGGAGCACAGCGCGGAGGAGGATGAGGATGGAGAGGCTGACGAAGGTGAGGAGGAGGAAAATGAGGCTGAGGATGAAGATGGGAACCTGTCCATGGAAAGCGACTTGGAGGAGCGGCATCCCGACACCAAGCTCCCCCACGAGCTCTCGTGGGGCCAGCGCAAGCAGCTGTACTATGACACGGACTATGGGAGTGATGCCCAGGCCAAGGGCAAGCGCAGCCAGCAAGAGATCGATGCTGAGGAGGAGGAAGAGGAGCAGGAGGCTCAAGTCATCCAGAGGCGGTTGGTGCAGGACTTGGGGGAGGATGATTATGGGCTGGATATGATCCAGGGCTACCTGGCTGAGCAGCGGAAAGCCTGTGATAGCCAGGGCCAGAAGATTGACAAGGACCTGCAGGCCCTTTCCAAGAAGGAGCAGCTGAAGTTACTGAAGCAGGAGTCTCCTGAGCTCCTGCAGCTGATGGAGGACTTTGAAGTGAAGCTCATGGAGCTTAAGGATGAGCTGCACCCACTGCTGCAAATGGTGAAAGATGGCACCATCCCCCAAGGGAAGGGCAGTCGCTATTTGCAGACCAAGTACCATCTGTACCTGAACTACTGTGCCAATATCAGCTTCTACCTAGTTTTGAAGTCAAAGAGGATGCCAGTTCACAGTCACCCTGTCATCGAACGGCTGGTGGCTTACAGAAACATCATCAATGACCTTGCTGTCATAGACCAAAAGCTATCCCCACAGGTCCGTGTGCTTCTGAGGAGCTACTATGACAAGAAGGAAGAGAAGTTACGGAAGGACAATAAGTTTGCAGTCTTCCTCACCATGGATGGCAAGAAAAACAAATCAAAACAAGGCTCTGCGCTTGCTGATGGCCAGGCAGCTGCTGCTGCTGAATCTTCGGGTGAGTCAGAGCTGGACGAGGAGGCTGCCCTGAAATACTACAAGATGATGGAGGAGAAGCTGGCACTCAAGAGGAAGAGAACTAGAGACGAAGACGTGAGTGAAGAAGCAGCGGTGTCAGAAGGAGAGGATCCCAGCAAAAAGAGGGGGGTGACCTATCAGATGATTAAGAACAAAGGCCTTACGCCCAAGAGGAGGAAGATCGATCGCAACCCCAGGGTGAAGCATCGGGAGAAGTTCCGTCGAGCCAAGATCCGCCGCAAGGGGCAGGTGCGGGAGGTGCGCCGGGAGCTGCACAGATACGCCGGGGAGCTCTCCGGCATCCGCGCGGGGGTCAAGAAAAGCAGGAAGCTCAAGTGACAGTCCTTTTTCTGTTAACAGCTGCGAGTAGCAGTGCTGAATCCAATAAAAAATTTGTAAAGGATATTGTGGATTTTATTCTTAATCAAATTGGGGGCGTGGGGGGGTATTTGTTTTTCTTCCAGAGGAGGCTTTTAAGAAGGTGCCATCTCCAAGTGGCACGGGGGCCCTTCCCTCACCTGGCCCATGTGTTAAGGTATTTTCCTGTGTTGTGGTGCTGTCATGTGTCTAAACAGGAAAGCAGGAAAGCTTGAGAGGTTGCAAGTGATGTGTCAAGCTAAGGGAAGGAAATGGGCTGTGTGGAACTGATGGGGAGATGGGATGGACGGACCCTCTTGAGGGTGGGTTGAGAAGGGGGGTTGGCAGCTCTCACTGCCTTCTCCTTGTTGCAGTCTTGTTCCAGTGTTGAGCTGCAGAAGAAAGGTCGTTATAGTATTTAATTATTGTTCTGATTAACTTGTTTGTTAGCTCTTAAATGTATGAGCACTAACTTTAGGCTGTCTTAAATTATTTAATCCCACGTGGTCTGAAATAGTGTTTCCCCTCCTGAATTCAAGGACTTGTCTGGATTTCATAACTATATGGCTGTGATAAACACATTAGTTTCACCTATAAGTGTTGTCTGCTGCTATAGGTCTAAGTAGCATTGCTGCAGGATAAATGGCTAAGGTGTCATGTCTTCAGCTGGGAGGGAAACTTCCAGGATGTTGTAGATACTTCCATGCCTTCTGGTGGGTAAATACATTTTAATCCCATGTCAAGTTCTTGCCAGGAGCTGACTGAGTGGCCAGTTCCAGTCCAGGCTGTAAAGGAGGATCAAGTGATTATTTTTTAATAAAGTTTTAACAAAAACAGTCTCAAGTAACACCTGCACTTGTTCTAGAACAGTTTTGGGGAACCCATGCCTCAATTTGTTTGTCAGTACTATATGGAAAGTATATGTGAAATCAAGGGGGATAATTGCCTTGTCAAGAAATGAGTGCATATCGTGGGGTGTGGTTTTGTCTGAGTTTTTGGGACAAGCCAAGATGTGTGTTTTCCTGACCTTGTGACAGGCCAGGTGCTTGAATTCAAACATGCAGGTGTGCTGCTTGTTCTCTGCAAGTGAAATGTGCTTCTATAGGGTTCTGATGTAAACCTTTACACCCCAGGACTGTTTCTGCCAGGAACATGCTGTTCACTGGTGACTCAGGAATATTTGGGTAATTTTCAAGGCTGGTGGTTAATACCTTAAGCCAGGAAGATAGGAGCAGTCCCTTTAAGTCCAGATGCACTGAAACAGGCCTGGTTAGAGCAGTGCTCTCTGGACCCTGATGGGCACAGGTGAGATGTGTGACCATGAGCTGTGGGGGGTAAATGTCCTTCACCTGTGCTCACTCACCTGCCCCCTGCTCTGAGCAGCCAGCAGCTGTGGTGGCTGTTCCTTATTCCTGGTGGGAGCCCTCCTCAGCCTCAGCAGGACTGGGGGCAAACTAGAGCTTTTCACCCCTTTCATTAACTCCAGGCTGGGCTGTGATGGAGGCTGCCACTAATAATGCCGAGCTGTGCTGGGGAGGCTTTGCCCAGAGGTCGGTAAGAGGATGGTGCTGGGGAAAAAAGCAGCTTAGCTTAGGTGCTTTTTCTGGGGAGGAGTGTTGTGTAACAGGTGTCACATGGGATACGAAGCAGAGATACTCCCTGATCTCATTACTACAGCACCTGTTTGTGTGTGTTTCATGCTTGGTGCAAAAAACAAAGACTGGTGGTCCCTTATGGATCTGGCTTTGTGCTTCCTTGGAAAGCTCCAGGCAGCTGGCAAGCAAAATTCTGGCAACTTCTGTGTGAGCAGTAAATAAGGAAAAAGGCAATTACTGTGCCGTTACAGACATGCTCTCCAGAAACACCGGGATTAAGGCTGGAGGCCAGAGGGAGCAGCGCTGGCTGCCGGCAGATGGCACAGCATGGCTCCTGCTCTAATGAAGATTAACCAGGCATTATGTCCACTTGGTTAGTTCAGAGCTTGGACAAAGCCATAAATATTGTTGCTGTATGGTTTTGTGTGTGAGTGATCATGGGAAGGCCAGGATTATTAACCCCATGGGAGGAGGGACACTACTGTTGCTCTAAGAAATATTCAGAGGAATATTTTTTGCTGAAGGGAAATTCCTGGTGGTAAACAGGTTTTGAAAATTCCTAGTAAAATGCACACACTCCAAATTAGGCAAGGACCACAGACAATGATCAGGAGAATAAGAAGTGGAGCCAAGTCATGGTTAATGCTGCTTTTCTGCTTTTCTAGTTTTCTGTTTCTGGAGAAGGTCCTGACACTGCCAAGGCATGCTTCAGCCGTGGGATGGCACTTGTCCTCACCAGGGCCCTGCTTGCAGAGGACTGTTGGCCTCGGCAGTAGCTAATGCTGGTTGGAACTTGCCTCAGGTAAGCTCTGCCTCACCTCAATTGCCCCCGGAGCCATGGAGGTACCTGCCCCAGGTCCTTCTCAACTGCTTGCTTGGAACACAGTAATCCAAGGGGATAGTCAGTCCTGCCTGCACTTGTGTGTAAATGATTCCTATTTAAAATGACAGGGGCAGAGTATAGAAAGCTCTAAGGTATGAGCTGCTCTCTTGTCTTTGTACAGAGAAGTACGGTGGAGAGGGGACAAAGCTTTCTCATCACATCCTGCAACTGCTAGTTATACAGGATGAGGAAGACAATGAATAACTGACATGGTAAAACATCTGCTGCCTTAACTTCTGTCAATGCTTACCTAGTTTTCTTCCATAATATTCCATCAGACACTCTGAACTTGGATTTATTCTTATTGGCAAGTAGAAGTTGAAGCCTTCAGCTGTGAGATCTATAAAATGGATTAAATCATTAGTTGTACCATGTTGCATGACTTGGGGCAGCACTGGAAAATCAGCCTCCAGGACAGAGTTGCCTTTACATCTTTGCTTTTGCAATTTTGATGTTATTTAAAAAAAAAAGGCAGCCGTGGGTTTCAGCTTAACCCAGGTGCACTGAAGGCAAGGAGTTCTGTTAATAATTGGCAGGTTTATGTGCTTCATGCCCACCAACAACATCGCAGTCCACATTCATTGTCCTGTGTCTTCTGATAGTCCGTCTCCCAGATGAAATTGCAAGTAGTGTCGTGTTTGACAGTGCTCGTGTTAAGGAACACACTTGCACTTTGTACTGTCGCCTTTTGTCCCGGGATCTGCGAAGGCTGCTGTCCATGCAGAGGGGAGGCAGCACGTGGTGGCACCACGGCTTCGGCTCGATGGGTAAGAGCCCCTCGGGGTTTGTCATCCCCCACGCTCCACCCCGTGCCGGGGCAGAGCCGCTCCCGGGAGCACATCGCTGGGCCCGGGGGGCGGAGGATGGGGCGGCCGCGGCGCCGCTTCCCGGCCGGGGCGGGGCGGGAGCGGGCGGCGATGGCGGAGGCGGAGCGGGCAGCGGGGCCGGTGTCG
>VXBA01003194.1:471482-509748 GCA_013399895.1 Serilophus lunatus
GCGGCCGGGGGTGGGCGCTGGCCCGGGGGTCCCTGGGCGCCGCCGCGCTCCCCGCCCGGGGATGCTCCTGCCCGGAGCGCTCCGGGCGCTGCGCGCGCGGCTCCCGCGGCGATGGGCGCGCCCGGGGAGGGCAGGGGAAGGGGTGTCCGCCCCGAAGCTGCCCCTGCCCCGCGGGGCTCCCCCAGGGCTTTGCAGGAGGGGGACTGGCTGTTCCCTGGCAGCAGGGAAGGGCAGCGGGTGTGGGCTTTGCTGGAGAGAGCACAGCGAGCGCTCGGCGAGGCGGCGGTTCGTGTGTGTGTGTCTGAGCCCTGCTGGCCCAGTGGCTCAGCAAAACCAGCCCTACAGGAGAGGCACTCCTGCGCCCTTTGGGGGGAATTGGTGCTGCGTTCTGGAATCCTACAGGTTGTCCTGGACTAGGAATGGAGTTAGGGGTCGGGGAGCCCCTGCTCGGGCTCCCTCCTGGTGCTGCCATGGAGAACAGGGCAAAGGGACAGCACCTTGGAGACGCGAGGCTGAAATGCATTGCTGTGTGCAGCGTGTCGGGTGGCAAATAGTTGTCTCCTCTGAAAGCTTCTTTGTGGTCTTGTGGTGTCTTTGCTTAAGCTGAAGAACTGTGTAGTAGTAGAATGTTTTAAAATAAAACAAAAATTACACATGTGAGTGCGCGTGGAAGAGATCTTGCCCTTTCCATCCTTGCTGAAAATAGCCAGTTGGCTTCATCCCCTGGGCTGGGGCCAAGGTGTGTGTGACAGAGCTTTTGGCCTTGGCTTTGTCACCTCCCGTCCCAGGTGAGCATTCGCTCACACAGGAGCTGATTTGTTTGGAGCACATATCTTTGTTCCTCCTTTGGAAGCTGATGTACTTGAAGGCATTACTCAGCAGAGTGTAACCAGTGAGGTAAGAAGTCCATGTCTGTAATGCCAAGAGGAGGTGGAATGCCCTGACTTTGCTCTGAGCTGTGTGAAGGACTTTTTGTGACTGCCAACTTTTGTCCACAGTCCCAAGTCGTTCCCTGGTAAGTTGTTGTTTGAACTGGCAGGTCACTGTCAAAACCTTGATTTTTCACTTGTGATTTTTTTCCTAATCAGAAGATCTTTATCCCCAGTAAACCCTGTGGTGTGCCTCCAAGGGCTTGAGCTATTTCTCCTAGAGAAGAGTTGAAGAAAAATATTTCATCATAAGTGTTCCAACTTGATTGTAAGAAGGCTTCTGTGTAGATGTGGAAGAACCAAAGCATCAGTGTGAGCGTGTTTGTTCTCAGAGTTAGTGGAGAAGCTCAGTGGCTGAGTTACTTTATCCCATGCTAGCCTTTGTGGTGCCTGCTCACACAAGGTTTGTGAAAAGCCTTTATAAAAACCATATAAAAGTTCCCTTGTTCTCAGCCATGGAGGTAACAGCTGCCTGTGCACTATCGTGTGTCGCAGCCTGCTCAGGGACTGATGCTGTGGTCGCAGTGGCTGAGGGGAACGGGCACCATTATGTATTTGCACAGTGTCTTGGGCTCTGTTTCTCCAGGGACACACTCTGTCTGTAAATCTTTCTCATCATCTCTTTTTTCTTGCGTTTTTTCCAGTTCTCACATCTCTAAAGCAGCTTTCGTTTCTTTATCACAAAGCAGCAGGAGCAGTGGGTTGAGCTGCAGAGTCTTGTGTTACAGTGAGGCAGTGGGCACTGCCAATGTTTCACAGTATTTTGGACGTTGATTTCAAGTCTTTTTTTCTTGTCCTATTACAACACAATCATGGCACTTTCCTTGCTGAGTCTCACCTGATTCCAAACATCAAGTGACAGCCAAGAGCTGCTTAGGGAAGGAGACTGTAAAAGCTTTTCATGCCAGCAGCACCTGCTTTTGTTACACGTGGTTCCAGGCAGAAGGAACAAGAAGATTTACTTAAACATGCTGAGTGGCAGTAAACCCCTAAAATACTACTTTAAACACAGAAAAATGAGCTTGATTAGGCTGTCTTAAAAAAACCTAACCCTAACCTAAACCCCAGAACCATTCCTTGCTCCCAGTAAAGCCTACCCAATACCATGATACTTTAAGTAGACTTTTCCTGCCTATTTTTTTAGTTGTACCCTCAATTATGGAAGTTAATTGAATCCTTAAATAATAGCTTTGTACTTCACAGTAGGTAAATAAAACTCAGTTTGTCACTTAGTAGTGAAATTGTCGCTGGCTTTGGTGTTGTTAAACTTCCTTTTGCCCAGTCCTGTTTGAGCTTGCAGGATTCCAAGCAGCTGGCATTTGAGGTAAGGAGCAGAGGAGTCAGAAACAGGCTTTGCCGCGTAGATGCTGAGTTAATAATTTTATCTCTTGGATTACATTCCGTGTCAGAGATGGTTTTGTCCTTTTTGCTTTATGATCTCTAGGCAGTGAAGGGAAAAATGGTTTCTCCTAGTGTTGGAAACTCAGCTTGCTCACAGGCTCTGGAACTGAAAGTACACCCAGAGATGCTCCCTGGAGTCCAAAAGGTGGTTTGGAATTGGTTTGGGTTTCTTAAATCATTCTAATTTATTCAACTTGTGAATACTTGCCAGTACATCCGAGCTCTTGGATACTGGTGGTTGATGGAGTGCTTGGCTGTCAGGTGGTTGGTCTTAAAATTCCAATGCACTCAGTTTGTAATTCTTGAATCTTAAAAACATTGGGGCAAAGTGCTGCCTTGTTTTGCAATCTGGCCCAAGCCTTTATAGGCTTCTGCCAAGTGTGGCTCACAGGAGGGTTTGTGGGACCAGTCAAAGCTGTCTGACTGGTTTGAGATGGAGACAGTGATTCATCCTGAAAATCCTCCTCTGCATTTATCCTTGTACTGGGTTCTCCAGTGTCCATTGACTGTTCTTGAACCCTGATGGAGCCTTATAAGTGGCCCTTGAGTTGCCTTGAAGATTTATGGTTTTGTAAAAACACAAATATTTTATACCTTCTATTCCTTTAAAAGATGCTTTTTCACTTTCTGATTTTGAGGTACAGGATGGAGATAGGGGAAGGCTTGTCTTGTGGTTTTCAGGTGGTGATTGAAAGGTTACAAGTTAAACAGGCCCTGTTTGGGGTTTTTACTTTGGCAGTTTTCATTAATTAAATTGAACAGCGTTTTCCAAGTACTTTAAATATCCCTATGGAGTATTTGCAGCAGGATCATTGCGTAAAGGAGCCTGAAAATAGAACTAAGCTGGAAGGGACTAGCTGGCTTCTGTTATTTCTTCCTGTTGGAAGCAAACCAGTACAAGTTGGGCAGTTAGTGATTTCTTTTCAGCACACCTGCCCTGCGATCCTGGTGTGGGGGTCACTTGCCAGTGCTGAGTTGAGCTGAACCCCCGTGTTGTGCAGTGGGAGCTGCAGGGTCACACCCAGTGAGTGCTGTTGGTGTTTAATTGCTTCTAAACAAAGAAATTAAACTGTCTGATAATGAGCTCTGTTGGATAACAGCTTGATCCATGGCACCTGTGTTTTGGTGACTCTAAAGGGTTCATTTTGACCACGTGCTGTTTGTTTGGACCTTTTGCCAAGGCTGGCCAGGGTGAGCAGCTGCCCTGCAGGCTCACTCTCACTGGGGTTTCAGTTTGGGGTGGAGCGATGTGAATGCTCTAAGCAGAGGCTGTCACTGTGGAAGGGATGTGTAAATGAGTGAAGGCACTGTCAGCACACGTTATAAACCGTTGTCTTGGGGAGAAGGAACAATAGTGACTGGTGGTGAAATAGTTCCCCTTGATTGCTGTGTGGTGCTTGGTTGGGTTTGGCCCCACGAAGGAAAGAGTTGCTGAGTCCAAATGTGCTGCACCAAGCAGGAAGTTTTCACAGAAAGCAACTGCTTCCTCTCGACTGTCAGAAATAGCAGCTCTTAACCCTTTTTTCCAGCTCTGAGATATTTACTTAGCGGGTGCTTTTTTCCAGACGCTGTATGCACTGCTGTGCTGAATTCTGTATGCAATGACCTGTTCGGTGCTTCACATCCCTAAGACACATATGCACATCCTTTTGAGTATTTCTTCAGGGAGCAGAAAGTATGGGGAAGGTCCTGTATATCAATCATAGTTCTTATCCATGCACAGTTCTGATGGCAGCCTCCTCTGAGGTTTGACTGTCCACCCACTTCAGATGGATGCTGTGGATCTGCTCTCCTCCAATGTACTGGAGCCACCCGGGAATGAAGTCAGATAAGCTAATTTGTTTATGCCTGATATGGTAGTTGAACTGGATGGGGGAGCAGTAGTGACCTTAGGAATGAGAAGCCTGTCTGGTGACCTGGGACCTCTTATTCCCTGGAAGCAGGGTTGGGGACACAGAAGGTTCAGCCAGCTGGGAAGGGACAGAGAATGCAGTGCTGTTGTTCTTGAGTGGTTGAAAGCCTGTCTCTCTGCCAGCTGAGAGGGTAACACTGCTTCAGCAGCACGAATTCTCAGGTGAGGTTTTTCAAGTGTATTTTCAAGTGTAAGATGGGGTCACATAGATGTGTTTGTGGTGTTCTCCCTCATTGTTCTTCCATGTGCACGTGCCCTGTGGAAAGACCTTCATCCTTGATCACCGAAGTGCTCAGAACCACATTGCTTTTTTGCTTATCGTTTCCCTGAGATGATAAATCCATCCTAATTTTTTCTTTGTATGTGGGCAATCTTAGTTCTAAGGTGCCCTTTGAGCAGGTGGCACAGCGAATAAAACCCAAGCTGCAGCTTGCGCACCTGCTGTGAAAACAAAGGTGCCGATTCAATTCCTGCAGCGGCGCCCAGGGCTGAGGGAGAAATACAGATGTGGCTGGAATACAGATGTGGCTTTGTACTGCCGGCGCTGCCCCTCGGTAGTGGGGGATGAGCGATGTGCGGGAGGTGCCCTGCCCGCTCCCAGGTGGGCGAGCTCAGCCCGGGAAGGAGGTGCCGTGCCTGCCTCAGCAGCATCCTGGGAACAGCGGCCGATCACATGAGCCCGGATTGCCAGCCCCGTTCATTAGTCAGCCATTTTGGTCGCCACCCTGCTCCCTGCGCACAGCCAATCCCGGCGGCACCGCCGGGCATCGCAGGCACACGGCCACCGGCACCTGCGCTTCGGCAAACCTGGACACCTCTCTCTGCCCTCGTCCTTTGTTTTTGCTGGGGTCATCACCGGAGGAAGCCTTTCTTTTGGCTTCTGCTGTCTTTTCTTTCTCTGTTTTTCCCTGGTTTTCCCTCCTGCCTTGGATGCAGGAGCCAGGCTCGCTGTGGATGCTGAGGATCGATATCCTCTAGCATAGCTGGAGACGGCAGCGGTCCGTGGCGAGGAGGGGGGCAGAGCGGGAAGGAGCAGCGTTTTTACCTTGCTTGATCTATGAAAAGGCCAGAGCAGCCTCTGTGATCCTGAGCAATCTGCCCTTTAATCGCAAGGTATTTCCGATTTTCTTCTTCAGAAAGCCTTTGGTTTTAGTTCTTATTTTTCCCCCGTTGTTGTTGTACCAGCTGAGTCATCATGTCTGCTCTGACGCCTCAAAGCGACATGCCAACCCCCACCACAGACAAGATCACTCAGGCTGCCATGGAGACCATCTATCTTTGCAAATTCCGAGTGTCGATGGATGGAGAATGGCTCTGCTTGCGGGAGCTGGATGACATCTCGCTGACACCCGACCCAGAGCCTACCCACGAAGGTACGGTCCGGTTCCTGCCCGGGATCCCTGCGGCCGTCGCATTGTTCCAGCTGCTGCACGAGTTGGGAGGGGGTGTCTCCGACAAGAGATGCTCTTGTCCCGCCTGGATGCTCTTGTCCTGCGGAGCCCGGACATCCTTTGGCATTTTACAAAGCCAAATTGCTGTTTCAGAATGCCCTTAGAATTGGTTTTGTCTCTTGAAACCCAGCCCTCGGAGAGATTTGTGCTTTAATGGTGATCTTTTTAGATGGAGCGGGCTTGTGTATCTCGGGAAGGAAGAAAACCGTGGTGTGTGCTCAGTGAGAACTTGTAATCGTGGTGTAGGAGAGGGCTGATGGCTGTGGTAGTGAGCTGCCAGCTGGTACAAAGGGACCACCCACTGGCAGCACCCCCGGCGGCGCTCACGGGGAGTTTTTGGAAAGCCCCAAGGGATTACGCAGCAATGCCCCTTGTCAGGTGACAGTGCCTCCACAAGAGCCCCATGGCCTCTGATGAGTGTGCTGCTGTTCCTAATGGCACATCTTGTTTTCTTCTGGCTTGGTGGTCAAAACAGTCTAATCCCTAGATGAGGACTGAAGGCTCCAAGAGGACCGAAAACACGAGAGAAGGGCCATGCAGTGCTCTGCCACTGACGTGGGGAAGGAGAGGGGATGAATTTTGGCAGGAATTTTGCCCAGGACAGGAGCCAGCGGCTCCCATGGCCACCAGCACTGCCATGTTCTGAGTGCCCTTGCTGGATGTGCCTTTCGGTCTTGGGAGGCTCCAGCTTTTCATACCTGGCCCTTTTCCAGTAACTCCTGAAATGCCACTCTGTCTCACTTGGCCCGTTTGATACTGGCTTGCCAAGTCTTACTGGGTGAGACAACTGAAATTGTGGTGGGGATTTAAGCTTTAAAATAAATTCCCAAGGGATAATTGAATTTCCATTTAACAGCTGCTTTCAGTGGCAGCAGCCCTTAGGTTGGGATTTGGCTTGCCAAGTACTTAGTCACAGTGGGATACCAGACAGAGGTTTCAAAAGAAGAGACTTAAGGCTCTTTCAGAAGCATATCCCAGGGGTTCGGGGAGGTGAGTACAGGGTGAGCAGGAACTCGGCTGTCTTACAATTCCTGTGTACTTCTGTGTTACATTCAGACCTTGCTTGGTGTTAATTCTCTTTAAAGCTGCAGTACAGTCACTCTGGTGAGTACCAAAAAGGGTTAGAAAACACTAAATGCTCATTTCATTGCCATGTTAATTAATATCTCAAAAATAAATGCAAAAATTGAGCTGTACCATAACGACCTTCATGGGAGATGTTTGTGCATAAATGAAGGTTGGTTGTTGAGAGGCACAAAGACTGGTTGTTTGGGGGGGGGGGGGGGGGGGTGTTTTTGGGCCCAAGTCACATTTTGAACAGGAATAGAAGGTCAGGAGAAGTGTTGACAATAGAAAAGCTGACACAGCTGTATCCCCCGTGTTGGATCTGGTGGTACTGCATCAGCACTGCTGCTGAGTGCTCAGGGAGTGCACAGGTCCAGGGGACAGGATCATGGGGCTTGGCTCTTGTCATGTCTCCATGAAGCTGATGTGAAAAGGTAGGGATCAGGAAGGAGGAAATAAAAAGCCATGATGAAGGGTGGCAGATTTTTCCTTACATATCAAGACATGTAAACGAGCTGTTGCAGAGTAGGTAGGAGATCCAACAGCTTGTTGAAATACACATTTGAAGCTTCCCATTCCTGTGTGTCAGATCCTGTCCGTCTTTTCACTCTGTGCTGTGCCCCCAGCCCTCCAGTAGCCATTCATTCTTCAGAGCAATTCCATTCCTGCCACGGAGCTGGAACTTGAGGGGTTTGAGCACAACTTGGGTTCAATTTAAAAGCAGTCTGTCAGTGTAGTTACCGAGTTGCAACCGTATGTATTCCATGTAGTCTGTGATAGGGATGCTCAAGTGAACAATGAAAGCAATTAATGTGCTTTTACAGCTGTTCAGAACAATTCTGGGTGAGCATGAAAAAAGCTGATTTGGCTGTTTACTCTAAATCTGCTTGGATTAGGAAAATTTCTTAAACCAAGTGATTCTTAAGATGACCTGAACTTTACTGTGCTTTGCAGGCACCTCAAAAGGAAATGTGCCACTGGTGGCTGTTAATCTTGCTTGTTTGCCATGTGTGCCGTGGTTTGGAGGCATTTTTAGGGATGGAGGTGAAAAACACCTGGATCGTATTTCTGCTGGATGTTGAGGATTGTGTCTATGGATGGGATCAAACAGTGATCTCAACTTTTTCTTAAAGTTAGGCAAAATGACCTTGCATGGTTTTACTGAATGTTAAATTTCTACTTGGAATAATCATGAGGAGCTTCACATTGGAGCTGTGGGAATTTTAATCCTTGTGGGATCACCTTATCATTGAGACCAGAGGGAATACTCACTGGATGGTTTGAATTTACTTGGAACTGTCAAGAATTACAGGTAACCTTTTTTATTAATCCTCTATTTGCACTAAAATGGAGAATTGGGTTTACCTGCTCATAAAGTGCCAAGACGAATTTATCTCTTTTATTAGGTAGAAGCCAAAGTCAGATTTGTCCTTTTTGCCAACAATTTAGAGGCTTTGGTTTCAGACACATGCTTGTGTAAACTGCTCCAAGAAGGAGGCGTAGAGCACTTCAGGAAAACAAATGCTCTTAGTGCTTTGTGCCTGTTAATCTCTTGCACTGGTTGTAGAATCATCATTCAGATTCCACGTTTTCTCTCCATTTTTTCCATAGTTCTTTGCACTCTTAAAAATGGCTTAAGGAGACAGAGGGACCTTACTGGTTATATTTGTTTCGCAAGCTGGTGGCTGATAGTTGGGTTAAGGTTTCTCCAGTAGTGTGGAATAGGACCAGTAAAGTGTTGGGCAGGGTGAAATTGCTCCATAGATTGGGCCTTTCCCATTACAAAACAAGTCTGAACCCTAGTGAGAGTGGCAGGAACCATTCAGGTGTGGACAGGAACTGGGTGGGATGACTGTTGCTGGAAAAGGAGCTCTTAAAACACATTGGTTGATAACCCCTAGACAGTTTGAAGGAGCTGCAGACCAGATTTAATAGAACCAATGTGAAGTCAGGAACTGGAAGTTGAATGACTTGAGGTGTGTTCATGGTCATAAATCTGTGGAGCAGCAGTTAGGTCATGTAATCCAGACATCAACTCAGAAATTACACTGAACTTTTCTTTGCTCTTTTGAGCTGGTTCAGTCTAAATGAAGTCAGGTCTGACGGACTTGGGACAGCTTTGTATCCCTCACAGTTAGGCAAAAGTGTTGCAGAGAAACCTTTAGGGTGTCCATGTAGCTGGGAAATGAAAGATGGGGAGGAAAAAACCCCAAGAGTTTGGGTTTTCTTTGTACCAAGTATGGAGGGCCAAAATAGGATGAGAAACTTGCCATAGAGGTTAGTCATGTGTTTGTCTCAGGAAAGGGGCTGATTGTGGAGAAACATTTGCAACATGAATTGAGTAATTATTTGATGGGCATTATGTGGAGACAGGAGTAAGACTTAGGGTGGGATTACCCTGTTAATGTATGTGATGTACATTTGCTGTTTACTTGTCCCACAAGTAAAGGAGAATGGACTTGGAATTTCCAAGTTCTCTGTACTTATTTCTTCTTTCCAGGCTTGTTGCAGATGTGTGAATGCTATTTTCCTTTGCATGTAAGGCTCTCTCTATTCATGGGCACAGACATGGGATGTTTATCCAGCGGGCTTTAAAAGTATTTTTAAGCTACTTGATCCTGAATAGGTAGTTCCTGGCATTCCAAGCTGTGGGCTGCCTGCTGGCTTCCCTGATTTTTGGATTTCAGGGCGTTTGAACCTGATGCTGAAACCCTTTGCTGAGCCCTTTTCTTTGTCAACACTTGGAAGATCCACCTGATTTGCAAATATGATCTGAAAACTCGTTATGTACCTACAACAAGATTAACAGCATCTGCTTAATGTTCTTCCTTGACCTCTTTATGTGCTGTTAAATATGTTCCTAAGGCAACAAATATCAGACAATGCAGTTGAAGTATAGCAACATGACTAGAGGTTTGTCTCATGATAAAGCAATATTTGTCTTTACAATTAAGGGAATGTGCTGGAGCAGATCTGGGTCAAGCCTTTCCCAGCAGGGCTGACATGGCACCCTTGCTCAGTCTCTTCTATATCAAGCTCACTTTTCACTTCCCAAAAACGGTGCTGTGGGGATTTTTAGGTTATTTTACTGACTGCTCTGTTTCTTTTGAATGAGTTCAAGATTTCTCTATGTAAAAGTAATTTGAAAAATCCCGACCTATTAAAAAACTCCCACCTGTTCTTCCTGGTGGAAGAAATGTTTCACAGGGAAACAGGGTGGTGGGGCTCTGGCACAGGCTGCCCAGAGAAGCTGTGGCTGCCCCATCCCTGGAGTGTTCCAGGCCAGGCTGGACAGGGCTTGAAGCAACCTGGGGTAGTGGAAGGTGTCCCTGGCCATGGTGAGGAGTGGGACTGATGTTTAGGGTCCCTTCCAACCCAAACTGTTCAGGGATTATGATTCTATTTAGCGTCTTGGAAGGAACTTGACTGTCACATCAGGATGTTGTGTGAGGTGGTAGTGTTCATTGGCTCAGAAAGGCTTTGACTCTCAACTCTATTTTAGGCTGATAATTTCCGTCTTGGAAAAAAGAACAACTCAGCACACTTTCTGTTCACTAGCAGTGTGAAATAATTCCACTGGTCCATTCTCCCAGGGTTTACCTGTAAAAGCTTTTATTGGCGTGGGAAAGGCTATCCCTGCAAACCAGTGGAGACACTGCCCCTGTGTCAGTGAAGGGAGTGACTTCAAAACCCTTTGTCCAAATAATGGATGGGATTTTCATGATTAATATGCTACTGATAAGTGTTCCAGTTCCTTTGTGAAGAACTGGCTTGAGTATTCCTTGCAATGGGATATTCAGTTCCATAACACTAATCTTTGAGGGAGTCTGGTTGGAATGAGGTAATCATTTCATGAAGACTTGAGTGTCTTGGTTATCCTGTTTTCTAAACTTGGTACAAATGTGAATATCTTACAACTTAATCTAAAGTACTGAATTTGTCTGACATAAGGACCGTGGCAACTACCAAGTTTCAGATGTTTGTGATTTTTTATTTTTTTTTTTTGTGTTGGGAGTGAAGGGTTTTTCCCCTGCTGTATCTTGGTGGAATTTCCAGGCAAGCAGGGAAAAAAACCTGTATAATGTAAAGAAGAAATGAACTGTATGCAAAGTGCAGTTGAATGCTTGAAGAAATGAGTGAAAATAAGACAATGCTAATTAAATGTGGACTTTTGCCTCTTAAATGGATGCAAGTCCTGTAGTGCCAGTTTAAATTCAGGCAGTTTTTGCTGAGAGCAAGATGGGGTTATTGCCTGTAGGCGTGGAGGAGAAGAAAATATTTGTGGCTCCACTGGACGTTGGTCTGGGAGCTTTGCATCCATCACTTGCTAAGGGTTAAAATAAAAGTAAGAGAAGTCATGTGCAAGATGAAGTGAAGCCTGGCAGTTCTTTGTCCCCATTGCCCAGCTACTGATAAATCTGTTCACATGATATTCACTGTTCATGCTTTAGATAAAGGAGAAAATAAAAAACCCTTGGAATTAGAGGGTGTGTGGCTTCACTCACTGTGTGCAGGTAGGGATTCTGGGATGATCATCCTGATCTGAGTCAGGCAGGCCCATTTGTGCGGGGGGGTGCTGGAAAGCATTGGAGACAGATCACTTCACCGCTGTCAGATTCAGAAAGTCTGCTGGGCCTTCAGGAGGCTGAAACACCTGTCAGGAAAGAACCAAAGCCGTAAACGTAGTACGTGGGGGAGGCTGGTGGTGGGGAGAGCATCACCAGGGATTTGTTCTTGCAAGAACAGGGGATACTTCCAGTGAAGCTCCTTTTTGCTCTTGCAGTGATGCTTATCCATAAGGGAATGTTTGGCAGTCTCTGGTTTCCCAGGAAAACAGGTGGTTAAAATGATCAGTGTGAATACAACAGTGTCCAAGGATGAGAGGACTGTCGGGCAGTGGAGTTGGAGCTGAGGGAGTTTTGGGGCCCAGTTCTGTGTTAATTCCACTGGGACTTGGGCTGCTGATTGTTTCATCTGCTGGGCCTGTGGATGAGCTGCACAGGCAGGAGGCTGGAGGTGGGTGGCTGTGTGGGAGGGAGGAGGGCCCGGCAGGGTGTGTACTTTGCTCAGGACTTTGGCACAGTTGGCTTGGGAAGGGGGATAGAGCTTTTCCTGTGCTTGGGACTTCCCACGGGCCATGGATTAGCGCTGGGAGAGCGGGCACGTAAGTAGGGAGAGGAAAATGTTCGGGGTTCAGACCCTCGGAGGCTTTGCCCAGCTTGGCTTTCCGAGTTGGAAGGCAGGGACTTGGGGGGTGTGCTGAAACCAGTTCTCCTTGTCCTGCCTGCTCCTTTCCAGGGGTACCTCCCTCCTCCCGCCGGTCTCCCTGATGGAAAACTTAGGGAACCATCACAAGGACAACAGAGACCCTGTGACCCGTGTGGGACTCAGCTGGGTCCCCTCTGAGGGATTTGTAATTTGGGGTGATGGTCGTAAGAGTTCAAGCTCTGTTTAGCCTTCTTTCCAACGCCCTCGGTGTGTCCCTGCCCTGAGCATGCCTGCTGCCCACGTGTGTCCGTTTCCCTGTTGGGGGGTTTGCTTGGGCCTCGGTACAAGGAAATGGAAGCAAATGCTGATGGTGCTTAAATATAGAAGGTTTAGTGGCTTTATCTTAGCAATAAAATAATGCTTTTGTTGCTTTTCCTTTTAGGATGTGCTTTACAAAATTGTTGCTTGTGTTAATGCAGAAACAAAGCTGCTGCAGCTTTACTGAAGCCTGCCCTGATCTGACTGTGGGGGAGAAAAATGCTTTGCTCTGTTTCTTTGTGCAGACTAATCAACCCTTTTGACTTGCAGATCTCTTGCCACTACCAATTAAGTCTTGTATGTTGCAAATCTCCCTTTCAGTTGTCCTTTGCTTGTACCTTGATTTTTGAATCTTTCCTTTGGATCACGGCTTGCATGACATTTTTCTTTCTTTTCCTTTCCTTTTGCTGTTTGCAAAGACTCTTGGGAGGATTTGACAGATGTGGTGGAGCAATTGCGCGATGATTCCGAAGGTGCGTTCCACACATCTCACCCTTCTTGTCTGTGCTCATCTTTGCCTTCTGCCCTCCAGCTGAGCCCCAGGGCACCCTGCACTTCTTGCCAGTGCCAGTGGCCGTGCCTGTCTTGCCTTTCCCCCGTGTTGTTTCAGTAAATGTTTCAAAGCTGTTCTGTCACTATTTTGGCTTGAAGTGGAGGTAGATGAAGTGAACCAACAAGGGCGAGTTGCCTTCGAAGTGCATTCAGAGACAGTGTTTTACTGAGCCTGATACAGACACAGCTTCAAAGGTTGCAACAGTCTATGGAATTGTAAAGCATGTCAGACATCACCCTGACACTTGAGACTTACTAAAGTAATTATATTTATTTACTCAAGGCTTGGATAATGTGACCCTAAAACGTATAATGCAAACTTTCATTAGAACTTGTGGAGTACTAAATGAGAAATTTATTTGCAGTGTTTCTTGCTTGATTCTTAAAAACGGTGCAAATGGGAAATAGTTGAATTCCCAAATCAAGAAGTGTTAAGGTAAATTGGTAATTTGGTGACACACAATTCCTGCTGCAGCTCAGGTTGCTTTAAGCTGGTGTTCTTGCAGCGAGATGGATTTGGGACCTGGAGAACCTTGCTGAAATGCTTCTGAACTGGCATTGCTTTCAGCAGGTTGTTCATTTCTCCAGTGTTTGATCACTCCCTGCCTTTGATCAAAGTTAGAGCTTGGGTTTGTTCTTCATTGTTTTAGAGCAAATCAGTTTGAGGAGCCATAAAATCTATTGTCACCAGCAAAGAAGTACCAGACCACAGTCACAGCTTAACCCTTGGAGATCCTGTATTGGGGGTCCTTGACTTTGAGGTCCTTTGGTACAGATTGTACTTTTTAAACAAATTGCAAAGGGTTCTTGCGTGGTTTTGAATACATCTTCAAGGAAGCAGCTGGTTAGAAAACAGGTCTATTCTGTAGAAGCTGCAATATTTAAATAGCCAAGTATCTTGGGAATTTTATTCCTTCATTTGAAACTCAGAGTTCAAGGGCTGAGATTTTACTTTTAAAAGTTTGATACAGAATGCGTAGGAAAACTCAGGTCAAGGTTTTACAGTTAGAGGCAAAGGAAGGAAGTTGGAGAAGGTACTGACTCTGATGTAGCATCCCAGGACCATGCCAGGATCAGCCTTGTGCCAGCAGGGAAAGGTCTGGGTTGGCATAAAGCCGGTCCAGCAGTCTGTCCGTGGCTGTGTCAGCTTTGCTGCCTGCACTGCCTTTTGAAAGGTGTCTGTTTCAGCGCATACAACAGTGGTATACATGACTCAGAAGTGCATTTTGGGAATGAATTATCCAGTTTCATACTGTAAGTTAATTGCTTTGCAAGATCAGAGTATTGGTTAAGCTGCATATGCAGATCACCATCACTCACAGCAGACTAATGAAGCAGAAACCTTCAATTAGTGTGATATGATGAAAATATTTTGCAATTCAAGTGAGTGAGTAACTGTAGCCAAAGGAGCATTTTCCATGTGGCTGTCTTGTACAGTTCCTTTAATTCCCATCTAGGGGTTGATTTCCCACCCAAGCAGGGTCACTGTGGATGCCTTGACTTGCTGCCCATTGGATCCATATCTTGGCCAGTGAGGAAATGGGATTGGAGTGGAGAAGGAGGTCTCTGAATCTCCCTTAGCAATATTTTGCCTGACCTTTATCCTGAGTCTGGATTCCTGGTGATGGTGACTGTCAGCTACACTGCAGATGATGAAATGGATTGCAAACCCAGGACAGATCTGTTCGGTTTGTGCCAAATCCATCGGCTTCAAATAGTTGTGGGTCACTCACTATGTTAGGTCTTGGCACAGTCTAATTCTGCTGTGCATTCCTAAAGGAGTACTGGGAAGTTACCTAAACTATGGAAATCAGTAGTGGATGCCCTATCAGCCTTTTTATGGAGTGTGAGCCAGGTCAGTCAGTGCTCGGACACTGCACAGATGGCAACCCAAAACTCTCAGGGGGTCTGATGGCTTTGTTCCTTGGCAGGAGGGAATTGGGAGGAGACAGAGGAACAACCGGAGTTGTTTGGCACTTCTCTGGACAAGGCAGTGTTTGTCCGTGGCAGCAGATGTGGCCTGGAGCACAGCTGGGCTTGTGGCTGGCTGTTGATGGCAGTTGCAGCTGGCTTAGTGCTGTATGTACCCTCCCTGCTGCAGCTCCGTGTGCTGCCTCTGGGGAAATTTAGAGAAGGAGACTTGTGGTGCCCCTTCACCCTGGAGAAGGGAGGGGTGAGAGGCCTTGTCCTGCCCTGCTTTTGCAGAGCCTGAACAAACAAGCTGTGATACTAGGTTTGAAGGGCAGCAGCTGCCCCAGCCTGTCCCTGTCCCTGTGCTGTGCGTTTTTTCCCAGCCCACAGTGATGTGCACTCGGGTGTGGCTCTAGGAGTTGTGCTCCCAGCTCCCTTTTTGGCGGGGGGTTGCTGGCAGGGTGCCTTATGCTTGGATCTGTAGTTGTAGGTGTGCTCTGGTCAAGTTTCTGCTGCCAGCTGTAGTTTATTTCACTGGTGAAGCTGACAGGTTGGTTCGAGGGTCCATGGCTGTTTCCAGCAGCCTTGGATAAATGTGCCTTTTAGGGATGAAAGTGCCTGTGCCAGAGAACTGGAGCTCCAAAATGGAGTGTGAGCAGTAAGTGTAAAAATCTGGATGTTTTTAGTATGGCAGAGGAGGAATATAGTCTGGGAGATCTGAAGTTTTGGATTTAGAGTGAGCTGTCAGAGGAGCCATGAAGATGAACTCCTTATTGTCAGTGGTAAAAACAAAGGGTGTTGATAAAACAGAAGTAAGTGGGAATTGACTCCATGATACATAACAGTTGTGGAAAAGAAAAATGAGGGGGGAGAAGGCAACGTGGGATAGAGACACACATGGGTGGATTTAAATGTGAGTGGGTCCATGGTGATGTTTAGATTTAACAACAAACCACAAGTGGAGGGTCCTTACCAGTATGTAGCTGGGGCTGTGAGTTGGGGCAAGTGACAGCCAGAACAATCAGTGACACATTGTCATGGTGCAAAGCAAAGGAGATAACACCAGGCCATAAAATGCCTGGTTGATGTTGATCTTTCTCCACAAAAGGCGAGTGCCTCATGTGAAACTGTCACTACCCCAACACTGCCCTCAAAGCTGAGGAACAAAAAGAGAAAGAGGTGGGATATTTACTGTAAAAAGAAAAAAAAAAAAAACAAACCTTTTGTTACTCAACAGAACTTTGCTTCCTTGTTTCCCAGACCCCAATTATCTGATGGCTAATGAACGCATGAACTTGATGAACATGGCCAAGCTGAGCATCAAGGGCTTGATCGAGTCGGCGCTGAATCTGGGCAGGACACTGGACTCAGACTATGCCCCTCTGCAGCAGTTCTTCGTGGTGATGGAGCACTGCCTGAAGCACGGCCTCAAAGGTAACGCCTGGGGGTCCCGCAGCTGCGGGGAGGCTGAGCAGGGGCCCTGCTGTGATCCCGGTGGACAAACCTGCTGGAGTTGGGAGGTGCTTGCCATGTCTGAAACAGCAGTTTGGATGGCTCGGGTGTAACTCGGTGGCCAGGGATAAAATGAGAGCTCGGCAAACTCGTGACTCCCTGGTTTTTGCACTTCCTTATGCTCTAAGGACACAGTTCCCCTCTGGAAGAGGAACTGCAGCCCAGAGCTCTGTTCTCAATTGCCCTGAGGGTTTGGGCTGTGTGCAGCTCATGGCTTGGAGCTGCTGTACAATACTGAGTCACAGCTCATTGTCAGGTACCTGACTTGACGAGGTGCTGCCCTTGTGTGGTGGTAGCTGGAGATGAAAAGCAGAGCGGGGTGGAACCAGGTGGCCTTCAGGGCCCTCCTCCCCAAACCATTTTGGGAGGCCATGATATTAAATGTCTGCCCAGCAGCATCCCCAGAGGATGCTTTCTGGCAGGTTTTGGTTACTGTTTGTTCTCTTGCTTGACAATTGTTATTTCAGCATGGGCCTAATGGGCTCATTTCTTGTCTTTTGCTTTTCTAGCCAAAAAGACTTTCCTTGGGCAAAATAAGTCCTTTTGGGGACCTCTAGAACTAGTAGAAAAACTCGTTCCTGAGGCTGGAGAGATTACAGCAAGTGTTAAGGATCTCCCAGGACTGAAGTAAGTACAGTCTTTTATTGCCTGAGTAAATAATAAGGTTTTTATTGTGAGAAGGATCTTGATGAAGAGAAGGAAGGGCTAACACAACCTTCAGGAATATCTGCCATCTGCTGCTGCTAAAAATGGATCATTGCTCTCTTCTTTGTTAAGGATCTGCAGGAGGAGAGGACAGGATATGTTCTTGCTGTGTCAGGAGCATGGGGACTGATGAGCAGCTGCCTTTAGTGCTAGCAGTGTTGGTGTGTCAGGCATGGGAACAGCCTTTCCTGGCTATTTATGAACTCAGACTCAACTGAGTCTGAGTCTTAGGAAGGCTAAGTAGTTTCAAGGCTGATGCCTGTCTTGGAGATGCTTGAGGTAGGGTGGGGTTATTAGAGCTGTTGGTGACTGTGCCTTGCAGGGTGTGTGGAACTGTTTGTTTCTGCCCTTTGCAGGACACCTGTGGGCAGAGGAAGAGCTTGGCTTCGCTTGGCTCTGATGCAGAAGAAACTTTCAGAGTACATGAAAGCCTTGATTAACAGAAAGGATCTGCTCAGGTAAGTGCTGGGCTCACACTCAGGTTGAATTCACTTCTACTTTTCTAAGATCTGTGTCATCCTTGCCATCCAAATGGTCAAGTGCATGTGTGCTTTTGAGAAGTGAAATGCATCTGAGAGATGAAACTACTTAGTGTTCTTGCTTAATTCAGATGCTGCTATTTCTCCTCTCTGTCTCAAATACTCCTTAAAATTAACACAAATGTTGGTTCTGAGGAGGGAACTGGTTAAAATACTTGTACAAGGGGAATACCTTGCTCTTTCTTTAAAATCCTGGCCCTGGGTTGGTATCTGACCTTGTCATTTCATTCCCATCTGAGCTGGAAAAGCCCCCTCACTTCTCTATCTCTTCCCTGCCCCTGCAGTGAGTTTTATGAGCCCAATGCACTGATGATGGAAGAGGAAGGTGCCATCATTGCTGGCCTCCTGGTAGGCTTGAATGTCATTGATGCCAACTTCTGCATGAAGGGTGAAGATCTGGACTCCCAGGTACTGGGTATTCAGTTAATGCTTTAGTTCTGCTCATTTCAGTTGGAAAACTCATTAATTTTGCACAATTTACTGGTGCAATGAGTTGTTGCTGTAGAACAGCAGGTGTTGATGTTCTAACTAAATTTTCACACCTGGAGAGGGTGGTTTTGTCTTGGAAACCGAATGTTTAATTTAAAATGAGAATTATTCTTCTCTAGGTTGGAGTTATTGATTTCTCCATGTATTTGAAAGATGGGAACAGCACGAAAGGCAGTGAAGGGTAGGTGCACACAGAGTTGTCTGCTGTTCTTCTCTTGGGACTTGTGTTCAAGTATTCCAGGTTGCCCTGTTTCTTTTTTCCAGAGATGGACAGATAACTGCTATTTTGGACCAGAAGAACTATGTAGAAGAACTCAATAGACATTTAAGGTAAGACAGGATCTCTTGGTTATTTATTATGTTGCAGAAAAAAGAGAAAATGGCATTTCCAAAAGCGGAATTATTGCCATGTTTTTTCCTCTTCAACAGCGCTACAGTAAACAACCTACAGGCCAAGGTGGATGCCTTGGAAAAATCCAACACAAAGCTGACTGAGGAGGTAAGTATCATGGAAAACCACCTGATGCTGTGGCCATTGGGAATCAGGGATTAACAAGGGAAGAGGGAGGAGTTTATCCACATTTCTGGTGTATAGAATTATGACGGTTTAGTGATGGAACTGGAATAACTCACCTGCAGAGGAATTTCACTGGCTGTTGCCTCTGAGCATGAGGTGGAAAAACAACTGAATATTCATGTACATTTGCAAGAAATGTAACATCATTATGGATATGTTCAGTGTGGGCATGAAAAAGGCTGGTACATGAGGCTTAGGTACAACCTGCGTTTTAAAATGGGTTTTGCAGCTTATCAGTAATGGCATCAATGTCATAAAATGTTCAGGGCTCCCCTCCCTGACAAAGGGGTGACAGGAGGTCTCACCTGAGGGGAACAAGTAGTTTTTGGGTTTCTCCCTGTGGAGTGATGAGGTGTCAGGACATGAGTTGTGCAGCGGTGAGTGCAGGATTTGTTGTGTTGGGATGATTCAGTTTCTCGGTGAAGTTGCTCAGATGATTTAGTTGCACAGTGTGTGACAAAGGGACACGCTGTGCCAGCTGAGGTGTAGTTAATGAGCTGTGTCACATGTCACAGCAGTGTGTGTGTGTTTGGCCTGAGCTGTGCCAAGGGCTCACACTTGGGGTGACTTGTTTGGGTTTGTCACGGAATAGCATGGCTGATCCCTTGGAATGTCACTGAGCCTTATGTAAGGGGTGAGTTGCAAAGCCAGAAGGAGCTTTCTCAAGTTACTTTTGCCTTTGACCATACACTTACAGTAATCTGTTAGTCTGCAGTGCTGTCTTCCCTGGGAAGTTCCTGAGGCAGATGTCTCTCAAGGTGATGTGAGCTCCTCATCCTCTGTTTCCAGCCAAATCTTCCTCCTCTGAGTCTAGAAAGAAAAAAAAAAGTGAAGTATATTTTTGATGTGTTACTATTGTGTTTTGTATCCAGCTTGCAGTTGCCAACAACAGGATCATTACACTGCAGGAAGAGATGGAAAGGGTTAAGGAAGAAAGCTCCTACATCCTGGAGTCCAGTCGGAAGGTTAGCGTGTGTGTGTGACATTGCTGAGCCTTGGGACGGGCCCAGCCTGAGTTCAGCTGACAAGGCAGTGTTGGGAACAGACTTGATATCCTGGTGTACCTCACACAAAACCCACAGTAGCTGCAGGTGGGTCCTGCACAGAGGGAACAGATGGGGCCTGGCCCTAGGAATGGAACTGTGAGCTGAGAGCTCCCACAGTGTGCTCATGGCTCACTGGGCAGGGGGCTGGGGACAGGAGGGAGGGGATGGCAGGAAAATTGATGTAGGAGTTGTGCTGGTTTGGCCTGAGTAGTTGCAGAATTGTTTTTCCAAGTGTACAGTACATCATACCAAGTTAACTGTGTCTGTTGCCTCAGGTCACCAAGGACAGGACTGCTGATGGGCAGGCACTGAGTGAGGCACGGAAACAGCTGAAGGAGGAGACTCAGCTGAGGCTGGTGAGCACTGGGGGGCCTGGGGCTCACCCCAGGAGCCCCAAAGGGACACAGTGCTCTGAGCTGCTCCATACAGTGTGTGTGGAGACAGATGCCTGAGCAAGAAGACTTTTAGGAAATAAAATCTGCCAGCTTTTCCCTAGTCCATTTAATCAGGAAGATGGGCCCATGTAGAATTCCCTGACTGTTGTCCAGGCTGCTCGCTTGGCTTTGGTGTTGGACTGGAAATGAGGATGTGCTGTCCTGAAGTCACATATCAGATGTGTGACTGCAACTGGCAGTGTAGCACACTCCTGGGTGGGGACTGCGTGGGCAGGAGCCCCAGGGGAGAGTGGTTATCCCCAGGGTGGTGAGGGATGTTCCTGGAAATGCTGACTGCTCCCTCTGTTCCAGGATGTGGAGAAGGAGCTGGAGGCGCAGATTGGGATGCGGCAGGAGATGGAGCTGGCCATGAAGATGCTGGAGAAGGATGTTTGTGAGAAGCAGGATGCACTGGTGGCACTCAGACAGCAGCTGGATGATCTCAGGGCCCTAAAGCATGAACTGTCCTTCAAGCTGCAGGTAGGGAAGTAGTGAAATGCAGGGAATTCCAGATAAGTTAGAGCTCATGTGCTTTTATTCCTCCTGCCTATTGGAAAGGTGTTAGCTGTGGAAAGGTCACAGGCTGTGCACACACTTGTCTCCTGCAAGAATGCTGGAGTGTTAAATGGTGGAGGTTGAAGAAAAAGGCAGTTTCTTCCAAAGAAAAATTCTTGATGTTCCGGAAATGTGTGTGACTGGAGAAACCACAAATCCACTCTAAGGGGCTGTGAAAAATGGAGCTGTGAGAGCTTCTGTTCCAGTACAGGAGGGTACTTGGTGTAATTCCTGTGTGATGAGACTGTCTCCAAACAGCAACACAATGATCAGAGTAAGTCCTAAAATGAAGTTTAAAACAGGAAAGAGCTGCTTCTGCTCTCCTTGAGCCACTGACTTTGCTCAAAACAGTGGGGTGATATTAAGATACTGAATTATATTATCAGACACTCATTATGGATTATCCGTATCCAGGAAGCTTCATTAGTGATGGCATTGCCCTGTTGTGGGGTCCAGATGGAGCCTGCATTAGTGACCTGGCATTGGGTTTTTCAGCACCTTTTCCTGCCTTTTTGCCTTCTGCCCTGTTGTTTTATGCACCACACGATTTATCTGGGCTTACTTGGGATTTACTGCACCTTACACATCCCCCTGCTGCTCCTTTTTCCAGAGTTCAGACATGGGAGTGAAACAGAAGAGCGAATTAAACAGCCGCTTGGAAGAGAAAACAAATCAGATGGCTGCCACCATCAAACAGCTGGAACAAAGGTAAAGCAGGAGGCTTGGACCATGATGAAATGCTGTGTCCTTGGTGGGGTGTCCCACAGACCCGGAATGGGCCACAGGACAGTGCCAGTGCTCTGCCCAAGGACAGTACTGGGAACAGGAAGGACAAGCCCATAGGAGAGGCTAGGCTTGGAGGGCCTTGGGTGTTCCAGATTTCTGGTTTTGGATAAAATCCTCCCAGCTGAATCATTCTCTTGATGGGGCAGCCTGGCACAGCTCTTGGCAACTTGGCTGAGACTTAGTGAATAGGCATTGCACTCAATCACTGCTCTCACTTTAGGGTTTATATTGGGAATGGGTCTTGATAAATAAGGTCACTGTTTTTCTAGAAAGTCTATTTGGAAATGTTTTATAGTACCTACTCACCTAATTGATTTGCTCTTTTTCTCTTGCTGTTCTTATTTTCCCCGTGTTCTCATCACCTTCATTTTGACTCATTTGTACAGTGAAAAGGATTTGGTGAAACAGGCAAAAACCTTAAATAGTGCAGCAAACAAACTGATCCAGAAGCATCATTAGACCTTTTGGTCTGGCCACCTCACAGCTCTGACATCAGAACTCATTTATGAGGGGAGAACTTAGAAATTGCTAAAAGCAACTGTTTAAAATGTTAATTGTCACCCTAAAGTTGATTTGGAATTTGCTGAGTTTTTAAAATCAGTGAGTTTTTCTGCTGAGATTTAGAGTCGGGTATAAAAATCCTGAACTTTGCCATTTAACCCATGTTCAAGTACCAATGAGTTGGCCAGTGAACACCCCAGGAAGGCACCAGGAGTGGGAGATGGTGGCTCTGTGCCCCCCGCTGGTGCACACCCCGTACAGCAGCACCATCAGCCGGCGTCGCACTGGCCAACTCGGGAGAGTCAACTCGTTTTCTGTGTTACCCTTTTTGTGAAGTAGAGGAGAAAATGCATCCCTGGAAGTTGTTGACAGTAGTTGTGTGTGTGCCCCAAGCCGTTTCCCGTTCACTGCTGTTGTGTGGGTTCAGCCCCGAGTCCAAGAGGAGCCCGTCACTGCTGGGACTGGCCCTCCTGTAACCAGCTTGCCTGGATTCTGCCTTAGGGGTGTGGGGGGAGGGTGGGGGCTTATCCTTATTCCTTTAAACTTCATGTATCTGGAATTAGTAGCTATAGGTGTCTTAGAGTAACACGGTAGAGTGGTAAGTTCAGTGGAAACCTTCTCTTTGCATTGCTTCTACCTCTGCCAGGAATCCCTCCAGATATACCCTGCAGTCCTTCCTGACCCAAGGAAGCTGAAGAGAGATTTTGGGACGTCTCTCTCTTTCCTAGAGAGGGACTTGACATGTTTTACAAAAAATAATTCAATCTTTGTTTAAAAAAACATGAATAAAGAAGAAAAGAACCCAGCGTGCAGCAGTGGGGGTGGAAATGGTGATTTGGTCCTTGTCTGAGTAGTTGGTGGTTGAAAAGGAAGAGTTGCCTTTCACACTTGCTTTATTTCCTTTTAAGTTTGCCTTGCTCAATACAAATGGAATTTGCTAATGAAAGAACAGCTGAGGCCTGGAAACAGCTCTCAATAAGAAAAATAATTGGCAATTTAACACCTTAATGCAAAATCTGATTTAATTGTAGTTTGGACTGTTGTAAACTAATGTACTCTGATAACAAAGTCCCCATGCTGGCCTCTCACAGGCCTTAGGTTATAAGTGCTCCTAGAGATAGTGTTTTGTTTGGAAGATCAGATTTGGGGCAGTTCTGCCTTGAATAAGGGCTTTTTTGCTCTGATGAGACACCTATAGTAATTCTTTGATGCCAGTTCTGCCTTTGCTCTGTGGGGCAGTGGGTGGCAAATGTGACTGAAACACAAGTGGGGAGAGAACACCTTGCTCCCCACTGGTGTGTTTAAAAGTGCACAGGGCTGTGCCTGGTCCCCCTGTGGCTTGATCCGTGGGCTCCCAGCACAGGCACTGGGACAGCCCTGTTGGAAACCTCTCCCTGCCATGCCGAGCTGCATGCTTGAACCTATAAACTGACCCTCCTGTAACCTGCTACTATGAACTCCTAACTCCCTGGAGAAAAAATAATCCTAAGGAAAAGGTTGCTCAAGGTGTCCAAACAGCCTGTTAGGACTAGGAGCCTCCCTGCCCATTCCCACAGTTCTGCTGTAGGAATAGAGGGGGTGAGCTGGTGGGGTTTGTGTCAGTAACACTGAAATCAGGTGGGGTTAAGGATCTGAGTGTTTCTGATGTCAGGCCCAGAGTGGGAATGTTACTGTACTGATGTCTGGCCCTTGAGCTGAAGTGTTTGATCCGTGGGGAGAGACTGGGAACATGCACTAATTCTCAATAGAGTAGCTATAACCAATGTTGCAAGTTCCAGTTACCTGTGCAAAGCTGAAATGTAACGTACATTAAAATCCAATTGGACTTAAAATTCTGTGTATTTGAGGTTTGCTTCAAATCTGGATAAAAGTGATGTTTTCTGTTTCTCATCTAATGGCTGTAAACTGTAGTGATAGAATAAAAACTAAAGAAAATGAGAGTTTCTGCCTGGTTCACCTACATTTTGCTTTGCTTTGAACTGTTTTCTTCCTTTCTGTTCTTTTTACCATTCCTTTTTTTTTGGCTTTACCTTTTCACTGGGTTTTTTTATTTGTTGGTTAAACTCGGTCTTCCTCCCCACCATGGCTTTTGTTTTTTATCACAAGTTCATGTGGCTCAAATCCAGATTGCGACAGGCAGAGAAGGAGCGGCAGCTGGCCCAGCAGGACAACCGGCTCTTCAAGCAGGAGTTTGGGGACAAAATCAACAGCCTGCAGCTGGAAGTGGAAGAGCTCTCCAAGCAGCGGTGAAGAAATCCTTTTCCAACCTCTTTTCTGGGCAGTTCTTGCTGTTCCTAGTGGAGAACAGGCAGGGTGGTGGCAGAGGGGTGCAGAGGGACAGAGGCAAGTGACGCCAGGAGTGACCCTGGGGAGGGAAATCCTTGGAAACAGCCTTGTTTGGACACTGGCACAGGATGCCTGGAAGTAGTGGCTGTCCCATCCCTGGAAGTGTCAAAGGCCAGGTTGGAACAAGCACAGGGAAGGGAGGTGGAACCATAGTGGTCTTGTAAGGTCTCTTCCAAACCAAATCTTCTGTGACTCCATAATTTGCTGCTCATGGGCAAACACTGAAGGGTCTGGAGCAAGGGAAGTGATCCTGGTTTGATACACACTGCTCTGATTTGTATTTTTTCCCTGGTGAAACTGCTCTCGTTTTTGCTGGAAGCTAAATGAAGAGACCTTGTCAGGAGTCATCACATTTTCCCCTGCAGTGCCATCAGTTGAGCAGTGTCAGGGACACAGACAAATCCTCCTTCCTTAAAATAGAAGAGCATCTCCTCCTGTAGCTTGTGGCAAGGTCACTGGGATGAATTCTGTGGGAGCATTGCTGGATGCATGGAGGGACGGTGCCCCTTTTTCCTCTCCTGGCCCTGCTCTTTGTTTCCTTTCTCAAAAAAGCTGCAGAGGCTGCTGAGACAATAAATGGCTTTGCTCTGCAACTGGTGTGGTGTCCTGGGTGTGCGTGGGTGACCATAGGAAGACGTGGGTCTGTTTTTCCATCAGTTGGATGCCAGATTGTGCCAGGATTAGATGAAGGACTTGAAGATTTTTCATCCTGACACGTGATGGCTTATCACACTGCAGGATGATTTTGGATTGCAAGCAGTTTTGCAGCTTTTGAGTCAGGGGTTTGAAGAGAGGGTTAAACAGTTCATCAGCTCTCAATGCCAAGTGTCCTCAAAGCATCCTTTAATCACAACTGCACCTCGGTATTCCAGGAACCACCTAGAACTGGAACTGAGGCGGGAGAGAGACAGATGGTTCCACAGTCACCAGCGCAGCCAAGAAAACAAAGGCACTAAGAATTGGCTGAGACAGGTAATGTGACTTAGGTTTTTGGCTCAGGTTTGAAGCACAGCCTCATGTAGTTTATTTGCTTTTCCTGAGCTTTCTCAGGCAGTAAATAGGTGGTGTTCCTGTGCCACAGCCAAAGGAGCTTTGGAAGGGTTTCTACACATGCCAAGCAGGCAGTTTGAGTTGTAATGACATGAACTGTGCAGTATCAGATCACTTCCACAATTCCCATGTGCTGCCACACCTGAGTTGCCTTCACTGGGCTCTCTGGGGTGCTTGGATGGTGCAGTTCTGTCTTTTTTCACTGGTATTACACATAATTCCAGTCAAGTTGACGAGCCCATCACTGAACTGTGCATCCACACAAGAGAGCTGTTCCCAAGGGAGATGGGTGCCCAAAAACCCTTACTGCACCAAGGAGGAGAAGAGCAGTATCCCAAAATAGCAATGCCCAGTCTGGCAGGAGTGAAACTGCAGTCTTCCTCTAGTGCAACTGATGGGTGAATGTTTCCTCTTGGCAGGATGGCAAGGCCAAAATCCAGGAGGAAAATGCTAAACTGAAGCAGGCACTGAGAGAGGAGAACAGTGTCGTGTCACACAGGTAGGGAAGGGAACAATCTCATTGCTGCCTCCTTTACAAAGTCCTGCTTCCCCTTCTCCAATTTCTGTGCCAGTGGGAAGTTTGGAATAGTCCAACTTCCCTTTCTGAGAGGTATTTCCAACCTTTCAGGTCTCTGCTGCTTTTTCATAGCTCTCTGATGGAAGGAGGTTCGGTTGCTTGCCATCGGCACTTCTAGATGGGAAAAGCTCTGTCTCCCATTTACCTTTGAACTTGTTTCTGTCTAAATCTGCTGTTTGCTAATTTTTCTAAATCCAGAAACCGTGGTAAACCAAATGGAAGACCTTGGACTTGTGTCCCAAGTATTTCTGGTGAGGGAGAAGAGAGAAGGTGGAGGAGCATTGGTATTTTGAGCCACTAAAGAGAAGCTGTTTGGGAAAGAGAACTTGAAATAAGATTTTTAAGATGGCTTTGTAAAAATGCGGTTTGGGTTGCTCGTTTCCAAGCTGAGTATTACAGAGGACGATTCTTGCAGGGTGTATTCATTTTTAAACATGACAAGATATTTCCAAAGCTCCTAAGCACAGCCCGGTGCTGAGACCTTGGCTCAGGGATGGAACAGCCTGTGGAAGTTCCTCTGAATATCAGGGTCCTCTCCTGGTTTTTGCATTTAACCGGGAATGCTACCCAAAAATCTGTATGGGGGAGGGTTTTAAAAACAGGATGAGGGAATTCCCAGACAGTCCAGATGTTCTATTTAAAGTCTGTGTGATAGAAGCCCTGCTCCAAGTGACGCTGTTGTGTTCCCTTGTAGGTCACTGAGCAGCACACAGGAAGAACAGGTGGGTGATTTCCCCTTCTTGGTTTTGTTCTTTCCATGTCTGTCAAGTGGACCAAAATCCTCTTTTCTCTCCCAGGTCTCTGGCAAAGCATGGCCAGAGCCCAGACTGTCACTGAGGTGCTGCAGTGCTCGTGTTGTCCTGTCCCCTGGGAGTTGCTGTCTCTGTCAGCTCTTTTTCCAGTGTAAAGGATGTTTAGTTCCCCCCCCTTGTTGCTGCACAGCTCTCACAGGACAATGCCTTGCTTTTGGCTTGGTGTTTAGGAGCAGCTGTCTGGCCCTGGGCACTCGGAGATGTGCCAGCTCTGCCAGGAGGAGAGCAGCAGGAACCAAAAAAAGGTAACAATGTGAGGACTTGTGTTGACATCCCCCACACCTGGTGCTGTGTGTTCACCTTCCTGCTGGTGACCTGGACAAGGAAATGAGCCTTTGCAGGTCCCTCTGCCCTTAATATAACTTTGTTAAATGCTGATGGCCTGGGGGGTTCCCTGCTCTGCCCTGTCCAGTAATTGGTCTTTCCTCTCCATTGGCAGCTTCTGCCTTTTAGCTTAGTGTTGGGTTTTTCCCTCAGTTCATCTGCTGAGACCTGAACCTTTCCTTGATTTCTTTTTCCTGCATTCCAGAACATCTGCAAGAACTGTGGAGGCACCTTCTGTGAAGCCTGCTCTGTGCACGAGCTGCCCCTCCCGTCCAGCATCAACCCCGAGCGTGTCTGCAACCCCTGCCACCAGCGGCTCATCCAGCAGTATTCCAGCAGCCCCTTGTAGGGAATGGCTGGCAGAGGGGTGACAACAGTTGTAGCTGATGGTGTTGCTGGAGTTGTTCAAGGGGAATGTGAAGACACTTGCCCGTGTGCTTTGGAGGTTGGGGAGGAAGCAGCTTCTTGGTGTTTAGAGTCTCTCGTGACTGAAACAATAGTCTGAGCCTTCCCTGGGCCAAACTCTCCCTGTGCTGCAGGGAATTGCATTGGGAATGTTACATGGAGCAGCCCTGGGCTTGTGCCCCTGCCCAAACCAGAGTTGTGTGTGCATGTGTAAGTTGGGAATGGCCTCGCTCTCACGTGTGTGGGGTTGGATGTGTGCTGCTGCTGAGCAAAGGGTCCTCAAAATCCAACAGGAATGTTGGTATTCCTCATGTCTGGCTGCACTTGAAATCCCATTTCCCCTTTCCCAGCTGCCCTTGGACAGTCTGGCTCACTCCTGAGACCCTAGTGCATGGTGTGAGCGGTGCAGGTGAGGTACCACTCAACATGTTCTACCTGCATTTCCTTGGCTCAGGGGCTTGCTCTGCAACAGGGAACCTCCAAACCAAGCTGTGAATGTTCTGTTTCCCCCTCTGTGCTTTTGGGTTAAGGGTCAAATCCCCATCAGACACTGTTTTAGGGCCACCTGGATCCACTTCTCCCCTTTGCACACATGGGAACAGCGTGGCAATAAACCCAGCCTTGCACTTCTTGTATCAAAATGGGAACACTTTTTCACCACTTTGTAATTGCAAACACAGTTCAGAGAGGTTTCGTGGTTCCTGCTACATCACTGTTACTATCCCCTCAAGGAGTTTTGTTACTCTAAAAGGTGGTGCTGGCTTCCTTGTGTCACAGGAGTGTTTGTTCCTTTTCCTTTTTTTACTGGCACCTCCTGGAGTCTCAGACCACAGAATGTTCCACGGTCCATAGCAAACGGATGCATTGATGTAACAGATGGATTGGGATTTGTACAGATGTTATTAGGGGTTACTGGTTAATTGCTTAGAGGGGATTGTCGAGTGTCTAGAGTGGCTGGAACTGCACGAAAAGCATCTCAGAGCTGAGATTGTTGCTGTGGTTGGTGCTGGTTTGTATCAGGAATTACTTCTCATTCCCTCTAGGTCTTGGTGTTGTTCAGCCACTCAACTTCTATTGTTTGTTGCTCTTCCCTCCCCTTGGTAGTTTCCTGACCCATTTCCTTGCTACTCTCTCTTAAAATAGGACAGGAGATGTAAGCAGTGTTGAAATACAGAAGTGAATTCCTGAGTTCTCTGAAGGGGTGGCACAGTGGATATGGATGGAGAAAATACTGAATTTAGTGTCAGTAGTTGTGTGTGAATACTGTACACATCCAGATCAGTGCAAATTCCTGTTTCCAAACCCAGTGTGACTCATGCCCCTAGGAGAAAGTGAGGCCCAGGCCAGTTCCCTTTTAGAGGGAACTGGAAACTGAGGATTAAACTGCCTGTTGTAGGACTGGTGTTTTGGAAGGTGGGAGCGGGACTGTGCTGGCTGCCACCTCCCTCTGTGCTCAGGTACTGTGTGTGATGGCAGTGTGGGCTGACACCTGGGTGTTGGAATTGAGGGAATGGGGGTGGAGTGTTCGTGATGTTCATTTTGTTCCACACAATAAAAGAACTTGATCATCTGTAATCCTGTGTCCTGAGTGCTCTTTCCCTCCCATTCCCCTTGGGTTTACTGGTATAAAAAGATTGAGTGCACCTGTGATCACTCAGCTGTTAATTGCCAATCCTGGTGTTTATTAATGCACTGTTTTGCACCTGGAGCCCAGGACTGCTCCACCCATTGACCATTCCTGCAGCGCTGCTGCTGCTTCTGTAACACTCCCACAGTCCCTCACAGTTATTACATGCTCTTCTTACACAAGGCTAAACTAGATCTTACAGATTGTCCTTGTTCCTGAGTGGTGTCACTCGGACCTGATCTTCACCCTCATACTCACAGAATGCCTTCCCTTGGCCTGAAAAGGAAGAGGAAAAATAAAAATCACTCCCTTGCTGCAACTTTACTCTTTTTTCTCCCAGTGCCCTACCACCTTTTATTCCCAGTTTAAGTTCAGTTTGTCAACAGTAAAATAGCACAGGCTTCAGGTGGGACATGTCCAAGTGGGGCTGCAGCACGTGCACAGAGGGTGGGAGGTGTTTAATCCCCCCAGCACGGGGGACAACAGGAGTGAGAAGCCAGGGAGGCTCTGTGGGATGCAGGAGGAGGTGGGTGCACACCCAAACCTAGGACTGAGGAGGGAGGGGCTGCCCTCCCTGCTGCAGGGGAGAGAGCCTTAGGGAGCAGCCACCATCACTCCCCACTTTCAGAAGGCAATTCATGGAAGTTGTCCAGCATCTTCCATAAAGGTCATATGAGGCTCCGCCCTAAACAAAAGACCAATTCCTGTTAATCCATATTCATGGGAAATGTTTAGCCATGTTTCCTCTTCCTTGCCAGGGAATACAACCCCATCAGAGCTTCTAATGCCACCTCTGCACTCTGGGACTGGCAACTGTGGAATCTGGAGGCACAGGCAGAACACCTGGTCTCAGGTAAGGGTGGGGTGAAGGGAGGGTGGTTCCCCTTCAGCCACTCTGCACTTTTCCCTTTGAAATGGTTGAAATCCCAAGTACTGCTGGACATCATAAACCTGGGGTGCACATTGCTAAAAACAGACCAGGAAGGACAGAGACATATGCGCTTACCAGATCTGAGCCTGTGCCACTGCCACTAGCAGTTTTCCTTTGCCTTAGGATGTTCATTCAGGAGTAATTCAATGGCACTGCACTCTGGAAAACACGTGAGAGGCACTTGCACACATTACCTGTTTTTCTCTGCAAAGCCCACGGCATCTGCATTTGAAATCTACATTTCAAGCGATCCTTGTGCACAGGGTGTGACAGCAGCTGGACAAGCTGTGCCAAACTCCCTGAGGCTTCAGTCCTGGAGCTGCAGGATCCCCCCTTCTTTGCCTGCCTTACCCATCTGTGCCCCCTCCTTTGCCATGGCTGCAACCGCGTCCTCGTGGCTCTCGAAATGCACCTCCGCTCGTCCTGTGGCATCTCCATGGGAGTTGTATTCCACCAGGATCCTCGTGGGCCTCAGCGGAGCAAAAAACTGACAAGGGGAACAACAGGAGAAAATTTGGGAAGAAACAGTAATCCAAGTGGTGGATATTAACACATCCCAGCAAGACTTAATTAGCTTCGCTGTCACTCACGTTTATTATGTCTTGGGCGCTAGCTTGAGTAGGGAAGCCCCTCATGTGGACAAAGTGCTGTGTTGATGATGAGGCATTCCCAGGTTCTGAAACGTTCCTGGAGTTTTCTGTTTCTCCTCTGTACAACCCTGTGGAATGGAGGAAAAAACTATCACTAGTACTTGCAGTTACCCCCTCCATCCTGGACCTGTGGGGTGAAATGCAGGGGCCTCAAGGAACACCCACAACAGGGAGCAAGAGACTCACGATTTTCTTCTCGGGCATAGGAGTCTCTCGTGTCCCTCCATCCCCTTTCTTCATATTCTCTTCTCATTCTGGAGTAGGTCATGGGCATGTGCTTCTGCATGTGGTGCTTTCTGCTTACATACACTTCTATATACCTGGGATCCAAAAGGAAAGAGCATGTGGTACACCTGGCACACAGAGTTTGGAGGAAGCACCTCCAGGATGATTCCTGCCTTGGCTCCGCTCAGCTACTGAGATTTGGCATGGGAAGATTTGGTGCTGAACAGCTAATTGCTTTGTTTCCTCCCTCACTGCACTTTTGCAAACTGAATTATTTTCTACAAACCCCAAATTAAGAACAGCACCCAGCCCCAAAACAGGTCACAGAACAGGCAGACAGGGAAGATGCACAAGGTTACAGGAAACACTTCAGTGCAGCCCTGAGATTTTCCACATGGCTAGGGAACTCATGGGATTGCACTAGCTGTGTTATATCAAGCCATTTCCAGAAGGGAATTTGGACATCCAAGGGAGGGAGCTTTCCTCTCTTCCCAAAGGGAGCAGCCAGAGTAAGGGAAGTAACCTCGTGCACAGCCTGGCAGAGCCATCCCAAGCCCCCACTCTGTACTGGGCACTGGGCACCACTAAGAATGAACAAGAGCAACTCTAAGAAGTTTTGGAAACCCCTCCATTTCTTGGCTAATCACGTGGACATGGAGGTGTGTGAGCTCAGGTGGGTGGGTCAGGTCAGCTCTTGTTCCATTGTGACAAAGGAAAAATTAACATTAGATTCCAAATTAATCTCTACTGGAGAGGGAATTCTTTTAATTAAATCAATTAATTTCTGCCTACAGGGCAGCTGTTTATTTTCAATGGAGGGGAAGAGACAAACAATGAAATGCATCCTGGAAATAGGAAGCAAGGTGATAAAAGGTGGGAAGTCAACCATGCGAAGGAAGAAATATTTGGAGAAATCTTTTGTTATGTGGGGGACAAAAACCGAGTTTTATAGGTTATTGAAGTCAGAATTCAGCAGGGGGAAGGAAAGCAGTCTTAGTTGTTGGGTTTTCTTTCTTGAGCACAGCTCTGGAGGTATTTAAAAGTTGGGCAGGTGTGCTGCTTAATGGTTGGACACATGATCTTAAGGGCCTTTTCCAACCTAAATGATACTGTGATTCTTGGAAAAAGTCCTCTGTGCTTCTGCTTGAGAGAAGGAGAGAGGCTCTTGTGAGGTAAGTGTGTGGCAGAAGGCTCAGTGCTCTGGAATAAAATGGTTACATTTCCAAAGAAGTGCAGCCCAAAGGGATGGGGTCCCCAAAAAGGTGGGAGATGGTGTGGTATTGGCCAGCAATGCCCACTGGGAATGGATTCAAGCCAGGTAACCTGTTCTTTGTCTGGTACTGGGCTGAAGGAAGGAGCTTGGCTGCTAAAACTGCCCAAAGTACAGAGGAACCAGATGGAAATTTGGCTGGGTCACGTGTCAGATGGAGGCGCAGGACCCTAGTGCACCCCATCTGGTGGGATGAGAATGTCCAGGAACACCTAAAACACTTTTCTCTGAGAGGCCCCACATTCCTCCCAAACAAGAAGGGCTGCAGGAGTTTCTGCCTTCCTTAATAACCCTGTGAGTGTGAGATGAGCTGTTTGATGGCATGTCCTCCCACCCCCTGGAGCCCAGGGAAGTACCTACCTATTTCCCATATATTCTTTGTGCTGTAACAGGGCTTTAGCTGCCATTTCAGGAGCTGCAAACTGCACAAAGGCCTCTCCTGTTCTTCTGTCTCCACGGTAAATGAAGGCTATGTCTGTTATTTTCAAACCTAGAGATGGGAGAGGATAAAAAGGCATTGACCCTGGCAGGAACTTGTGCTATAGCTCAGAAAGACTTTCTTGTTTTTGACTGGCTAATCAGGCAGTTAAATAGTTCTGAAACAACAGCTCATGCTGACCCAAGTACCTTTTTTAAACTCTGATTTATTTAAGTTAGTTTTCACAGGCTTATAAAAAAAAAAGAATCAACTTGAGACTTCAGGTAAATCTGAAAGTAAGCAAATCCCAAGTTCTAGACAACAAGTATATCCAGAGCACAACTGCTCTTGAAATTTCTCTTATTATGGTGGGGGTTTTTTGTATCTATGTGGATTTCAATTCCTGTGCTGAGCACCTTCATCCTGGGGAGCCTGGAAGCACCTGGAATGCTCTAGCATGAAGTGTAGGACAAGGTTTCAAGGGACTTACATGATCTCCATGTGCTGTGAACACCCATGCTGCATCCACCTGGGCTGTAACTATCATGGGGGCCTTTATCCTTCTCAGCTTTGCCAAATCATATACTGGTAGCACTCCGCTGCCAGATGACAGCATCTGGCTCCCTCTCTTTGCTTCCCCTGGCCCCGAGACTACACAGAGTGCTGCAAGAACTGATCCTGGGTAAGACCTGCCCAAAGTCAAGGCTTTGCTCAGAAAGCCTGAGTGACTTGTAGCTGCAGGGGAACAGCAACTCTGTTTTTAAGGCTGCATCTGCTTTGCCTTAATCCCTTTTGAGGGATAACAGGACCAGCTTAAGGAAGTAAATGCCTTCTGAAGGAAGAGCACAGAGCAGGCTGAGTCACCTGGGAAGAAATCTGCAATGTCCTCCTCGGTGGCGCTGAAGGGGAGCCCTCGGAGCAGCACAACTCCATCGTTCATGGCTTGTGACTCGTCCTGCAGATTCCGTAACAAGCTCTCCACATCATTATCGTGGACTTCAAACACTGCAGGGAACACGCAGGCATGGAACCATTGCCCTCCTGGCAGCAGTCTGCAGGCATTCTCCTAAGACAGCTTCCCCCTCTCTGCAAAGCTTCATCCCGTTCCTTCCCCCTCCCCATGCTCTGTGATCCTGCCCCTTTGCCTTCCATATCCAGCCTGGGAAATTTTGGGCCAGTGATGCCTTGTTGGCTGATCTGCTGCTCAGTTCCACCCCTGCAACTCTCCACGCCAGACACTTTATTATTATTATTATTATTATTATTCAAGCAGTTCTAATTCACTTGTGGTTTTATACCACTATCAGTTGTGCTGTTCCAAACCCACCTTTCACGTAGCGTGGGCCCATGTACCGCAGGTGCTTTTCCAGGGCCCTCTGGACATCAGCTTTGGACTCCAGCTCGATCAGGGCATCCCCCCTGCGCCTCCCATCTTTGCTTAAGAGGAAGTGCACCCCGTTCTCCCCGTTCCGAATTCTGCAGGCTGGAAATCAAGGAACACGCCACACAGGGACATACAGGACTCTGCATCAGACACAGGGGTCTCTTCACCCTGCCTAGAGTTGCATAGAGCTGATCCCCTCAGCAGTGCAAAACAAAGGGTACAGCACTCCTATTCCTAACCTTAACTCTGACTTCCAACCGACTCGATTTAGTTTGGCAGGTTAGTAAGTCATTGAAAGACTTGGATTTGACAGCAGCAAGGCCTTGTGTTATAGTACAGAAGGAACAGCCCTCCCAAGGCATGAAAAAGCCTATGAATTAGGATCAGAAAGCAACACTGAAGTTTAAACCAATCAGTAAGAAACACACTCCAGTTTGTTTAAACGTGAGGAGCTGAAGGTAAAAGCCATCATAATGGTCTTGAAAGGAACCATTTGGAATTGCTCTGGAGACACTAAGAAAGGGAAAGACTTGTCCAATTAAATATAAAATGCCATAAGGATCAGCTTCTAGTCGTTGTCCAGCAGTTTGGAAATGGATTACTGGCTTTATGTGTGTCAAATGTAGACAATTTTGCAGCAATAGTAAAACCTCATCCCTCTCTGACTAACGACCTCTAAATTTTCTTTCTGTTAGGCCACCAACGAACTACCGAGTTCACCGGCAGCACACGCGACAGTTCGGCAGGAAAATAAACTCCCATACTGTCAAAGAAGGTGAGCACATCTTCCTCGGTGCACGAGAAGGGGAATCCTTGCGCCCTGACGAGGTAGACGCTGTCACTGTCCGCCTTGGGTGCCTCGGGCTCCTGCTCGGCGAGCTGCCGACCTTCCCGGGACGGCGCGTCTGTGACCTGCGGCCGAGACACGAGAGGAGCCCGGCTGAGCGGGAGCGGGTTNGCCGGCCCCGCAGCAGCGCGGGCAGAGCGCGGCGGACGGCGGCGGCCACGGCCATGCCGGAGGAATCGCGGCTCCGCCTCCGCGACCTTTTCTTTCCTTCCTTCCTCTCTTCCCGGCAGGCGCTGGGAAGCGCTTCCAGGTCCTTCAGCTGCTCGGTGTTCGCGTCCCCGTCCGACCCGGCCTGGGGCACTCCCAGGGATGGAAGGGGCAGCCACAGCTCCTCTGAGCAGCCTGTGCCAGGGTATCACCGCCCTCAGGGGGAGAATTTCTTCCCGATATCCCATCTGGCCCTGCCCTCTCTCAGTGTGAAGCCATTCCCCCTCGTCCTGTCACTCCAGGCCATTTTCTGTCGTCTCTCTCCGTCTTTATTGTGGGTTCCCCTCAGGCACTGGGAGGCCACAATTAAGTCACCCCAAAGCCGCTTCTTCTCCAGGCTGAACAGCCCCCGCTCTCTCATAGCGGCCTTTCCTCATAGCAGGGGTACTTCATCTCTCAGATTATCTGAGTGTCTTTCCCTGGGCTCGCTCCAGCAGGTCCATGCTCTTGCTGTGCTGGATCCAGCATTCCAGGTGGGAAGATGGTGAGAGCCACGACAGCCAGGACGTCCCTGTTTTTTTCTGACACCCTGCAGTTGTAGCTTCGGGATCACTGAGTTGCAATCTCAGGCCATTGCAAATTGTCAAACTCCAAATACAACCCTGGGTCTCTCAGCATAAGTCTTTCCTCTTCTTGTGCTGCCAACACATTCATTTATCAGAAGCCTTGAATGTTTCTTACGGCTCTTGAAAACGTGAACAAGCCACTTTGTCACCTTGTTGCTGCTTTCTGCTTTTGTAAACTATTTCTTGTAACAAACTTTCACGTGACAGACCATAACCCTGATAATAACCCTGTGTGTTGACAGCAGCACTCTCAACCCTTCCAAATTTTCAAGGTAAATCATGTATTATGCACATTTTCAAAGGAATGCTGACCTCGGTGCTCAGGTGGTTCACATTCCAGTTTTTCATAGCCCACTTGTCAAGTTACTCTTCAAAACCTTCTTTAGAAAAGCAAGCAAACATTATAGGACTAAAAAAATTAAGATAACTGTAGGAATTCATCTTGAGCACTTATCTTTATCTAGACTGGCTTTTGTGCCTTCAGTTTAATTGAATAAGCAGATCCCTGAATCTTGAGGATCAAGGGAATGTTACGTGCATTCCTCTCTCATGACCCAAGCAGGGAGCAAAGAAAGAGTCCCTTTGAGAGATACACATCTCCCACTCGTTTTCCCTTTGATCTATTTGCTCCCCAAGGATGCAGGACAGAAACGGCCGCTGCTCTTCTCTGGCAGCATGTCAGGTTTGTGCAAGTTACCTTTAGAGGGCACCATGTCGTTGGGCATCTCTTGGCACCTGAAGTTTCCCAGGAATCTCAGAGCTTCCTTAGTTATGTGAAAGATCAGAGGCTCTGCACCTATGACAGAAATTAAAGGTCATGTTAGGACAAGACACTTTGCATTTATTCACTCGACAGAACTCACGTTGAATGAAGTTGGCTTAGGAGAGGGAATATTTTACTGTGAAAATGGAAAACCTCAGGAGATGCTCCATAGTTCAGTGGGCCAAGAAGTTCAATTTATTACCTCGGAAGATGCCTTTTTCAATAATGTCAAATTTCAATATTTCAATATTGAAATATTTCAATAATGCCAAAACAAAGCGCCGCTCCCTTTTCCCCTGCCTCCCGATGCCGTGCGCGCCGAGTTTTGTGATGCTAATCCCTGGGGCTCCTTTCAGCCGGAATGCTGAGACGCCCTGTGGGCTGGAGGGCCCTTCCCGGGGAGTCCCCGGGGCTCTGCGGGGGGATGGACGAGCCGAGCTGACAGCGCCTTTCTTTCCCGGAGCGGTTCGGATGTTACCTAAGCCCTGCCAGCCCCTCGGGCTGCCTGGAGGGAGCCCTTCGTGTGACCCTCCTTATTAATGTGAGGAGTAAAACCCACTCATTATGTAACCCGTGTCTCCTGGCCAGGCATTTCCTACTCTGCAGCAGCCAAACGTTTAATTTTAAGCTGCTGCTGAAACGAAAAATTCTGTGGGTTAGGAGGGAGCTCAGGTTATTCCTGTCCTGACAGGAATGTGCCAGAAAGATCAGCTCTCTGTTTTTTTTTGTTTGATTTAGTCTGACAGCATCTGCTAAAAATTGCCCCAAGACCCATGTAGTGCTTTTGCTAACCCAGCCAAAAGGAGAATTGCAAGCGTCGTGAAATGCTTTTTAATTACACCTTTCTAAAAGCAGTCGTGTGATTTTAATTCACTTAGAAATGCACTGACCTGGCATTCCGACTCGGCCTGAAGGACGGAGCCAGAAAGGGGAAAATGCAGTTTCAGCATTTCAAAACGTGAGAGGAGCAGATGACTGTCACTGTGGCCACGTAAGGCGTTAGAGCTGAAACCCTTGATGTGACACGTGGAAACTTAAGGCTTGCTGGGACTGTAGCCTGTTTCGATGCAGAGAATTTGCCTGGTAAATCTGAAAGACATCAGGTTTTCCTGCGGCCTACCTGCAGCAGTGCGAGGTTTTTGGGGTTCCCAAATCCCCGTGGGGCAGGAGGGGATCTCGGGGGGGGGGTCGTGTGGCCTGTCCTGTGCCCTCTCCCAAGTCCGTCCTTCTCGCTGACCTAAACAGAGGCAGATCTTCACTGAAATTACAGCGTGGGATTGTCATTTCTGCCACAAAGAGCACTGGGATGGGACCAAATCTTCCTGCCAAGGTTTTCTTAGAAAAAGTAGACTTTTTTTACCTCAGCACTTTGCAGCTGCCCATAGCGTCGCCTCTGAGGTGTGCCCGTCCTTAGCTGGCTGCTCATCCACCCAGTTAAAAATTGCTCACAAATGAAATGTTAGAAAGATCACATTCCATTTTGATGTTTCTTTTTAAAAAGAACTGAATGAGGAGGGCAGAAATGCTGGTGAAGACCTTCTTCTCCTTTTCTCTGACCTGTGGGCTGGTACCCGGGCCCTCTTTGTCCTGAGGGCAGAGGGGGAGGCCCGAGGGGAGAAAGGGGGGCTCTGGAGAAGCCCATTTCCAGGGAAATGTCTGAGGGAGGACAGACGGGTATCTCCGAGGAGAAGAAGGGCCGTGGAGGGGCAGAGGGTCCGCGTTTCCAGGGAAGCGTCTGGGGGGACACACACGGGTGTCTGTGAGGGGACGGCGGGGCGGGATCGCCCTGAGGGGGACGGCGGTGCCCGGGGCCATGAGGGGGATCGCCCTGAGGGGGACGGCGGTGCCCGGGGCCATGAGGGGACGCCTGCGGGGCAGCCCCGGGTCGGTGATGGAGGCGGGCGGAGGGGCAGCCCCACGGCCGCAGCCGTGAGGGAGGCGGGTGCCGCTGGGGGCGATGGCGGCCGGGCGGG
>VXBA01003194.1:509883-526074 GCA_013399895.1 Serilophus lunatus
GGCGGCCGCTGCCCTCAGCCGGCTGCGGGGAGCGGGGCTGCGGCCGCCGCTGCGCCGTGAGGGCGTTTGGAGGGCGGGCGAGCCGGGCTTCCCCTTCCCCGCACGGCTTCCCCTCCTGCGCGGCCGCGAGTTCGGCAACGGCCCGGGGGGAGGCGGGGGCCGCCCCGCCCGGCGCCGTGTGCTGGCCGGCGGAGGGGGGTCGGGCTCCGACACCATCTGCCCCCCGAGGCGTCTGCCGGGGTGCTTTCAGACTGTTTCTCCTTGCCGGCGATGCCGCGGCGCCGTGTGCCCCCCACAGCCGGGCTGGGAGCGGGGCAGGCGGCGGGGCAGGAGGGGCTCCCCGGCGGCCCGAGGCGAGGCCGGGACCCGGCCGAGCTGAAAACCGGCTCCCTGAGGAACCCGCTGCAGTTCAGGTGCGCGCAGAACCCCGCGCCGGGCGGTTTGGGGCGACAACCCAATGAACTTTGGTCCCTCCCCTTGGGAACAAAGGCGAGGTGCTTGTGACAATTAACATAAACCGGTTCAGTGACCTATTAATTAAGGCGGAGATGCGCTCTAGGGAAAGAAGGGAGATGGAGGCAGCTGGAAAAGGCGGCCCGGCAGAGCCCGGCTCCTGTCAGGCCTTTTGCCCCGCTGTTGTGGTGTGTGTGAAGTGACGTGCTGTGTGCCTGTTGTCAGAGCCCCCGTTGACAACCAGCACACGGGAAGGCAGCCTGCCCTCGGAGGGCAGACTTTGTCCCGGAGCCGGGCAGCTCTGGGCGGTTGTGTTCTCACGGAGACCCACAGTCTGTCCCCTCAGTCCGTGTTCCAGTTTGTCTCTCAGCTCTGCGGCACCGAACCCGCTGCGTTCCCCCAGGGAGGGTTTGAAAGACGCCCCTCGGGGCTGCGAGGGGGAGGTGGGCGCAGATGATCCTGTCGGTGGATCCAGCGTGCTCCTAATGAGGAGCCCAGCTGTCCCCCTCCTTCCTAATTCTCAGCTGCCGTGGTGGAGAAGGGGGGACGGGATTCCGAGTGTCCTGGGAGTCTGGTTTGCAAATCAGAGAGCCTCCCTCTCCGTGGCATTTGGCTGACTGCGAATGGAAAAGCATGAAACCCTCCACCCTCTGTCACAGGCAATAATGAGATGCTTGTTTCTTTTTCCAGACCCTTCTGAAACGTAGGAGAGCAAACCTTTCCCCCCCCCCCCTCCCCTCCATTGTTCCAGGCGATCCTTCTGGATGAAATACAGGAATGAAAACTGGAGTTGCTGCATGGCAAAGCTAGAAATGTTGGCAGAGCTGCCTCAGATGTTGGCAGGGTGCTGTGGAAGGCACCTAATTTGCTCATCTGCGGTATAGAAATGGATTTAACAAAAATTAATGCCTGATAGGCCTCGGGGAGAATAGGGGAACGTTGTGTGTCACTGGCAGGGAGTTACATGGTTTTTTGTTTGGTTGATTTTTTTTTTTTAAGAGTTCAGAAAGCTGGCCATCCCCATAGCAAGTCAAAATTCAAGTTTGACAGAGAGTTTTTCCAAGGGAGTGGGTTGGACATCCTTACACTTCTGCAGGCTTTGTGGTGCAGACTTGCATTTTGAACAGCACCCCCGCCCCCAAATGTCCACGGTAACTGTAACCTAGTTTTTCACAGTCCTTTTTAAAAGGGTGTCTTGTGAGGCGAGTCACTGAGTTAATGCAACTCTGTTTTGACAGCAATTGTTATTTTGAGCGCCGCTGTTTTCTCTCGCTGATCCGCTCCTTCCTCTCTGAAAAGACTTTGTAAAACCTCTCCCGTGGTTGAGGGAGGTTATCCCCAGCCTTTAAAAAGGGTTTAAAAATGGGAATTGGACTAGAAAATGATGTTCAGTCCCGAAAAAGCTCGGCTTGGTAAGTTCTCTCCAAAAGGAAATGACAGCATAGCTGCAGGTACTTCAGCTCACATCTCCAAGGAAAAAAATTAAAGATAGTTCTGGTGGGCGTGCCATATGGTGACATGCCTGTGTTATCCTCTGCTGGCAAAACTTACATAAAGAAGGGGCTGAAAACCATTGATTTATAAAAGGAAGAGATTCGGTTTCATTATTCTCGAAGTCACAAAATTGTCTTTGAGAAAAAAAAAACAGAATCACACAATAATCCATCCTTGTGTTAGTGGATCCCTCTCAGAAGATTCCAGCACAGGGGTTTTTAAACACGAGATTCATTTAAGTGGTGGTTGCCTGAGGAGACTTGTAAAGATGAGGAGCTGCTGGAAGCAGCAAGTGGGATGGGGGCTGCTGTTGGAGGCAAGTAAATCTGTGAGTGAAGGCCCAGTTACCTTGTAATCCAAACTGGGGGCAAGGTGTGCTCTCCCTTCTCTGCCTTGTTCTGCAGCACGGTGGAGCCTGGCAGCTGCTTCTCATGCTGCACATGGCTTAATTTTTATATTTTATTTGTCTGAAATCAAGTTAAAATCCCCTCACAGGAGCGCGTTACCAGAAAATCACCTGCAACGTTGTCAGAGCCTCCTCCACTGATAGAAACGTTTGTTTGGAATGGGGAAAAAACAAATAAAAGAAGCATAGGAAGAAAGGCATTGTTCGGTGTGAAAGTCGTGTTTACTACAACGCAGTGCTGTCCGGCCTTAATTGCTTCCTAATTGTTTGATTGTTTTCCCTTGTTTGTCCTCCCCTCTCTGCCTTCCCACTGTAAAGTGAAGCTGTGCCATGGGCTCTTCACAGGGAGTTTTGGTGGATGGAGGATCGTTTCCAGGAGAGGATTTGTGTGCTGGGAAGTGTTTTTAATTTTTATCAAATACCTTTGGCCACCTTTTCGTTCGCAGCTGGGGTTTAGGATTTGGGTTTAGGCCCCCCCCCCCCCCCGTGGCAGCATCCCCAGGGGTCACAGCTCCATTTCGTGCTGCCCTGAGAGTCCTTTTGTATCCTGCTGGAAAAAATGGATAAACCAGGAGGAGCATTTGTGCCCCGGGTGGTGGCTGGAGGGATGCAGAAAGGCTGGCAGGATGGAGCTGCTGCTTTCCCTCGGAGAACTAAATGGCTGCATTAAATTGAGCCACTTTAAGCCTTCCCTCACCAGCAATAAGGCAGATCTTGCTGCCAGGGCCATCAATGAGCCTTTGACCCACAAATCAACCCAAACCACGGGATGCTTTTAGCTTTTGTAAACTGAGCCACTTCCCACTGGACTTGGGCTACAGTGAACTTGCTGTTTGGGTTTTGTCCTTTTTTTTTAAAAGAAAATTAAAATGCACAGTGAGATTTTGGGTGATAAATTCAGCTGCTGTAGACTCTATTTTGAGCTACAGCTGAATGTAACTTAACTGCTAAAAAAATAGGTCCCTATTGCTATTTGATGAGGTGGGAATATCGAGGTCCAGTGCTTTGCTTGGTCATCTGTGTGTGCTGCTTTTTTTTGGAGTGGTGTTGCTGGCAGGGCTGTGAGCTCCCCTGAAAGCCACTGGAGGGAGGTCGTGGTGGACACACTCGTCCTGGTTCCCACAGTTCTCTGCTGGGGGAAGGATGGGGCTTTAAATGCATTCAGCAGGGGGGAAAAACTGGAAGAGTTTTTGGAGTCTCTACAAAACAACTAAGATCAAGAAAATGATTCAGGAAGACATCTGTTGCATTTACCTCTTCTGGGAGGAAACACAGTGAATTTTAGAACTGGGCAGGGTGCTGTAAATTCCCCTCCAGAGTTATATCCCAAAACCACGTGCATGCAGCTTTTCTGGATCAGATTAAAGCAGCTCATAAAGAAGCAACCACACAGTTAATTTTATGATTATTTTTTTTTCCCTTATAATTTCCCAGGGCCAGCGTGGTTGTCAGCCTGGAGCTCTCAGATGCTCTCCCAGGGCACTGCTGCTCGAGTCAGTGTTTTGGGGAGGGGTTTGGGAGGAAGGGAACGAGAGCATGTTTGGAATAACTTGGAATTTCTCAGTCAGCTCAGTAGCCCTGTGCCTCCCAGTGTGTGAAGGCGCTTCCACCTTGTTCACCCTCTCCTCTGTTCCCTCTGCACTCACAGCTGTTCCTTGGCAGGGATCCATTCCTTTTGGAGTTCTTGCTGTGATCCTGCCCATATTTCACTTCAGTTTTAGTTGGAGCTTTGCTTTTTTTCTTACACTTGTGGGGTTCATGGCTTGTGTCCTGGAGATAGGAGTGCTCCTGACGTAGAGAGCCTTAATCCCTCCCTCAGGGAAGGAGAACATCTTGCAGATAAGGGCTCCTAATGCCTGGATTTGTTGTCTTTATCACAAGTCTAATTCCTTTCTTTATGACAAAGAGAGCAAATGAGCTTAAGGAAGCTTTGGTAAATTCCTCTTTTGCTTAAAACTGAGACAACTCGTTTTGGATAGGAGGTAAATTGCCACCCAGATAAGAACTGGGGGGGGGTTCCCTATGCTGGCCTTCGTGAAATAACCCATAGTTGGTTTTGCTGGCTGATATTTTCATTGTGCTTTTACCAACTTCATGGCACAAAGTCCTGGTTTTGCTGGAGTGAATCGGTTCAGGGACTTGCTGAATGTTCTGGATCCGGGAATCAAAATGGCATTTTACTTTATGGCCACAGAATCCTGCTTTTCCTAATGCTGAAGTGTACCTTTTAGAAATAAAACCCAAGTGTCTCTGGAGTCCTATTCTTTTGTGGTTGAACAAATCTTTTTAAATTTTTTTGCTGCAATGGGAGCAAAGAGGAAAAAAAAAAGGAATAAAATCTATGTTTAAATTCCTAGAGCAGTTAAACTAACTTTGTGCTCAACTGTCACATGCAGAAGCTGAAATAATGGCAAAAGAAATGTTCTCCTGTGTGAGCAGGAGCTGTCATTCCCCCTCAGATGCTTCAGGCAGGTGGGTTTTCCTGAGGTGATGCTTTGCAAGAGAGAAGCAAATGTCCCTGGAGGTGGTTACAGAGGGCGCATGGAAGATTGTATGAAACATGGGGGGTGCCTAAGAAATACTTGGGGGTGAGAGGATGCAGTGTATTTCTGCTGCCTCCTGTCCATTCCTTCTTCCTGTTGTCCCCTGTGTTATTTCTTGCCTCTGGTGGGGGTTGTTTCCTGGATCCAGACCCTGTTTTGCCTCTTAATTCCAAGTGTTAAGTGTGATCTTCCCTCCATGTGTGAGGTTTTCTGGTGGGAAGTTGCCAAGTCTTTCTCCTTTGCCACGTTCACATCCTCAGCCTGTTTTGTGTGGGGTTTACAGTAAAGGGCAGCCTTTTTATAAAGAGCTAAAGTGACTTTCTCCCCACAAAAAGTTACTTAAATTTCTTCCCTGACTCCGTTTCCCCTGAACCCATGAAAGGATGGTTCCTTTTATTTTGGTTAAGAGGACTGAAGACTGGCTGGAACTCTTTAGTGAGCTCTTCTTCCTTTACCCTTTAAAAATTTCTTAGGTTGTATGACTAGATTTGCTTTAGTCATTCATTAAGCACCGGTTTCCAAAAGCTCTGCTCAGCATTTTGGGAAGCCATCCATGTTCTGAGGCATGTTCTCCAAGCACTATATTTGGTGTACAAGTAAGGATCTAATTTGATGCTAGAGCCAAGCTTTTATTGCTGCAATTTATCACCCTCAGTGGGTTGTGGATGGCTTTCTGCAAAGCTCTGCTTCCTACTTCTTGAATGTATTTACAGGGTGTGACTGTTCCCAGCAGTTTGGGATGCAGAGGGCATTAGTCATGGAAAGATAATTTAGCTGAATGTAAGGAAATCTGTGTGGCAGGAGCAGCACTTGGCTGTGGGAAGCAGGGGATGCCTTCTGTGTGGGACACTTGTTTCTCAAGTGCAAGTGCTGGGCTAAGGGGACCTCAGGTGGGCAAATGCTGCTTTTTTTTTCCCCCTTGGAAATGCTCCCCCTTTTCCTGCTGCCCCAGCAGCGCCTGTGATGCTCTCTGGGGCTGGCAGCCTGCCTGAGGCAAGCTGGAGCTCTCCAGGCCACTTCAGGATAGTCTGGGTGACCTGGGGAAAGATCTTGAACTGCTTAGGGATAAATACCCCTGGTTTTGATTATTCCCTGCAGTTCCACGATGTGTGTGCGTGCGTGTGCACTAAATGTTAGTGTTGCAGTGGATCCCAAGGGAGCAGCCAAGCCCAGCCTGAAGTTTCCCTGTGGTGGATGCTGTTGGACACTCGTGTTTGTGGCTCTGCCCCTCTCCCTGTGCTCCTGTTAGTCCTGCAGGGGACAAGGCTTGAGAGGCTGAGTCACTTCCTCAGCCCTGAGAATAGTTTCAGTTGTGTTTGGAGGGCAGGGCCCGGGCTCTGGTGGCATCCAGTGAGTTTACTTGGAGGATTTTCCAGGAGATGAAAGTGTCCTAAGCGAAGCCAGGGGAGGTTGTTTTGTGAGCATAGCAAAGGGATGACCGTTCCCTGGCGCTGGGTGCTGGCTCGTTCCTTGTGTCGGGAGCTGCAGTTACTCGGGAGGAGGGTTGCATCCAGCTGGGTGAGCAGCAGGAACACCGTGCAGCAGGACACCTCCCCCTCGTTCACAGGCACAGTCTGAGCCTGCAGATGGAAAAAGGGGGACACGGAGGAGCGCAGGGGACGGGGAAACAGCTACTCTGCAAACACGGGGCACTTGGCCCCTGGTCAGAGCTCAGCAAAGAGCTCTGCTGCTGCTCCCGGGAGCACCTGAGTCGTGCTGGACCCACCCTGCACCGGCTGCGTGTCACTGGCTGAGCTCTGTGTGTCCAGGAGACAAAAAATGGGCTCTAGGGGTGTGTTGGGATGGCTTTAGCACCGCGGGGTGGGGGCTGGGACAGGCAAGAGCAAAGCTGCTCCTTAAGGCTACCTGAGATAACTTTCTCCTTCCTGGGGGTGAATCATCCGGTGAACTTGGGCTCCTTTAGCGTGTAGAGTCTTGTGTGTGATGGGTTTTGAGAGCAGCTCATGAGATTGTGGCTTTTTCATCTGCCACCCTGTCTGGAACTCCAGTGTGTGAGCACAGCTGTTTTTCCCAGAAGGGGAAGCCAGATTTTAGTCCCCAACTTGATAGGTAGAGAATGAAAAATCTCAGAAAAACCCCTGGCTTTCCTGTCAGTACTCCAGTGGAAAGAGGCACCATTTCAAACCAGTTATGATGATAATGGTCACTGTACCTACCCCTTGAGAAAGTGAAAAGCCTGCAGAGAATCCAACTTGCAACTAAACAATGAACAGCTTCTATTTTGTTTGTATAGGAATGTCTCTGCTAAGTTCTGCCTTAAACAGATGAAGAAAGAAAGAAACCAAAACAGAAGCCCTAGGCCTGGAATGGCTTTCTAACCACTGCCTTGCTTTTTGGGAGAGCAGCTACATGGTGTAAGGAGTTGGCAGCTCCTAATTCCCCCCCTGAATTCTTACCTTGCTTTTGTTATAAATGCTCGAGTTAAATCTCATCGACATGCACATTTTGAATGTGTGCAGCTTCATTTTACCTGCTGTGCTTTTGATCCTGTGGTTGTCACGGAGAGAACGTGTTAAAATGCTGCAGCTATTGATTTCATTGCCAAAAAGTAGCTTTTATTTCAGTTTCTGTGTTGACATGTGGGCCAGTGGAAACCAACCCCATCCTACTGGGATGCTTCTATTCTTAGCTGGGTGTTATGGTTTGGAGCCCTGTGTGATTGTTTAAAGGCTACAAATGTTTGCTTTTCTGGAATTTGGGTCTTGTCTTGCAGCGTTTCTGTGTTTAAAAACAGCAGCAGGAGAAAGGAGACAAGGAGAATTAAACTTGGGGGCTTCTGTGATAAAGTCACTGTCCCGTGGCAGTGGGTCCCTGCCTCAGCTTCCGTGTGTTTAACGGGACTCTAATGGCCCCCACTTCAGAGGTACTTTGTGGGGATGAATTAATGATGAGAAAAAGAATGAGAAAAGCAGGATTTGAAATAGATTTCAGTTTGAAACGTTTCCATGCCCCAGGTAAATGTTCTGTGCACTGTCTCGAGTTCAGCTTTTTGGGAATCCCTGGAGTGTTTCCCAATATTTTGAAGGGTTTCTTTCAGCCAGGCCGTGGCGGTGGGTGCTTTGGGGAGACACTGGGTGGTACAGCTGTGCTTCCAGGAGTTTGTTACTCACACTCTGCCCCAAGGAAAGGAACACAGGCGATGCCCATGGCCTCAGCAGGATGGAGGAATAAACGTGGCAAGCTTATCTAGTTACTTCAGTTCTCCTGGGAACACGGTGTTGCCAGCAGAGGCAGAGCAGGATCCCCCTCCCCAGTCCCACCCCCTGCCAGCCGAGGAGTGGATGAAGTGACAGCTGTGGAGGACATGGGGTGTTCTTGCTTTTTTGGCCAGCGAGCTGTGCCGCGGGCTCCCTGCCGGCGGTGGGAAGGGCTGGCTGTGAGTCACCTGCCTCCGACACGTCTCCTGATGCACTGCGGGGCCGGGCGGCATCTGCCGCCGCTGGAGCTGCGCTTCCCTGCGGGAACTGAAGGGCATCGTGGGCTGCAGAGGCCGGCGGTGGGAGAGAAGGGAGCGAGGGGCCTCGGAGCCGCAGGGGTTTTTTGAGAAGCCGGTTCTGGGAGGCCCAGGGATGGGTTGTGACAAGCAGAGTGTTCCCCGCTCCGTGGCCTTTTGGTGTCCGAGGATAACGAGGTGCTTGGTGGTCTCTCTGTCCCCTCTCACTGCTGTGCTAGTGTGAAGGAGGGCTCAGAGACTCCTAACAGGGAAAGGCAGGTGCTGCCTGCTGGCTTGGAGCTTTTAAAACCTATAGAGAAAGGGTTAATTCCGTGGTGGGATGTAGCTGAAAAGAAAATGTCCTGCTTGACCCAGACGCAGCTGATTGTGTTCGCCGCTGGCCACCATGCAGAACTCCATTAATCAAGTGAGTTACTTTTTCTCACTGGTTGCTCAAAAGTTTGAGGAAACACACCTGGGACAAGAAGACTCTCTAAATCTGGCCCACGGAACAGATTGGCATAATAGCAAAACAGAATTGTTATTTATTTGGTTAACAGGAGAGCTTCTGAACTAAAATGGTGGCTGAAATAAAGTTTGCAGCAACATTTGTAACCAGACTTTCCAAGAACAAGCGTGTCCTGGAAAGGTTTTGGCTTAGAGAGGCTGCATTAGGCTGGTGAGTCCCTGGCCCTGCACACAGTTCCCTGGCTCCCCATATGGTGAACTGCATGAATGCATGGAATTCTGATAATTTGCTGCCAGGTCTGCAGCTCTTTCCACAGCACAAGACAAGGACCAGCAGCCTGCATTTATCCTAATTGCTTTTCCTTTTGGATGCCTGCCTGCCTTCCCTGTGAGACCCTTTCCTGCTGTCTCAGGGTGGCTGTGCTGGAGTTGGGAAGCAGGGGTGGAGGCAAAGCTTCTTTAGAGTAGGTGGTGAGACCAAATTATTGTGTACTCTCTTCTTACAGCTTTTGACAGTTTAGGGGAAGCACCTCCCTGTGTCTGGGAAGGGGGAGCAGGGGTTAAATGGTACCTGGTGCTTTTTCCAATATGCTGTTTGCATTTCCTGCTTCCTTGACCACAGAGGATCTGTGCTGGGCATTCCAAAGGTCTGCAGGGTCTTGGTTTGTTGTCTGGCAATCTCACAAGCTGGAGTGGGGACAGTGTGAATTCCTGCCCAGAGCTTCTTGGAATAAGCTACTCATTTAGGGAATTCCTTCACCATGTTATGCCTTATTCCCAATCCCTTGTCCCTGCAGCAGGCTCACCCTTTCTTTTGAAAACCAAACAGCTTCTTTAGTTACTTCATAACCTTTCTGCAGGTTGTGCGGAGTTCCTTCTGCTTAGAATGTGGAATGATAATGATCCCAACCTCTCCTGCTCTCCAGTTGCTGGGAATATCACCTTGCCACGTACCAAAGCCATTGCCAGATGTTTTCTGTTTTATTCTGTGTTTATGTTGTATTTTCACGCCCTGTGTGGGCAGTTTAAACACTTGGTGAGCCAGGGAAAACCCTGGCAAAAAACCCTGAACAAAAAATTTCTGTTCAGTCCTTAGAGACATGGTGAAAAATTGCCCAAGTCTTTAATGTAAAGAAATAAGACCTGGATGATATTTGTAATTGAAATTGTGCTGTCTGGGTTTCATGTTTGTCCACTTGCATTGGAATTCAGGGCTCAGTTTGCCTTTTCTGACAGGAATCCTCTTTCAGCTCACACACAAGAAACAGTCACAAGTGTTGGCTCATCTGACAGTTCTCTGCAAATATTTAATCCTGCATGTCATGTCTCTGACACCTTAGGGGTTCGTGTGCCATCATTTAACATTCAAATGTCTATAAACTTTGCTTCTAAGCCAGTCCATGTTTCTCCAAATAAAATTGTAGGTGAGAAAGTGATTCAGTAAGAAAACAGTTTAAAAGGAAAAGGTCAAAACACCTGTTACCTTTAAATCCCATTTTTTTGTTAAATATGAAAATACATGAGCGGGGAAAGTATTTGACATTCCTCTTGTCCTTACATGGGACTCACCTGCTGGTTTCTGACTCGCTCCCCCAATATTCCCAACATCTGCTCTCCCTTTTCCAGCGGCAGCCGCTCCTCCAAAACCTTCAAACCAAAGAAGAACATCCCAGAGGGGTCCCACCAGTACGAGCTGCTCAAACACGCCGAGGCCACGCTGGGGAGCGGCAACCTGCGCATGGCGGTGATGCTGCCCGAGGGGGAGGACCTCAACGAGTGGGTTGCAGTCAACAGTGAGTCACTGACCCTTTTTTGGGGGAGAAGGGGTGTTGGATGCGGGCTGACACTCGTGGGAGGACAACTGTGTCCCCCCCATCCCTGGGGGTGTCCGAGGAAAGAGTGGATGTGGCACTCCGTGCTCCGGTCGGGGTCGGTCAAAGGTTGGACTTGATTACCTTGGAGGTCTGTTCCAACCCTAATGATTTCCATGATTCTGATGGGGTTGGCAGCTTTCCTAAAGTTAGTTCCTTCCTCTTCTACCAAGGTTTTTGCTCTGTGTAGTCTGATGTCATTATTTTAACCTCCTCTAAAGCCGTTTGTCTGAACTGCCTGCTTTCAGGCCAAACAGATCAGTGTTTTCTCATTGCTCCTCCTTCCTCTCCCTGCTGCATGAGTTTCTCCCTCTGCTCTTAAAGAATGGATCACCCCAGCTCCCATCATGCCCTGTAGCCTGTGCAGCTTTGGGTGCCACAAGCTCTGTGCCCTGTCTGGGTGTTTCCTCACCTTGTGTGTCTCAGGCTTGGTGTGCTGCCATGGTGATGTGGGATTGACTGTGCACTGCAGTGGAAATTATGCTCAAAATAAATGTCCTCTGATGGTTTCTGTGGTTCTGCCGATTTCTTCTTGCTCTTGGACACGATTGGGAAGTGAAACCCTCCTACTGCCTTCAGCCTTCCTGTTCTTAATTAGCCAGGCAGTGCTCTGGTGCTCCACTTCCCACTGCTGGGAATTGCATGCTGGGATTGCTGACACCATCCTTTGTAAGAGTTTATCTATCCACACTGCCTTGCAAAAGTGTCCAGAGAAAAAGCCAGCCCACTTCCATGAGTAAGCATTGCTAAAGATGCTTCATGCATTGCTGGCATCCTTCCCTCTTGGTGGTTCCTTCACTCCACAGCTCTACTTTGCTGTGTGGCAGCAGTTCCTCCCTGCTGAACGAGCTGTAATGAAATTAGAGCTGTATAATTAAATGGTGAGCTGATGATGTGCTGCCTTCCCTGACAGCACCCCTCCAACATGCTGTGGCAGCTGTTAGCCCCTTCTGCCCACCCAGACCTCTCACAAGGAGATGAGAAGTGTGGCTTCATGTCATTGCTTTTACCCTTCACAACCAGACATGCTCTGCTGCCCTGCTTCTGGCTCAGCCCTCGGCCTGACTGATGTCCTGGGGGATGAGTTGATGCCTGTGGGGATTTTGAGGCTTCCAAGTGTGGGATTTACCACAATCAGGCATTTTGCTGGAGCCTGTGTGGGTTTTCTGGACATGGCTGCCTTGAAGCCAACACTGGGATGTGGTTTCTGCTGGGAGCAGGGAATGGAAACTTGCTGAACAGTTCTGGTGTGCACTTAGGAAGCGAGGGCTCGTGTCCTGCGTCTGCTGAGCAGTAGCTGTGACTTGCTGCCCTGATGGTTGTGTAATCTTGGGTGGTTGTGCTCTAAGAGATAAAGTGGATTTATGGACTTGATTGCAGTGACCACAGTTCCTCAGAACAGAACCTGCTGTTGGTTACAGAATAAAACCTTTCCTTTCAAAGAGTTTGGAGTAATAAAGCACTGATGTGAAATAGTAAGAACAACGGGAATGTTTAGATATGCCAACTTCTGGTCTTTTATTTCAGCAGTTCAGCTGTAGACTGCTAAAAAGAAAAGGTTTTGGTCAAGAGAAATGCTTTCCCAAACATGTAACAAAGCTTTAACAATAGCACTCCAGAACAAAACTCCCAAGGGTATCAGTCATAATGAGGAAACATGGTGGACTAAATATTGATTTGGGGCAATTAATTGATATTGTAAGGACAGGAGTTGTTTGGTGCCGTGACTCCTCTGTGTCATGGCTTCTGTATTCAACTCCCATGCATGTAACTAAAAGAGAGTAGCTTTAGGTGGGACATTGGGAAGGAATTGCTGGCTGTGAGGGTGGGCAGGCCCTGGCACAGGCTGTCGAGAGAAGCTGTGGCTGCCCCATCCCTGGGAGTGTCCAAGGCCAGGTTGGAGCAGCCTGGGATAGTGGGAGGTGTCCCTGCCCAGGGCAGTGGGTTGGAACAAGATGATCCTTAAAGTGCCTTCTCACTCAAACCAGTCTAGGATTCTATGCAGTCTTCTTGGGAAAGCTGGGCACTTGGAATAGCAATCCCAAGAGAAGCCAGTGTCACCTGATGAGCAACTGCTCTCTCGAGTTGAAAACTTTACACTGAAAATCTTTGTTTTATTCCACACTCTCCAGTAGAGTTTGGGATTCCAACAACACACACCAAACTTTCAGAAGAGGAAATAACTGAGCTTTCTCTTTGCCTTTTTTTGTTCCAAGTGAACATTTCACTGCAGTGAACAATTAAACAGTTCTTGCCAGAGGCTGTTCCACTAAGTTGGTGGTTGCATTCTGCATCTCCTTTGTAATGGATCCTAATAAAAGAGCAGTAACAATGAAGTGTTTTCCCACAATAAATACTCCAGGACTCCTTTACAGACTGTAAGGGGGCTGTAGGAACCTCCTGTTGCAGAGTGATAATAATGGGTGTCCTCAATGCTTTTCAGCTGTCGACTTCTTCAACCAGATCAACATGCTTTATGGAACCATCACGGACTTCTGCACGGAGGAGAGCTGCCCCCTGATGTCTGCTGGCCCAAAGTAAGAGCAGTTTGGCTTGCCCCAGTCCTTCTTGTAGATCTTGTGCCAATAGTAGGTGTTTGGGTAAGAATCCCCTTGGGTAAGTTTCACTTCCTGGGTTCTTGCTTGTGCTTTTGTACAGATATCCCGTGTTTGTGCTTCTCTCCAGCTGCTAAGTGTCTTCCAAGGAGAAAAATACCTCCATTTTTGAGGGAGTGGCAAGAGAGGGCTCTGCTTCCTCTTAAATTGCTGTGAAATTCTAAATGAACAATAAGGAAATACAATCCCCCCTCCTGCTCTTCCAGAAAAGGATATTTCCTAGTGAGGGAAAGGACCCATGATTTGGGTTTTCTGTTTGTGTAACTTGTGTTTTTAGTGTAAGAGAACTCCTTCCTCTGAGCAATACAGGATTACCCCTAGTGGTGGGGAGGGGAGAGGAGAGAGGGAGGGTTTTTGTTGCTGGAATTTATTTGGTTAAGATTCCCAGCATGGAATTCTCTTTGTTGTCTTGCTCTGGCTTCAGACTGATCCTGGCACCTCAGGATTGCCCTGCATTAATGCCACTTCAGTCTTGCTATTAGGGCAGCAGTGGGTGGTGAAGGATCCTGATTTTCCATAAATCCAGACACATTTGGTGTGTCCAGGATTTTTTGCATGTGTTCTGAGATGCAATTTTAAAATGCTTTCAGACCCTCCGATTTGTTGATGAGACTTTTTTCTCCCATTGTGAGCACAACAGCTTCATAACCCTTCATCCAGTTTGTTTATGGTGAAAGTGTTCTCCCAGTTGGTGTTCTGACAAAACTGGATTTGCTAATCAAAACAAGGAGGCAGGTTTATCAGATGCAGTTAAACTTTGCATAAAACCACGTGTGTGATCTTTAAAATAGAAACACTGTGGTTCCCTTGAAAGCTGGTGTTGTCAGGCTCCCCATGTTGACAGTGTTTGGGTTTTTTAAGCTGTATATTCCCAAGGTTATCCCCCTTCTCCTGTGCCTGGGCTGGTGTCAGTGGCATTCCCCAAGCTGAGCAAAATGGCTGTTTCTGTTCTGAATTTCATGAGTACTTGTTTCTGCTTGGTTGTGTACTTAGTCTAGAAGCTTTCTTAGTGTTAAAATTGGAATTCCAGACTGGTTTGGGTCAGAAGGGACCTTAAAGTCCATCTTATTCCAATGCCCTGCCATGGACAGGGACACCTCCCACCAGAGCAGGTAGCTGCAAGCTGAGAGGTGTTTTATATCAGCTTCCAGTTTTGTAACAGCATTCCTGGGAGCTGCCCTGTGTCTGTAAATCACAGTTTGGGGTCCTCTGGGGAAAGCCAGCGTAGGTTGCTCTTCAGCTATGCAAAACCTATAAGACCACTTCCAAATGTAAAGAAATTCCCTAGATTTGAGGCGTCTGATGTGTCTGGCTGGCAGCTGCTGCAGATGTGGAGCGTTGGCACTGGCTGTGGCAGCATGGCTGAGGTTTGGGAGGGCCACCACGGGGCGGGAGAGGTTGGGTGACATGGGAGCATCTGGAGCTTAGTCTGAAGGGAGGGTGTGGGAGCAGGGGGAGCAGCCTTCCAGGCCTTGCCAGGCATGGTGTAGAGCCCTGCCCTGTGGTTGTGCCCCCCCCAGGTACGAGTACCACTGGGCAGACGGGACCAACATCAAGAAGCCCATCAAGTGCTCCGCGCCCAAGTACATCGATTACCTGATGACCTGGGTCCAGGATCAGCTGGATGATGAAACACTATTTCCTTCCAAAATAGGTAAAGTAAACAGCTGCAGCTGAACTGGGTGTTTGGATTGCAGTTGTACGGGAGGGGTCGGGTCTCAGAGCGTTTAAAGGTCTCCTTGGCGACTGAGGCGTAGGGCGAGTTTGAATGGTGGCATTATCTACATAAACACACTTATCTCTTGAGATAACATTTCTGGGGTAGTGCATGGACTCTGATCCTGGTGTTAATGCTCCTCATAAACATTTATCACAATTCTGAATGCAGGAAGCACAGCTTCTGTTTAATGCTGACTCTGTCCACCAAATCTCGTGTTTTGCTTTCGTTTTGAACAGTGAGTTGTTTCTCTAGGAATAAAGCAGAGGATCTGAAACCCTTATAACCAGTTTGGCCTTTTGGCATCCAGAGCTCGGGCCTCTGGCCTTCAGACAGGGCTTCAGCACCTGGAAAAGGCAGCAAAAGAGCTGAGCTGACTGGGAAAACTGGTAGGTGAGGAGAAGCTAGACAGGTTTTAGATGGTTGATACATATCTCTTTTTAGCCTGGGGATATTACCAGCTGAAGAGTTTATCTCTCCCAGTAGCCAGTTGCCCTTTCCTAACTGGTTTTAATAAAACCTGTGCAGTGACAAGGATCTGCTGGTGAAACTGATGTTACCTGTCCCGGGTCATTTCCACTGGAGTGACTGCAAGGAGCATGTCCCAGAGTACTGCAGCAGGCAGGTCAGGGAGCTAACCCTCTGGCTGAGGGTTGGGGATGAGCAGGATGGAGACAGGAGCTTTGCTGGGCACGGGACAGGTGCAAGGGAGCTTATTTGTATCCAAGAGAAGTGTAACATTCAGTGTCTGGTGCCCAGAGTGGTTTCGGTTGCCCACTCCCAGGTACCTGGGGGAGCTTGTCCAAGCCCGCTGTGATTGACAGGAGACAGAACATCCCCTTCTCGTGCCAGAGACAGGGGCATGAGTTAATCATGGCTCTCAGAGATGCACAGGCCTGGCCTGGGCACTGGAACCCCAGCCATGTGTTTTCCCCCTTCCCAGGCGTGCCGTTCCCAAAGAATTTCATGTCTGTGGCCAAGACGATTTTAAAGCGTCTCTTCAGAGTTTACGCTCACATCTACCACCAGCACTTTGATCCCGTGATCCAGCTGCAGGAGGAGGCACACCTCAACACTTCTTTCAAGCACTTTATATTCTTTGTTCAGGTAAGGACATGGCAGGCAGGGCTGCACTCCCCCCCTTCCCTTGTGGAAAACAGAGCGTTTTCT
>VXBA01003194.1:530875-570031 GCA_013399895.1 Serilophus lunatus
CCCCTCCCCTCTGAGGTGCCCTCAGGCCGCCATGGCCACCCCGCCCAAGCGCGGCCGCCCGGAGGGCCGCGTCAAGAAGGTCGCCGTGGAAGGAAACATCGGTGAGTCCCCCCGGGGGAAAAGCCGTCGCGCTCTTCTCCAGGAGCGGGATAAGGGAGGGGAGGGGAGGGGGGGGGTCCCGCGGCGCTCGGCGAGTTCGGATGTGTCGAGGGAAGTGGAGGGGAGGACAAAGCTCTGCGGGTTCTCCCCGGTTCTTCCCGTCTTTCTTGCCGCCCTGTTGAGGGAGGCTATTCCCGCCGTGGCAGCGGGAACGCTTCCTCAGGGTTTTCCTGGCCGTTTCCCTGCGTAAAAGGCTTTTAGTTAGGCCACAGGCCACGAACGAGCCAATTCGTTATGTCAGAGACTTTACCCTGACACCGTAAAAAGTCTGTGACGAGATCTCGGAGGGAGGGAAAAAAAGGTCTCCGTTACAGCTTCTAATCGATTCACCTCCTTGGCGTTGAAGTGCCAGATAAGCTTTTTCCTCACACTTTTCCTGCTTGTGGACTAAAACCCTGGGAATCACAGAATCTCCCGAGGTGGGAGGCGCCCACAAGGATCACGGAGTCCTGACCTTGCACAGGACACCCCAAAATCCCCAGGCAGTGTCCAGACCTGTGTAAATGCAGATACGGAACAACCCTGTCGCTCCATTAATTAATAACCTATGGAACAGGATGGGCTCTGCTTCGGGGCCAGAGTTCCTGGGTGTGGGAGACTGATTTGTGGGAATTGAAGGCAAAGTTGTGCAGTTCAGCAGCTCCACTGTGGGTGCTTTATCACTGACATGGCTCCTGGATGCTTTTCCTACAGCTGCAGGGAAATCCACCTTTGTGAACCTTCTGAAACAAGCCAGTGAGGAGTGGGAAGTGGTTCCTGAGCCTGTAGCTAGATGGTGCAATGTCCAGCAAAACTCTGGCGACAGCTGTGAGGTAAAAGAGAAAGCAAACCCAAACCACCCAGCAAACAGTCGAATGCCCCTCTGATTTCAGCAGACCTGCACATCCAGCAGGCCGGGTATCTGAAAAGGGGCAAAATCCTCTGTCCTGTGTCTCCTGGAGTGAGGCAGCTCTGTGCTTTGCTGTCCCCCCTCCCCAGGAGCTGAGCACGTCCCAGCAGAGCGGGGGGAACGTGCTGCGCATGATGTACGAGAAGCCGGAGAGGTGGGCCTTCACCTTCCAGACCTACGCCTGCCTGAGCAGGATCCGGGCACAGCTGGGCGCCCTGCAGGGCAAACTGCAGGACGGGGAGAGCCCCGTGGTGTTCTTCGAGAGGTCTGTCTACAGCGACAGGTGTGTGGGGCACCGCGGGGGGCAGGGACCTCGAGGTCACCCAGCCAACCCGCCCCCTGCCCCAGGGCAGGGAATGCCTCCGAGTGGGTTTGGAATGTCTCCAGAGAGAGAGGCAGAGTCATTTCGGTTGGAAAAGGCCCCTGAGATCGTCAGGTCCAGCCTGTGGCCCAGCGCCATCTTGTCAGCCACTCAGTGCCACCTCCAGTCTTTGCTGAGACTCCTCCAGGGGCAGTGACTCCATCCCCTCCCTGCTCCAGTGCTCTGCCACTCTCTGTGGAAAGAAGTCCTTCCTCATGATGAGGTGGCCAGTTAACGAATGCATCAATAAATGCCCCATCCTGCATTCCCAGATTCAGAAGGTGGGATTTGGTTGCTGAATCCCATGCCTTAGTCCTTAGGAGTTCCTTGTGTTCTAATAAACAACCAGTTGTGGTTGGAAGGCTTTTCCCTGGGTCCCTGAGCTGTGAATGGTCCTGGGCTTTGTGGACACAGCCGTTTAATTCCCCTGTGTGTGAGTTGCTCAGAGATGCAGCTCCTCCTGTAGTTCCTGGAGGCCAGCCAGGGCTGTGTGCAGGCCAGTGTGTGTTTGGTGCCCACAGGTACATCTTTGCAGCCAATCTGTATGAGTCCGACTGCATGAACGAGACCGAGTGGGCAGTGTACCAGGACTGGCACAACTGGATGAACGAGCAGTTTGGCCCAAGGCTGGCCCTGGATGGGATCATTTACCTCAGAGCCACTCCCGAGGTGAGCCATACAAACGTGTGGCCCCGTGTGCTGGGCCTTGCCTCTCGGGGTTGGAGCCCAGCTCAGGCTGCACTGGGCCCCTGCAGGCTGTTAATACTTGATCTTTGACTAAGGCAGTCTGGAAATACTTACCAAAAAAACTGTTCTTTTAAGTGCAGCTTGCCTGTTTTAAAATCAGCTGTGATGGTAATGGTTCTTCAGCTGTAAAAACAGCAACAGCAAAAGAGAAAATACCCCCTGGAACAAGCCCAGGAAAGTACAAAACAGCTCTAGAAATGTCTGTTCTGTTAGGGAATAGATATAACAATTTGTGTCACCGCTGATTTGGGGGATGGTCCCTGAAGCCCCCAGGACAGTGGAGCTAAGCCAGGTGAAAGCACCTGGCTGCAAATCTTCGTGACATTGCTTTGATCTTTGGGCATCCAATATTTGCCTAAAAGGAGAGAACAGCCTAGTGAATGTCTCTTTGGAGTGTGAAACTGCACAGACAAGAGGAAAATGTGAGTTTAGAAGAGCTCTAATTCACTTGGTTCCAGCTTCCATGCTTTCACTTTTCTTATGGCTGTGAATAACTGGGGAATGAAACATGCTCAAGTAACTCTGAGAGTCTATTTAACATCTATTTAAATTACAAGGCACAACACTTCAACAGTTTTGTCTTCTTGTTGATGCTTGTGATGGTCTCTGCATGGAAACAAATTACTGACTACGTTGGAAAACAACTCCTAAGAGCCAGAAATACACGGCGGCATTTTGGATACTTCTGTGCTCTTGGCATGCAGTGCACCAATTCATTTATTTTTATCCAATATCTTCTGCCTTTAGAAATGCTTGAATAGGATTTACGTGCGTGGGAGAGACGAGGAACAAGAAATTCCCATTGAGTATCTGGAGAAGCTTCACTACAAGCATGAAAGTTGGCTGCAGCACAGGACACTGCGGTAGGGCTTGTGGGATGGTTCCTGGAGGATGGATCAGTCTTTGTGAGGGTGTTCCACAGTGCTTTTGCACCAGTGAAACTTCAGCTTTCCATAGGATATGATTTATAAAGCTACACTCCAGGAATATCTCTGTAATATTTCCATCAGTGCTTCCTTAGTACTGTTGGCTTTCCAGCATGTTAATTATTGCCTGGACATGAAACATACCTGGAGCTCTTGTCACACATTGCTCCCAGGAGCAGAGGGTTCAGCTGAACTTGTAACACGTGGTTGAGTTGAATGTTAGGTGCTGGGGGAACGGAATGCTCGGGAATCACTAATAAATCCTAGGAGCCATGCTGTGGATCTGGAATTCCTGGCTATAATTTATAGATGCAGTTCTGTTCGTGCGTTTCTTAACAATGAAAACGCTGACAGGGGTTTGGGTGCTTTCTGCTTTCTTTTCATCTCCTGATCTGTGCTTTGCTGCTCTCCCAACACAGAACAGATTTTGACTATCTACAGGAAATCCCGATTTTGACGCTCGATGTTAACGAGGACTTCAAAGGCAAAAAGGACAGATACGACCACATGATCGAAAAGGTAACATTCCACAGGCAGGACCAACTGGGGGTTTGGGTCGCTCTAAAATTACACCTCACTGTCTAATCATCCTGCCAAGATATTTTAAGTCACAGAGTTACGGAGTTACGTGCAGGTGAGGAGCAGTCTTGTAGCCTGCTGCAGGACATATTTGAAAGCTGGGCCAAACCTGCAACATTTGAACTGCTCAGGTGTTCGGTGCTTGAATCCCAGAGGGATTCCAGTGAGGACAGCTTGGCTTTTATCTGAGTGGCTGCAATGACTCACAGACCTCAGCCACGGTAGACACACGTTTTTCCGCTCTTTGGAAAGGAACTGTTGCCTCTCGAGAAAAGCAGCCGGGTCCTTTGATCTCCCCTGGTCTGCCCAGAAGGGGAACAGTTCACCTGATTAAAACCAGCCCTCCTGGGCGGGCTCATCAGTCAATGGAATGACTGGGCATGGAGTGCTCCCCACATGCACAGCAGGAGATGGGCCTCAGGAAACTAAATATGGATTTTGGAGGAGTTCACTCTGGTGTAGCTGTCAGGTTATTTGGGAGTAGCCTAAGCCCTGTGTTGGCCCTATTTTTGGCATTTCCTGAGTGTAGGCCCAGAACTGCTACACTTGATGAGGTAAAGCCTTGAGCTTTAGTGTATGCTGGGGTCCCGTGTGCTTCCTTCTCACCTCTGTCATGCCACTTGTCCTGAAACCATGCCTGCTGTGAAAATCCAGACAAGGCTCTCCATGCAGGAGGGCTGCTACTGCCCTCTAAAGTGGAAGTGGCTTTTTGATGATGCCTTTCAAGTTACAGTCTTGGCACAGTTACGTGTTCCCTTCTGTACAGGAAGGGATTTGACCTCTCTTTTTCTCTCCACCTGCTTGAGCCCTGACCTGGGAAGGGAAGGGTCACAGTTGGAGAGTGTGATCCAGGATGTTTCCATTTCACATCAAGGTTTTGGACAAAACACTTGCAGATGGGCTCTGTGTAGGAGAGCCTCTGCCAAAAGAATAACACTATGCTCTCTAGAAGATGTTCAACTCCTTTCCATGGAGTAGCCTGGCTTGAGTGGCCAGGGAGGAGAATGCTCCCAGTTCAGACTGTATCACTGCCTGGCTGATAGGATGTTCCTGAAACTTAATTTTGTAGGTATTGCTTTATTATTTCTTTGCCAACCCCAGATTCCAAGGAACATCCTAATTAGCTGCACTGGGCTGTTCACTGGCATTAAATCCCAGCAGTGGTGTGGCAGTGGGTGTGCCATGGTGGTTTCCAAATGGCAGCTCTTGTGAGGGGGGTCATTATCCTCCCCTTGTCTAGGGCACACCTGCTTTTAAAATAATTCCTTGGCAACGGAGGGCTGTAGTTCAGGACTGTGGGAGGAGTGAGCATCTTTCCAGTGTGTCTCCCCCTGCACCTGCCAAATTACAGGCACCGTGGGTGGAAATGTTCTGGGTGGACAGGGAATGGCACAGCCCAGCCCGAGGTTCTTCTCCCCTCTTTCTGCAGGTTGTGGTAAAGCACAAAGCAGCTGAGAGGTGACCAGAGCTGCTGCCTGTTTCTGTCGATCAGCACTTAGTGTATTTGACAATATTTGTTTCCTTTTTTGCAGGTCAAAGAGTTTTTGAGCACCTTATAATCCCCTTTGAAGCCGTTCCAAAGATTGTGGGATCCAAGTCTCAAATGCAGCTTCTGCTTTTATAGGAGGCCTCTGGAGAGGCAGGACTCAATCCTGGTGATTTGATTGTGAGGAACAAATAAACTTTGTGAATAGGGAAATTATTAGATAAATCTGTATGTCTGTTCAGTATTATGATAAGTGACACGCACAGATTCTGAAAAGACAAGTGTTCCCAAGTGCTGCCCCAGTTTTTAATCAGATTGATGAGTTCTAGAGTATATTATAGATTTTTTTTAATATTAATTTTTTTACTCAGTTGCTATTTAATTTTCAAGAAGGTACTGGGTTTTTAGATCTCTTTGTTGTTTTTGTAGTGGCATTGATTTGTAATGGATGTCTCGTTCTGAGGAAGGAAAAGGTAAAATCCACTTTTGCTGCTGAGGGAATTTAATATAACCTGGAGTTTCATATTTTAAGGTACAAAAAAAGTCATCTGATGATTTAAGTAGATGAAGTTCTTCACAGAATACATGAATTACATGCAAATGTGGCTGCAATTCTGTAGCTGTCAAATGAGATTCTATATTTGTTTTCCTTAGGCACTGCACATGAGGATATTCAGAGGCTTTCTGTTCTGGAGCATGTTTGGTTTGGGGTTTTTTTTTTAAGCTTTTATTAAAACAGCTGTTTTTGTAGCTGGAGAGGAATAGTTTTGCTCGCTGGGTACCGTAATAGGAAGAAGAACATTTTCCAAATGTCCTCCATCTGTAAGTGATGTGTTTAGAAACCATTTCGGATGTCAGAGGTGGCTGCCTGCCTTTGTTCCAGCTGCTCCTTGTGTTCACTGGGCCCTGTGGGTGCTCGTGGCAGATCCTGCACCACTGGGAGCTGCTTGTCTTGTCCCACCTGCATGGAGGAACTGCTGCTCCTCCTGGTTCCAAGTGCACAAAATCTATGAACTTTTGAGGGTACACATCTCCAGTGCTGGGGTTTATGGACTGCTTTGTTCTGCTCTAAACATTTTTGAGTGCACAGTTGCCTTTTACAGCCAAATTTTATTGTAAAGCATTTTATTGTCTACCGTGGTGCCTCTCGTGTTACCAAGTTTGTCCTTTGTGGCTGGAATTGTGCTGGCATTCCCTAACCATTGGCTGAAAAATAAAAGTGGTTGGAAAGACTTTTTTGGTGCTTAATAGTCTTGGCTCTCTGGTGTCATAAAACAAGTATTACTGTGGATTGCTGGTTTGTAATACTGGTGCAATGGGTGAATTGAAGGTTATGGATTCTCAGTGAATCTGGTGTAAAACATTCTCAAAGAGAAACTGTGATTGGCTTCAGGGTTTTTTTTCATGTGGGAAAATGAACTTTTGGGATAGAGACAGGATTACATAAAGTGCATCATATGTGTAACTTAGTGTTGTATAATATTGATGTTGTAGTGGAAAGTAAAATCCTGTGTGGGACTTGAAGGTTGCCCAGTAAAAGGAAAGATTTTTAAGATCTTTGCTCCAGAAAGGAAGTGAGGTGGAATGGATGAAGACTCAGTTCAGATTTACTTGAAACACATAGTAGAAGCTTTTAAAACATTCTTGGCAAGAGTCTGAACAGTAACAACTTATTTTGACTAACAGTGCAATTATTCCTACAGTTTCAGCTGTCAAAATTGTGGATTTAATTACAGGAATTGGAATGACAGTGCTCGTTGCAAGGGAGTAAACATGTCTGAGTTCTAATAAAGGCTTCTTTTGAAACCCATCACAGAGAGCACACAGAAATTCTGTGGCAGGTTATCTGTAGCCTGTTCCAGAAAGCTTTACAAAATCTCTGCCTGCCAAGTTTGCATTGGAAGGAGCGAAGTCATGACCAATTATTAGACTGTTTTTAATTGGTGTGGACGAAGAAAAACACAATAGCAAACCCCAAACACACACCCCACTGGCCCCCGAGCTTCTGAGGGCTCTGGAAGTGGCTGGGCTGGAGTTCTTTGTATTGGGGACACACAGCACAGGCAGCAGCAGAGATGGCCTGAGACTCGGCTCAAACCTCAGCTCCAACAGCTCCTCAGCCTTCCGAACCTGTCAGTATTTCCTTTGCTTGAATCTGTTCCCAGGCTGCCACAATCCAGGATGGTTGTGTTGGGGTTTTGCCTGTTAGAGGAGGGGAAAGTTGCTGAGCTGGTGTGGCTGCTCTTGGGTGAGGATGGTTTTCCAGCCTTTGGATGTTTGTGTCCCTTTCTCTTGGATAAGAGGTATTCCAATGGAGTTGCCTAGCAATGCTTGCTTGTTTTAATCAAGTGTCATCATGATGGGAAAACAAAATGAGGACACAGGTTTTTTCCCAGTTGGGATGCAGATTAAATTACTGAATTTTAATTGTGGTGCAAGTACCTGTGTGAGGAGTGGTCTTAGTATTGCCTCATTTTATTCTCAGTCCTTTTGGTTTTCTGCATAGTGGATTTTTAGTTCTCTCCATATAAATGCTCCTGAGAAAAGCAATGAGTTTTGTAGGCAGAACTTAATTTTCTATACTTTTGTGCCTGTCACTTACTTGTACTGTTCTCGATTTTCTTAAGCAGACTTCTTAATCATGGGGTTGTGTATAAAACGTGATTAGTATTGAGAGGCTTCTCCTCTTTTCCCAGTCATTAAATATTCCGGGAATCTCTTTGTGAAACAAAAACGATGTAGCAGGAACTCACCACAAACTGTCAAGCACAGACCAGGGAACTCTGTACATACGTAGCAATAATTAAGTATATCTTGTGAAAAAGCAGTGCTCGTGCCAAGAGGTTTCAGCACAGCCAGTGACAGGGACTCCCAGGAGCTTTTTCCCAGCTCCCCTTTAGACTTGGCTGCCTGACCTTGAGTAAATAAATCAGTCTTTGCCTCAGTCTTTTCGTCTTTAAAATATTGATACCTCTCCACGCCTTCAGGAGGCTGGGAGGATGCACTTGGTTAATATTGATGTGCTCTTTTGTAGCTCTGAAGTGCCCTGTTAAATAATTGAGAAGGAAGGCAGCCCTGGTTTGAGTTGTTTCTCTGGGACATTTTGGTGCCACTGGCCCAGATTGATGGCCAACAGAAATTACCGATTTGTTTAAAAGATATTTTTGTGTCGGTGCAATGTCTGCTGTGTTGAAGTTTGCTGGAAAACACAGCCACTGCCACTGCCAGCATCTGTGAAGAAAGGCAACTAAGGAGAAGTTTGATCTTGAAATACAAACTGGTGACAAAATATGTGCTGCAGTCCCTGTAGCTGCAGTGGTAACAGGGAGAAATCCATGCAGGAATCTGCCACAGGAGGTCATCGCTTCCCGGGGCCTGGCTCACTGGGCTGGCTGCGAGAGGAACATTAGGGATGTGACAGTGAAAAGGTAAAGAAGGAAGAGGTCACTTCCTCTCTGGGCCAGAAAAAAACATTAAACCGATGAGTAAATACTCTGCTGAATGAGATAAACCTTGCTGGAGAGAGGGAGGGAGGGGAATGAAGCAAACCTCGTTGGATTAAGTGAATGACTAGAAAAGGCTGAGCTAATGGGAGGGGTTTGGTCACCAGAAGGTCTTCCGTGCAGCCACCAGCTGTCTGCATGCTGTGAGCGAATCTTAGTGCATGGATAACACTAATCCCGGGGTGTCTGAGCCACGGCAGCCTTCAGCTCCCGGCTCTCCAGCCTGGGAACAGCCCCGAGCAGTGCTGGTGCTGGCGGTGTGCTGGGAAGGAGAGCACTCAGCAGCCTTACTGCCTGAGGCCGTGCACAGGACAGTGTGCCCAAATTACCTGGAATGGGGATGCTGGTTGAAACCCGGTAGTGACAAGGAATGTGGGTATTTCATACTGGGAGTAAGCGTTGAAAGGATTTGTCTTACCTTGGTTGGTATAATGTAAATGCTGAGAGCTCAAATTGTGTGCGGGTGGCTTTTGTTTCAGACCATGGGTGTAAAGCATATGAGGGCAGGGTAAACAAGAATGCAGTGCATGGTAAATGAGAGTGCAGGCTGTTACCTGTTTATTGGCTTTGTGCTGACTGCTCTTCCCAATGTCCTGGGCGGGCTGGACAGTCCCTGTAGGTGTCTCCAGGGTATCAGGGCTGTCCAGCTTGCACCATGGATGTCTGTTGGTTCATAGTACTTACTGGCTTGGAAAAAGGCACCTGGTTCCTGAGAGTTATTTACAAGGATGATGCCACTGCAGCTCTTTCTGAGGATGTCCTGTGCTTTCTCCTGTCCTGCATCTTGTGCTTCTCTCTCCCATTTCCTTTTAAGTTGTTGTGACTTGGCTTTTAATAACTGCTAAAAACATAGTCTTGTACAAGTCATCACTGGGATCCAACCCCCTCAAGGATGTGGCTTTTGCCCTGTTCCACTTGGGTGTCTTAGGTTTTCTGATCCTCTTTTCTGAGCAGTTCTGCTAACTTGGCCCACCTCACTGCTGGGGCCCTTTGCAGCTCCTCCTGGTTCCAGTACTGTCCATGGATGCGACACTTTCAGCCTGCCCTTTTTGTCCATAATTCCCTGCAGCTCTGACTGCTGGTTTATTAACACCACAGCTGTTGCTATCTGCTGAGCACCTTTGGCGGTGCCCCGGCTGTGGCTGTGGCCTTTAGCCCGAGCACAGCGGCCTCAGGCCACTGACCGGCTCGTTGGTCAGTCACCTGTGTCCTGCCTGTGCCGCGCCTCGTGAGGGCAACACCCGCGGGCGCGGAGAGCAGGGCTTCGCTTCTCAGGCACCATTCCTGAGCTGCAACACTCCCGCTCACCTGAGGCTGTCCTGCCTGTGCTCCACAGCGGTCGGGCTCGTATTCCAGCCGTGCTTGTCCTTGCCAAAGTCCCTTTGCTGTCTCTGCTGGACTGTCCTCTACAGGGTGGGCTCAACCCACCGAAGAGCTTGTTCCAGTGAGCTTTTCGGTGCAGTTCTTGCTGCTTTAACCAGTTTGGTGTCTGACCTTCATCGTTGCTGTGTGTTGTGACACAGGAATTTAGCTCCATTTTGTGGAACTGAGCAATTTTAGGTCTCGGAGAGTGAACGGAGCTGGGAGCCATCCTTTCCTCGGGCACTCTCCGTTGTCAGGGTGCCTTGTGCTGTTGTGCGTGCACTTACACTGAGGTTTTTGTAGCTAATGGGTGCCCCCACTGTTCTTAGACCTTCAGCTGTGAGGTACAGATTGATCTCGGGGTTTCAGCTCTTTATCTGCTGAGATTTACTCTCTATCCCCCTTGATGTGACCATGACTTGTGCACAGGAACAGCCTTTTCCTGGGAGGGACAGCGTGGTGATGATCTGGTGGATGGTTGTTCTGCTGCTGGGGGCTTCCCATCCTGTTCAACATTTTGGGAGGGGTGGGACTGAGTTTTAGAGATTAATGTCTTTTCACGAGACCTGTTAGTGACTTAGAGTTCGCCTATGCCTGCAGCGGGGCCGATGGAATCTGTCCGTGCCAGAGATGAGTCACCAGCTCTTTCCTTTTCTCCCAAGGTTGCTCACCCATGATACACTCAAAGTGATAATGCATCCTTCATTTTATGTTTTATTGACGCTCTGCACTTGCCCGCTGCTCTCGGGTGAGGACACCTCCAGCATCTGGCTGCACTGCTGGCTTTAAATACTGCTATTAGCATTTCTTCTGGGATTGCCAGTACAGTCCAGCTGGAATCCTATCGGCAGGAGGTCAGGAAGCTGTGCTGCAAGTGTAGCAATTGTGTTTGCTCACTCTGGAACACGGACTGAAGGTCTCCGGGTCTTTCCAAGCCCCTCTGCAGAATCTTCCTTTCAGCTACTTCTGTCAGGAATTTTCTCTGTCTCTGCATTTGTTGTGTTCCCTTTGAGGGCTTTTTGTTTGTCTGCTCTACTCTGCTTGTCTCCCGTGCTGGAATATAACTGGGTTCTCCTCCCCTGTGTGCTGTACTGCTGCTCACTGGGCTGAACCTTTGCATTTCATTTCCCTACACTGGCACTTCCGTTGGATGGGGACACCTGCACTGTGCTCTCGCTTCTCCTCCTCAGCTCCAAACCTGGATATTTAGGCTGAAGTACTGGCTGTCCCCTCCTGATCCTTGTCTCAAGTAGCTGTAGTTGCTTTAGGTCTTGGAAAACATTTCTGTAGTGGATTAGATCTGTCCTATGACATTTCCTGCTGGCTGGAATAAAATGTCCCTTGAATGATCTTTTCTTTCACTAGGAAGTACTTAAAGTCTTGAAATTTGATGTAGACATTAGGATTCTCATCTTCTTAATGTAAGTACTGATTTCCACTTCTGCTTCTTGGTTTCAGGATGCTGTGTTTGGGGATTTCTGTTTGTTTTTTACAGGCAATGCAACCCCCAAAACCTTCCAGTGCAGTCTGATCTCTGTTACAAGTTGTGAGATCACAGCGCAGACTGTTGTGTTTGTGTACAGTTTGCTCTAAGTTTTTGTCCTTGTCAGTTTTTGGTTTTTTTAAGGGGACTGTGGGCTGTTTGTAAAAATAGCTTTAATCTGAAATAATCCCCAAACTGTTAGTATTGCAAGTCCTTGGTTTAGGGGGGTGACTGCTGCTGGCAGTGTGAGGTCTGGGGCAGGTTTCTGCTCTGAGCTTGACTCATCCATAGCACCTGTACTGCAGATAGCAAGGTGTGCCTTGAGGTTTGTTCCATATTTTTAACCTTTTAACTGCCGTGGGAGTGGTTGGGGGGGGGAATGGAGAGAGTTAGAGAGAAGTTCTTAGTGGCTGGTTTTTAAAAAGAAGGGGTTGAGGTGGGTGTTAAGGGAAATGGATTTCGCTCTGAGGCGGAGGTTGGACAGGGAGATGCTCATATGGTAGAGCTAGTTCTCTTCCTACTGATATGGCTCTTACAGTTTTATTCATCTGGCAGGATATGAGAGAGAATGAGATGTCTTGGACTGAATCTTTGGCTCGTGTTCATTATTGAAGCTTCATTTCCAAAATAGTTCCACAGAAATCAAACCGAGGAGCAGAGATCATAGAGGTGGAGAAGCTTTGAGTCCTTACAGGAAACAGCGCTGCTGTAATCTGGGAAGACACTGAGGTATTTGTAGGCAAGCTTTGAAGCAGCCTATTGCTAAATGGATCCCATTAGGATCTCTGTGGCACGCACAGTCTTGGGAAATGAGGCTGGAGAGGCTTGTGCACACCGGCTGGGGCAGGAGGGAATACAAACGCGGTTCTGCTTCAGAAGCAGCGTGTGCTGGAGACAGTGTTGTCACACAGCAGCATTTCACCAGAGCTTCTGCTGTGCACAGCCGTGAGAGAGGAGAATCCCATCCACAGGATGAGTATTTTTGGGTCCATCAGCGGCCAAAAGCAGATTTTGTGACTGGCCCATGTTGCCTGGCAAATTTGTAACTTGTGGACTAGCAATTCTTTGAGCTGCCTTAGGCCACTTTCACAGGTGTGATATGCTTTGATGGGTCCAATGTCAGCTTCCTGAGAGCTGCTCCTGTTAGCTTTTGCAAATCCTTTGGCCCTTGGCCTCGGGAATCTGCAGCCTCCAGTTTGGAATCAGCTTGGACTGGAACTATTGCACTGGACTATAAAGTGTTCCTTATTGAAATGACCGAGTGAGGGGTGGGAATGGGAAACCACCTGAATAAAGAAGGACATGCTGAGGGTATGAGGTGAGCAGGGACTAGACCAAGTAGGTTTATAGACATTAGAAAGAAATTGCTTGATGGGATTTTACTTCCAGGTTTGGAAGTGCAAAGCTGAAAGGTCTGCTCATCGGCCAGGGGTTTTTGTTGTTGCTAAAGAATGTTAAAAACGGACCTGCTTTTCTGCAGCTGGCAACTGCACTGAGGAGTGGGAAGTGTCACCTGAAGACTTGCCTGAAGGGCTACTGCAACGCCTGGGGTGTCCCTCCCGTACCTGATGGAAGGGAAGAGGGACAGAGTGGGGGTTAGGAATGTTCTGTCCCTGTAACCTGTTACCTTGAGCCACTGCCAAAGCACTCAGAGTGCAGGTGGGTGCTGAGCTCCTGCCTTGCCAGTGACACAGCAAAAGCTCTGGGCTGGTTCCTGCGTGCTGGACTAGTGAGGGAGCAACAGTGGGAGAACAAAGGCAAGGGTAAGTCCTCCAGGAATTCTAATATCCTTGCTTTTCTCTCTCTCTAGAAGGTCTCTGTGTCCTGGGCCACTTTCCCAGGGAGGTATTTGGTGTTTTGCTCCTCGTAGGGGGTTGCTGGTAAGGCTGAGAAGTCTTGCCATGAGCCTTCTGTGGTGATGAATTCAGTCACACTCTGCCCTATTAATTCCATATCTAGATCCAGGGCAGTGCTGCCACTCCAGGGTCGTGTGAGCAGGAGAAGGAGTTTCCAAGGGGCTGGATGCTCCAGTAGTGGCTGTGGGGTCAGGCCTTTCCAGCCCCATAGAGTCAGTGTGTAAGAGCTGCTTCGAAGAGGACTTACTGATATTTTTTTCTCTGCCAAATAAACATGTTAATGACTAAATAAGGCCATTACAAACCTGACAGGCTGTTTTGTCTTCTGCTGGCACAGTTACTGTGGTTAAAAAGATCTTTGTGTCAGAGCAGGTTTTGCCTGGGAAAGCTGGAACAATTTGTTGCAGCAAGAGTGAGTTTCCACCAGGAAAGGCTGTGCTCACCCTATGAGCCCTTTGCTGGCATCGAGGTGTCCTGACAGCGAGCTCCCAGCACGGGCCTGTCCTGGGAGTAAAGGTCTGGGCACAGCTGTTTATTTGAACTGGGCCTTACCTAAGCACATGTTGTAAGAGAATGAGTTTGTTTGGGTTTTTTTCCCCCAGCACGTACATATTGTCAAAGAGGAACCCACCAAGTTCTCCCGTGGGCTTTTTTGTTCCCAGTTAGGACTTGGGAAAGAGCCACTTGTTTGTCCTAAACCTGATGGTGGCTTTGAGCCTCTCTTACCTCCGTTTCATGTCTTGAATTTGGTGGGGTGAGAGGAAAAGTGATCTCTAATCCAGCTAAACACACCTGACTCCAAACTTGGGTTTGTTTGCCCAAGATTGAGATACTCTGTCAATGTTTAATGAGAGAGATTGGAGCAGCAGTTTCCTCTGTCACTCGTAAATTTGAAACATTTGTGCTTTGCATACGAGTTGTGTGGTTTTTCCTCTTGTTTCCCTTCTTGGGGTCTGAATTCTGCTGCATTACAGAACAAGTATACTCAGTTTTTACAAGTCACTGATGGGAGATGGAGATGGGAGATGTTTAAGGTACAGCTCAGCTTCTCAAAGAGAGTGTGTGTCTAAACTTCTGTTCTGTGAGAAAGTTGTTTTCCTCCCATGCCGGGCAGGTTCTGCTCCAGCAGGAGGAACACAATGAGTGGTGGAATCAGGCTGACTTTTACTGCTTTGAGGAAAAAAATTACATTAGGAATGTAAAAACGGTATTGTTGAGATACTAAAATGAGAAATAAGCTACAAATATAAATAATGTGGAGAAAAATGGTCTCTGTTTGTGAAAGACGCATTGCTGTAGTGTTTAGAGACCTATTTCACCCTGGAGCTCTTTGCTTATCTTCTGTCAGAAAGGAATTGGGCTTGTTTAGATGTTACCTAAGAAAAGGAAAAGGGCGTTGTGACTTCCTTGTAATTAATGCATGTGATTACGATTGATGTGGAGCGGGGATTCTTTCAAGAGCCTGCTGAAAATCCCCACCCCAGCCCCATAGCTGATTTTTTCACTTGTCCTCCCTGCTGTTACAAACTGCTTACCACAGCAGTGCTCTCCTTGCCCCTGGCATCTTCTTGCACAACCTCATCTCCAGTGATTTGCAGCAATATTCTGATTCAGTTGGTCTATTTGTTGAAAGCTGAATGCTGTGTGGCACATGTCTTTTGAGTGGTTGAAAGAAGTTCAGAGGCATTAAATGGTTATCTAGGAAGGTAAAAGTAGCTTTGCTGAGCCATGGATTTCCTTTGATTCAACAGGCCCCATCAGAACGGTCTCTAGCACTGTTTGGGGCTGATCATAGATTGGCTCCAGTGAACGAGTTTCTCACATACTTGATTAAGTGTGTGTTACTAAGCACAGAATTTATCATTTACACAGAATTGTATCTGCTAAGAACTTTCCTCATCTTTTCTGTTACCAAGGCAGCCTGCAGCCTTTGTAACCACTTTCTGCAACTCCATCATCCTGAATAATGGAATCACAGACTGGTTTGGTTTGGAAGGGACTTTAAAGACCATCTCTGAAGAGACACCTCTTAGTTTTTCCAGATTGCTCCAAGCCCTGTCCAACCTGGCCTTGGACACTTCCAGGGATGGGGCAGCCACAGCTGCTCTGGGCACCCTGTGCCAGGGCCTCACCACCCTCACAAGGAAGAACTTCTTCCTGATATCTACTTTAAACCTGCCCTCTGTCAGCATCTTCCTTATGTTCCATGACTTGGTGGCTCTGCTTGACATGTTCATGGAATTTGGCCTCCTGGGATTGAAGGGGTTCTATCTAAATATGTGATGGTCTCAAGTGTGGACTCTGCCAAGGGATTTACTTGTGGAGCCCTTCTCCACAAAAGGTTTTCTTTCCTTATATTTCTAGATAAAATGGTGTAATGGGTAACTCTCCAGTAACACCAGCAGGTGTTTGGGTATCAGCTAGAAAGGATCAAAAGGAGCTTCCTTCTTCCATGAGTTTCTCCCCAAACCTACCGTGTCATTTGAGGTTTGCTGGGAGCTCATGTTTTTATGTGACTTACTGTTGGGTTTATTTTCCATAATGATTTGGGAAAGCTGATTATTTTTCCCTCCCAGTTCAGGAATGATTGCTCATCCTTTCCCATCACTGAGGCGCTGGTTGGAAACAGGCAAAGATTTCACAACTTTTCAAAGCCAACTGTATTTTCTGACAAGGACAGGAAGGATCAGTATGGCAGTACAGGAATGATTTTCAGGACTTAGCACCCTCCTTATCTGCCAGAACTTCTGAACTCCTGACAGATTTTGCCACATTCTGCATGGGCTTTAGAAGGAGAGTCTAGGTATTGTAGTGTTTGGGAAAAAAAAATGTGGATTTGGGAGGGAGCTCCATAGGGTTCCCAGCATTGTGGCAAAAGCATGGCTCTATACCCAGGCCAGTGCTAAGTCCTGAAAATCATTCCTGTACCGACATACTGATCCTTCGTGTCCTTGTCAGCTTTTGGATTTCGCAGACTTGCCCACAACTTAAACAGTTTTGGGTGTGTCCACGTGTGTTGGAGGGGGGGTTTGGTTGTGCCAATGAGCTCCTGCAGCCTTAGGGCCTGTCTCTTACTTCCTCCTTTCTCCCCTGAGTGTAGTTTTGGAAGGAACTGGCTAATCTGATGCTTTAATGGTGGCCAAAATAGCCTTGGTGTCAGTGGTCCGACCACCTAGAGAGTCTTTCCTTTCCTACTCATGGGGAAATGGTGGATAAACAAGGATAGACAGGAGCAGAAGCCCAAAGCTTGTGACAAAATAATGATCTAACTGCTGTCATGAAGTTGCTTGTCTTGGATACAGAGAGAAAAAAGCCCTTGTTGCTCTGTGATAACAAGCTGCCCTGGTGTCCTGGTGGGAATGCTCCTGCAGCAGAGCCCCAGGGCCCACACAGCTAATTGAGACATGCTGGAAGCTGAAGCCTGGCCCAGCCAGCTGACTGTTTCTTCACTTGGCAACTAACAGTCCTCTTCTTCCTGCAGTTTGGCTCTGGGCCTTTTCCAAAGCCTTTGTGCACAAGATAAATCGTCTTTTCTTTGTCCTAGGCACCTGTGCAGCTCCTGGTATGGCTGGCAGTATCTGAGACTCTCCCAGTCCTCCAGCGTGCTCTGCTGTGAAGCTGAAAGGGGACTTGCTCCAGAAGCACAAGGGAAGAGCAGAAATGCATCACAGGTAACAGGGAGTCCATGGCTACAGTCGTGGGGGTTTCTTTCTGCCTGAGCCACACCCAGCTAGACACAGGACTTAACTGTTTTGGTTGGGCACTTCCAGCTTGTGGTTATATGATGGGAGGAGAGGAAAACACACTGGTTCTCTGGTGTCAAAGCAAACAAACATCCATCTCCTGGTGCCTTTGGGATTGGGCTGTGGGCTGAGCAAGGGTGCCCTGGATTGGTGGGAAAACACCTTGTGGGAAGAACCTCTGTGGTCCTGTGAACCTAAAGGAAAGTGGGATTAGACTCTTGGATTGTTCCATGCCTGAGTAGTGTTACAGAAGTAAAGGAAAACCGGCCCCTGCAGAGTGTGAAATGTGGTGTTAACAACGAGACACTGTGTCCATGCTGCTGTTACTAAAGGGTTTAACTCGGATACCTGTCAGGAATTATTCCAGGTTCAAAGCAGCCTTTCTTACAGGTAAAAGAATATTTTGTTATTAAATCTGCACTTACCTTCACAGGTTCAGGAATTTTGAGTGTTTGAATTGGTTGCAGAGACATTTAAGCACCTAAATCCTTTTTGAAATGAGATGAAAACAGTTCTTTCCATACCAAGGGTGTACAATATTTATTCCTGCTTTTTATGCAACTGCCATTTTTTTCTTTTATAATCTTTTGGCTCAGCTACTGAAAGCCAACCTCTCTTAATGCCACAGCCCTCTCAGTGTGCCTTATAATTATAAGGCACCCAGGAAGAATTCAGTCTAACATTATCCTCCTTCAACATGGTATTACATCACCCACGGAAAGATCAGAGAGATAACCCTTTGTCCCTGGTAAATTAGAGAAAGTAGAGCAGCATAAGGAAGCTGGAGCTTCCCAAAAGCAATGTGAGATTACACTAGGGGAGAGGATGTCTGTGTCAAGCCAAGGGAACACTGTCTGAAAACAAGAGACTCCTAAAATGTCAGAAATTACCAGGATTTCAGGGTACCCGTGTTGTCGGGGTTTGTCCCCTTTGCTACCAAGTACCACTTTCTAATGGAAATAACCTCCATGGTAGAAACTGAGGGAGTTGAGGCACCTTGGTGTTTCTGAGAGAGCCTCAAAGGTGCACACAATAGGAGGGATCCATGGCTCCCGAAAGCGCTGGCTGGAGAAGGGGCCACTGGGTGGAGCTCTTGTCCTGTGGCTGGCCGGCACAAAAGCCGGTTACCTGAGAGGTAACCTGTACTGGTGAGGAATTCTGCTCGACAGCCAGTCTTTGTACCAGGTAAGGGGCTGGGATTCCAGCCTGACAAGCGTGGTGGTGATACGTGATCACGTTTTATTGCTTTATGGGACACCTACACCTCCTGGTCAAGCAGGGAAAGTTCAAGGGATGTGATTAGCTGTGGGCATTTGGGAGACCACATCCACAAAGGTCAGCAAACAGGTGTTGCCACCACCAGTCTGGGTAAAAACCTGAGTCTAGAAGGTACCAGGTAAGGACTTGGTCTAAACCTGTGGCTCTGAGCTGTCACTAAGTTGTAAATCTTTGTTTCCAGTCAGCTGCTTACCTGAACATCAATTTGTTTTAGGAAGACAGTTTATCCCAGTGAACATGTATGTATCTGTGCACTGTCAGAGGGAGTCTACACACGGAGTTTTCCAGATGTGGGGAATAACAAATGTGGGAGGAAAGCTACATATATGTACAGCTCAAGTAGTTAGTGACAGCAAAAGTGAAGCATTTCAGAGAAACATGATCTTGTGCTCTGTGAGGAGCAATTTCATTCCGGTGCTGGCCAGGAGGAGCAGAATTGCAGAGTCTGATGACACTGTTGGGAGCAGGGATTGCACAGAGTGAGAGGACAGGGAAAACCATGTGATTGTATTTGGCTGCAGGTGACGGTTTGAAGCCGTGTCCTGAGAGAAAGTGCTTTCAGCAGAATGATTTCCAAATGGGGTTTGCTCTGGTGTTGTGACAAAGACGGGATTTTAATATGATTAGTGCAGTCTGAGAGAGCTCAAAGGATCCCTCTTTTTTTTTTTCTTTCTAGAAGTGAAAAAGGGGAGGCCATTTGTTTGAAACATACTGCAGGTTTTGATTTGGGTTTTTTTTTTTTTGAAAAAGGGGAAACTAGGTGTAGTGTTTGACTTGATTGTTGGGCTTCCTTGAAGTGAAACAGGTCATTTTATGTCACTTTATCTACCTTCTACCATGAATTTAAAATAGAGCCATTGCCAGTTTCCTGCCTGGTTAGGAGTTAAAAGGAAAGTGAGACAGTGTTTATGACATACTGTATATGTTTAAGACATGGAGTTCTTTTCCGAGGAAGGGATTAGAATTGGAATGCTTCCAAAATCCAGTTTTCATAAACTGTGTGTGACTTCAAAAAGGAACAATTTCTTCCTTTCCACTTGGTTACTGTTCTCCTAAAAAGAGTTTGGATCCGTGTTTTTGTGCCTACGAAGGTGTACGTATGTGTTGCATCACCACTTTGGGTGCAGGTTTAGGGCACTGACTGGTGGGATCTCTGGATTGTAAAATGCCTTGCTTTAAGGACTGGCTTGCCTCCTTCTTTTTTCAGTTTTCTTCACCAGTTTGGGCTAATATTTGCAATATTAGCAATATTTGACTTGTTTCCAAAGAGGGTTAAGGGTTTACTGCAGGAATCTGGGGCTGGCTCAGGGTTGCCTGAGGTGGAGTGTTTCACATGCAGTTATGCTTCCAGCACTTTGATTCCTCTGCCTGCAAAAGCTGTCAAGGATGGCACATGTGGCTGTTCTGCCCCCTGGCCTTAGGAGAAGAGCTCAGTCTGCCCTTCCAGCTCACAGGCCTGGCATTCCTTGTTAACAATTCCTGACTGGCTGTTCAAAGCTTTCCTTATGTAGGTCTGTGCAAAGATTATTAGGAAAATTATGTGGACCTAGTGGTAGCCAGAGGGCTGATAATACAGCTAAAGTAAACGATGGGGTGGTGCAAGGTGTCACTCTTTTGAGCTGTAGGGTTAGGGTTAGGGTGTGTTACCTGCTTGGTGCTGTTTGGACAGAAGATGGCTTCATTTTCTGGTACAGGCAGCTGTTGTGTGCTGGTCGTGGGCCACACACTTGTCTCCCTGTCCTGGCAGGAACTGCATCCGGAAAAGGCTTCCCAAAGCTTGGGTTGCTGGCTGTGGGTGACAAGATGCTGCTGGTACAGGAATTGAAAGAGGATGTGGGTCACATTTTTTTCAAGTTCTTGGTGGCATATGGGTTATGGCACAACGCCCCTGGAGAAGCAGACAGCGCTTCAGGTTTAGTCATGCCCTGAGCTTATTATAGTTCTGCTGTGGGATTCCAGCAGCTCTGCAAGTGCCAGTGCCCAGCACTGGATCGTCCTCCCAGCCACAGAGCCATCTGCCTCGTGGGTGGGGAGAGCCTCCGAGAGCTGATGCACAGACAAACGACACGCTAATCCCGAATCAGAGAGGGGCAGGTGTCTGCAGCCCGGGTGGCTGCCCTGAACAGGCATTCCTCCCCTGCTGCCAGTGCTGGCCTCACACTCCCCAGTTAGTCAAACACTTGGGCAAAGTGTGAATGGGAATCCCATAGCTGGGGATCTGACTCTGCTCTGCGTAGGTGCGTGTGAGGGTCATTGGGAAGGTTAATGCGGGCCTTTCTGCTGCGTAAGCTGCAGGGAAATTCTTCTGCCCAAATTCCTGCTTGCTTGCTGAGCTTGGACTGCAAGAATAGTGAAGAGAGAGCATGAGAAAGCTCTCCAGGGAATGAGCAGCAGGATGGGCTTAGGAAGGACAAAGTGCTGTGCTGAAGCTTGCTTTTCAGCAGCTGGTATCTTCTAATATGAGATTGCAGCCCAAAAATGTAGAGAAAGAATATAAAAATACAGCAGTGAAAGTGACTTTCCATGGTAATGGCTAATTTTGCTTTCTGTTTTTAACTTGGCCCAGAGTTAGCTTTGAATTTCCTTCCATGATGAGGACATCAGCACTGCCTGGTTTGGAGAATCAGGCTGGCATTTAAATGCAAGCTTAAGTCTATTTCTGTAAGCGTGATGCAGAGCATTCTCACCAAACTGTTAAAATTTCCTGCTAATTGTGGGGTTTCATTTCTGGCCAACTGCATTCCAGAATGACCTCTCTCTAATGTGCTATTTACTGGCTCTATTTTAGCAGATAAACTCCCCAGCTTAGCAATATTAAATCTCTCTTCCTTGCACAATGTTTTAAAGCCCCTTTAAACCAGCAAGAAATCTGTAGGTTAATGTGATAATTTAGAGTTGTTCTGGAAGTTTAAAGTGAAGCCTTCTAGGAGGAGAGACTGTGCAGCCAACAAATCCTTAGCACTGGAACTGCATTTCTGTCCTCACGTTTGTACCTCTTTGCAGAGGAGAAGGAAGTTCATCTTGTTTCCATGTATTGACTGGTTTGAAGGACAGAATGTGGTCAAGGGTGACAGTTAAGTGGAAAGCGAGGGGTTACTAACATGAAAAACAAATCTTTCCAGGGCTTAGAATTCCACATGTGTAGCCTGTGGTGGTGCAGGCTCAGTCAGGAACACCAACAGCTCTGTTTTCAGATTCCTCAGCTTTTGTCTTCTTCCAGTGAGTCAGTATCTATTTCTGTGTGAAAAACCATAACATGAAACACCTTAAAAGCACTGATCTCTACAACAATAAACAATTGAAAGGAAAAATGGAATCCTTCCTCCAGGAGAAAATCAGAGCCAAGCTGGGCTTCCGAGGAAGAGCTTTTTCTGATGTCCTTGATAACAGTAGTAACAATAAAGGTCACGAGAGCTCTGCCATCCTGGGGCTGTGATGTTGCTTGCTCAGACAAGTGACCCCTGCTGAGGCTCAGATCAGGTAGATCTGATAATGGGGATGGAACAGCCGTGTTTGTTTTTGGAATGTGTCAGAGAACCTGTTTCTGGTCCTTGCTCTTCTGTAACAGTCAGGTATTTATTTACACACTCTGGAGCTCCGGGGCTTTCTCCCGTAAAAAGGAGTTCATGTATCTGAACAGTTCGTACCTTTCCTTCCCCTTTGTATGCTGGTGGCAGGAGATCTTAGTATGAAAGATGGAGGGGAAATGGGATATTCCTGATCTAAGATTATACTGTTTCTAGAAAGGACAGTTTCACCCCCGGTTACTTCACAAGGAATTAAATTGTAAATATTGGTGATGCCAAATCTAATTTGGGGAGGATATTGCATATTATAAAAGATCACGATGATGCAGTGGCCATAGAAATCTATCAAATATTTGTAAGATGGTCAGGAGTGTGTTTCTTGCTTCGTGTGCTAATACATATTGAAGAAAACAGAAGAAATCAGGAGCCTCATGGATGGCCTTACCCGGTGAACAAAGTGTGTGTTCAAAAACTAAATGGATGAGCATGTCCCTGTCTGGTTGTTTTGTTCATTTGGGCCCTTCTGTTTTAAACTCTTAGCAGGTGGTTTGAAAATTAATTGAGAGCACTGCATTTTGACTTGAAATATAGACAATATAAAAATAGAAGTCGGTGATCTATTCAGACAAGTCCAATGAAGTAGCAGCAGGAAATCTGAATATACTGGTGAAGTCTGTTATTGCAAAAGCTTCACTTCTGCTGGAAATGAGAAAATTACTGATGATGTGTAAATTGGAAAAGGCCTGAAGGAGTAGATCATAAATAGAGGCCAGACGTCAGCAGGACCTTGCAGAGAGAGGGAGAAAGACGTTGGATTATGGAGCCAAAGTTCAGGCTCTCTCCTAGACCCTGCAGGAAGGATCTTGGGACCTTTCCGTAAGCAGGGACTCTTGCAAAGGTTAGGGAAGGACATGGTTCAGTTGCCAAGGGAGGAGGCATATGGTGGGATATGGGACTTGACCAGGAAAGGTTCGATAACTCTAAGTCTGGTTGCTTTTGTACTTTTAGACACTTCTCCATATAAAGCCAAAGACATCCTGTTCTTTTAACACTTCATGAATGCTTGGTCACAAAATAGATGTGGATGATAAACATAATTTAAGCCTTTTACCTGCCTGCCTGACTTGGTAAGAAATGCCTGAATTGCTCTGGAGCTCAGGCTGCCAGGACTGCAGTATCTTGGGACTTAGCTGGAGGAATTTGGTTTATGTATTCCCATAGTACCTCGGGGTTCTTTGAACAGAGTCTTCTTTAGGACTCTGAGAAGCTCTTTTGAACCCAAATCTCAAGGTTTTAAGTGTCCCTTTTACAAAGGAATGGAGTCCTTTGGAGTAATGTGGTGAGCACACTGTTTTCTTGGTGTGGTTGCCACGCAGAGTTTTCTGTTCTGCCAGCAGCATTGCATGAGTGTCATGGATGGAGTTCTATGGATTGCAATGCATGGGACACATTCTCACTGCTTCCTGGTATTCACTAAAACCAGTGGACTCGAAATAAATGATGTTGAACTGCTCTAATTTTAGTATAAAATTAAGATATCTTATTGCCCAGCGTTATTGTTCCAAAGAGCGTAACGTTATCCAACAAACCAGCAGGACTCAGGCACGTTCTGCCGGAGAGTGTTCGCACAATGTCCCCCATAAACTGTTGTCTGTTGCTATGACACAATCGGAGAAGATCAAATGGTGCATAAACATTGCACAACTCATCAAAGGGATCAAGGAAGGTGTAGAGATAAGGGGTGGAAGTAATTGTGGCACTGGTAGGGAGCTGGGGCTGGAGAACAGCACTGAAGCCATGTGGGCAGGAAGGAGCAGACATCCCAGTTTATACACCATAGAAAGTTCTCATAGGCATCTCCATGCAAGGCACTTTAGTTTGATCTCGTGGTGTCTTAGGAGAATTTTTTCTTTTTTCCACACGAAGGAGTCAGGAAGTATTTCTGCAAAAAAAATGTAGGGGAAATTTCTTATTTGAAATTTTGAATACTTTTTCTTGCTTTGTTCCATCTTATTGCTTAGTTGGAAGCTTCTTCATCTTAAAAGAATAACCACTCTCTTTGTGATGATGCTCTCTGTAAAGTGAGTCTATCACCATGTCAGAGCAGCCAGGCTGAAAACACTGAGTTGTCTTCACTTCCCAAATCACCCCAGACTCCTGCTTCTTTTGTGTGTTTGTGCACATTTATGAAGTCCATTCTTGCCATCCCTTAGCAGAAGAGATCAAACAGAAGATAAACCACTCATGCCTGCAGCAGCACTCCCACGTTGCCTAACTGCCTATTCTTCCTCTTCCAGAGGCACCTTACTCCATCCCACCCTGGGGAAAGTGCTTTGGTAAATAGATTAGCTCTGCTCTGTGCTCTCAGGGTCAGCAAACAGAGAGTCTGGCAGCTTGGCAGAGGAGGGAAGATTTTCCAGCAAGCCACTAAATGGCCACAGTTATGTCTGACTGCTCAGACGGGAGGAGGAGGGAGGAATATAAACTCTGGTTGATAAGTAAGAAAAGGCTTTGGCAGGTTTTTCAACCTGGTGCTTATCTGAGTTAGCATAGAATTTCAAATGATTTCAGGAGAAATGGATTCCCCCACTCATTTCCCTGAGTGCCAACTCCAACTCGGAGATAATGTTTACTAAATTGAGTTAAAAACTCCCCTGCTTTTCAATACAGGAAGGAGGAGAAAGATGCTGTTAAAAAGAACTGCAGAGACCATTTCAGAGCTCTTGTTTCTGGTGACCTTTTAATAATGCACGTCAGGACTGAAAGCAGCAGTGGTCAAGTTCCTTGGCTTCAGAAAAATGAACCCTGTTTTCTGAGGCACGTAACATTTAACAGGGTTCCGGTGACAGTTCTACAAATGTGACAACGGGGTGTCAGCTCAGAGAGGAAGGAGCCTTTTTTATGTCTTTGCATCACAGATAAATCCTCTTGTATTTTCAGTTTTGGCATCTCTAGTTGATTACTCAAGTGTGAGGGGAAATACTACTGAGCTAATAATAATCACTTTTAATTAGATCCTGCAGCAACTCCTGCAAGAAATTTTAAGCGAGTGATGCACACTCTCTGCGAGGTTGGTGCTGCTTTCCGACCAAATCCCAAAATGATGGAATGATCAAATCCTGGAATGGTTGAGGTTGGAAGGGACCTTAAAGCTCATCCAGTTCCAGCCCCCTGCCATGGGCAGGGACACGTGTCTCTGCAGCATGTAGGTATGGGCCCCAAACCACAGTGCACAAGGAAGTGTTGGAATACATGGACCTGTAAGTATTCTGCTGGTATATTGGGAATTTGCAGCTAACAGAGCAGGAATTTCTGATGAAACTTCTGGTCACACAGGAGTGGGAAACATTTCAAATATCCACTCTGTGTCCTGAATGTGAAATAGTTCTTAAAAAACGGTTAAGTAAAAGGATCTCACAAAATTACCCATTCAAACAATCATTCCATGCCTCCTTTAGTAACATTAGTAACAGGAGTGAATGGTGTTATTCCAGTGAGAGGCAAGTTTTGGATAGAATGTATGGAGATATGATTAGCTGTAAGTCTCCTATGTCTTTTCTCCCTGAGATTCCTTCTATCACAAAGAAAGCACTTAAAGAAAGAATTTCTTAACTACAGAAGTGCATGTTTTGTTGTTGCTAACAGGAAGATTCTTAAAATTAAAATGAACCCTCATTTTGAAATCCTTCAGCTTGTAAATGGATCAGTTGAGTCAAGTTCTCCAGGAAATAAGCTTGCACCTTTAAGGCTGTGCACAACCTTCCCTCTGGAATGGCTGAAATGCAGGGTTGGGACTGCTCTCCCTCCACTTCAGGGGCATTTGTGTTTGTCAGTTTTCAGGCTTTCTGAGAAGGAAGTTCTCCTGGCTTCTGGTATGGGGAGATCAAAGCATGGAGAAGGGTAAGAAACCTGAGCTGGGCTCTGGGTTAGTTCAGCAGTGTTTTCTGAAATTCAGCTCAGGGTCTTTGAGGGAAACCCTGGTCCCACTGGCAAATCCATTGAAGGGCAGGTTAGTAACAGAAATAAATTAATTCCTTTCTTCTTGGGTTCTCAAAATACCTTATAAAAAGCGTTTAGGGTCTTTCTTGAGGATCCTCGTTCTACAGACGTGAAACTGTTCTTCTTCCATCCATTTCTTTAAATACATTTCTCCCTTTCTTCACCACTATTAATTTTGGGGTCTTATATCCCTGTTTTCTTTCTGAAACACCTCTAAACAAATACATTTAGGATTGAACTGTTTCTTTTCCAAGAGCATGTTCTGCCTGCTCGTGTTTTCAGTAGGGATGGGAAGGCCCTTAAGACAAGTGGTGAAAGCTGGGGATGGAGCTGGCCTGAGCAGGGGCAGGTTTTGCATGTACTGGGCTGGAAAGCAGCTCTCCAGAGAAGGAATTGGCTTTCACTTAACCCTTGCATCTCCTGCAACTTATTTTTAAGGACAGATGTGGAGTTTTAAGTGCCACAGTATGCTTTAGTATGGCCAGTTACTTGCCTGCAGGCCGTGCCAGCTGTAGAAGCCAGAAATGTGCATTTTAACAGGCAGTTAAAAATAGCTTGGTTTGTTGTAAATCACCCTCCCCTACCTGGTATTAATTTCCATGGAGCTGAAGAATTTAAAGTTCTCCTGGTTTCTGTGATGGCTGCACGCTGAATTTGGAATATTGCCCCTTCCAAACAGAGTTTTAATGACATCAACAGTAAGTTCTTTCCAATGTACTGATATCCTTAAGCCTTAGAGGAGAGATAGCTGCTGGATACTTTGCTGTGTTCTTCTTCCCTGTGTTTTCATTCTTTTTCCTGGTGCGTTTGAGTTGAACGGGATTCAGTTCTTCATTAGGCATTCTTGGACTGGGAGCAGTATTGCTTTGGCTTTGTTCCCAAGTACAAATGAACATAAGGATGGCATTCCACCTTTCCAAAGGGAAAAAAGGCAGAACAGAATAACCTGGTGGGCTGGTTACCAGGCTCTGAGTACCTCTTCAGGTGTATCAGACTTGTATGTTCATAGGTAATTTGGCAGTACTGGCTTCATTTGGACCAGGGATGGAAACACAGGCATCAGAATAAATCCTCCTCTTATCCATTAGACAACTCTGGGGGCAAAAACCAGGCTAAGTTTCCTGCACTGCACAGTTAAAGTGCTGGTCTGAATCTTATTTCTATCACTTAGTACCATTCTCATTTCTGTCACTTACTACCATTCCTTAAATCAAAAACAACTTAAAATTTTCAGACTTGTTTCCCAGAAGTCCTAGCAGAAGGGTAGCAAGAAAAAGTGAGTGTTGTGAAGAGTTAATGATGAAAATCTCTTCTGAGGCTTAACTGGAGGCTAATAATGAGTTTCCATTGCCTGGAGGTACCTTGGGATGAGAAGGAAACGGGTAAGGCAGTGGAGTGGGGCTAAACTGGTTTTGTTTTTTCCATAATGGAGATGGCAGGAAGCGCATTTCTGTTTGTACCTGTACATGACAGGTGAGAGCATCTCCCCGTGTGCCTGCTCCACTTCCATACTGGACATTTGGGAGCAGAGGCTGGCTCTGAGCCTCTCTGTGCAGCACAGCAGGCTCTGGGCAAAGCAGGGTGCTGCAATATCCAAATGCTCCAGCCGACGCTGCCGTTGCCACAGCTACACTTGCTTCAGCAGCTTCAGAGAGAAAGGGGAAAAAACGTGCCTGAGCTATATGTGACCTGACCTGATTCATGCTGGGAATTAAACCCTTTCCAGAGACTTGTGGTGTCCGAGATGGAGGGGAGAGGGGATTTCCTTGGGAAAAGCTTTTGAGTTTTGTATTCTATCTCACATACTTGCCTAGGAAAGGGAGACACACGTGCTCTGCTTGCTTGTAAGTGCTGAGTAAGGTATGTGATGTGTTTAGGTAGAACTGGAATTAAGGCGTACTCTGCCTTCCAAGAGAGTTGACTGTGGGAAATTAATAAAATTAGAAAATCTTATCAACTTAGTATCTGAGATACAGATTTTATGGAGGCATATCTTGCATTTTGAACGAGTAGTTAAGCCCTTACTTTTGGGTACAGAGCCATGATAAGGGCCAGTTTAGGTGAGAGAGTAAACCAAGTGATGTGAGGGAGGAGCACTGTCCGTTGCTGAACCAATGTCTTCTATGCTTCTGTCCATCCTGAAAATCACCTCCTAGCTCCCAATCCCAGTTCTGCCCACTGCCTTCTTTCTTTCTGGTGGCAGGTGTGACCTGGCCTTCATCTGGAGCTGGACACAGCTCTCCCTTCTCGTCATTGCTTTTGCTCCTTGGCAGCCTGGAGCTGAAACACGAGCCTGTGGCTGTGTCTGGTGTCCTTGCACGTACACACGTGGGAGCTGGGGTCTCACGGCAGCTGTGGGGTGGGGGTGCACACCCATAGTACCCATGGCTGGCTTGCTTCGAGGGACTGCAATTCCAGGAAAAACAGATGAGGGGATGGGCCAAGTGGGGTGAAGGGTCAGGTGCTCAGGTCAGCCCCAAGATGGGCAGTTTGGCCCACGGACAGCCAGCCAGCACGTATTACTTACAGCGTCACTGGGCCGAGGGCTCGCCTTACACCTACGGCAAATGCACAGCAAATTGTAGTGGTGGGATCTTCCTGTTTGTCCCGGACCCCACGCCCTCGGTGCCAGCAGCAGAAAGGGTGGGTGTGCACAGGTTGGCCCCCACTCCGGGGCTCACCCCAGTGGTGGCAGGCAGTGCTGCCCTTGCTTGGCTTTCAGTGGCTTTAACGGAGACGCTCCTGCAGCCCGTTGGGCAAGGGAAGTAAAATGTCATGGGGGGGAAACTATTTTGATCCCTTTCACTGGGGGGGCAGAGGGGAGGGAAGAAGTGGGCCATAGTAAATGTCATACAGGCCTGAGGTTAGTGTCCCGCTGAGCGTGGACAGTGTTTGCTGGACTCTGCCTGTCTGTTTGAGCTGGAGCAAATGTGGAAGGCGAGCTGCTGCGAGTCGCTGGTTCTCCTGCTCAAGGAGCCCATGGGACAGCTGGATCTGTGGAAGGACTGGAGGTAGGTCTGGGCAGCTGGTTTGGGATGGGACACTGAGGGGCAGAATTAGTCAGGAGGGGTGCAGTGACCTCCAGTCTGAAATTGTAACACTGCCTTTTCCCTGTGTGCCAGACTTGGTATTTCACAGAGTTTGTCCTGCTGATAGAGGTCATGACCAGTGTAAGACTCTTTTCAGCTGCAAGGTCTTTTGCAGCAATTCTGTTACTGTAACCTGGAGAGCTTTCCAGAGAATCTAGGAGCTCAAGAGTCCTCAGGAAGGGAGCTCTGGGGTTTCCACAATTCCGTGCCTTGCAACACCTCTGAAAAAAATCCAGACATCCAGTGGAAACCTGTCATTTTGCCATGTGTTGCTGCTGCCTGCTTAATTGATGGTACACGGATGATGGCAGTGAGTGATTTAATGAAAATCCATTTTTTTATCCCATGTATCATCTGCCTAACCTGTGCTAGCATATATACTTGCTTCTCAGATAACATCAGGCTCGTGGTTTGCAGTCAGTGGCGAGTGTTCTTACCGAGCCAACTTTTTGATCCGTTTAAATCATTTAGATAACTGGCATAACATCTCCCTGGAACGCTGGGATGGCAAGATAAACCATGTTTGGCGTTAGGAAGAGAAAGGTTGTGTGTTTGTCTCTATCTCTCGGAAAGTGTTGAATGTTTTTGGTGTTAATCTGCAGCCATAACGACCCCACTCTAACCTGCAGTTATTAATTGGGAGCAGAGCCAGCAAATGCTGCAGAGTTGGAACCGATATTCTGAGAATTGTGGAAAACAAAGCCAGGCAGAGGGAGCAGCAAAGGGAATTGGTTTGTGATAACTGCATGTACAAGGAACAATGAGGGACAGAGGAAGGCAGGGGATGTGTATAATGGGCTCTGTGTTTCTCAGAGGGGCCTAGTTAGGAAGATGTGGAATAAATAAGTCTTTGAGTCATTCCCTTTTCCATATTGGAAAGCCTCCTAAACGTGTTGTCACAAAGCATCTGCATGCTGAAGATGTGCAGTTTGATAAGGTACAGATTGGGCTGTAAGTGTGACAATAATAAGGGCATGTCTAAACACACAGCAAATGTTTTCCTTCTCCCGTGGAAAATGTTTACACACACTTCTCAGTGGAGCTGGGGAAGCAAAGTTATGGGATATATTGCTTATGGCACAGGAAGGGAAAAATGGGGGTGGCAAGTTATGGAAGAGCTCTGGAGAGATGAGCTGGATGCTACAGCTTCCTCCAAGAGTCACAGGGCAGCGACTGCTTGTCCTCTGAGGGGGCTGCTGTCTGCTTGTGGGGTTTTTCCCTGTTCCCAGCTTCATCTCCTGCCTGCTCCCACCCTCCTGCACAGCTGAGAGGGCAGGGTTGGCTCATGTCCTGCCAGGACACCCTGCACTGGGACTTCCCTGGCACCGGTGCTGGGAGTCAAGAGCCGGCTGTGGGAGTGCTCGGGGCTGTGGCACAGGTGAGAGGGTGAGGAACACGGCACTGGTGGCGAGCCAGAGCCATTTCTTCTTGCTGTTCTTCCTCCTTTTATTTTCTTTCCCCACCCCAAAGCATGGGAATGTAGTAATTGCATTTTGACCCAGTTTCCAAAATCACTGTAGCATAGACTTTGACGGAGAGGCCAGGGGGAACCACTTAGGAATGAAAACCAGCCATTAGCTAGTACCAGAGGGGCAGGAACAGCAGCAGACTGTTGCAAGCATGCACTAACAACCTTGTAGAACAACTGTTAGCCTGAATGTTTTCATGGGGTCAAAAAACCCCCAAACAGGTAATTGCATTTACCTTTTTTTGATATTTGATCCCTGATACACAAACCTTATGAGCCCGAGTTCAGGTTGCCTTCAGCTGAAGTACTCTAAGCATAGAGGCTTGTGTCAAGTGCCTGGATTTTCAAAACTTGGCCAGAGGTTTCATGACAGCCTTTCTTGTGGTTATTTCTGGCACCTCTGGCTGCCAGTTGGAACGCAGGGCTGCAGATCTGTGGGGAAGTGGAAAGGAATGGGTGTGAGCGCCTGCATGGAGTAGGAGCCCTGAATAGCAACAGGGTTAGGATGGGGTTTTGAAATGCGCAGAGACTTGGGGAGCAGATGGAAGTATGAAATCCAAACCAATTTCCTCATTCCAGCTATTAATATGAGAGGGGGAAAAAGGTCCTTTGAAGCGATTTCAAATTGCCATTAATATCTCTTGGAATCTCCCCATCAACTCAGTGAGGAGTCTTGAGTGAGAAACAGGAATTTAACCTCACAAAATAAGAGAGGTGGGAAAAGAGAAAGAAAAGGCCTGAAGACATTTTCCTGAGGGATGGGAATACAGTGTCCCACAAGTTCTCCTGCATCAGTGTCCTCACTGCCTCTGCTGCCATCACCCCTCAGGGCTGGCACCTGGAATAGTTAATAGGCCCAGGGGCACCGCTGGTGCTTGGACACGGATTACACTGTCTGTGCTGCAGTGGAGAAACAAGGGATGTCAGTGTCCTGGGCTGCATTCCCCACCAGAAGCAAGGCTGAACATGAAGACAACATCATGCCTTGGAAGGCAGCTCTTGGCTGCTCCTCTGCAGATCACAGCTTTCTAAGAGAATGTTCTGCCCTCAGAGGATGAGCTGGTAGGTGCCTTGAGGGTGTCCCCTCCCTTGGTGGGGAAGGACTGGAGCATGGAGATGGAACCATGAGTATGGGGGAAAACACAGGCAAAAAGTTCAAGGCTCTGAGAGATGGAGATATTCCTCATGTGTTTGTATTAATCAAAAGATATGTGAGATTCTCCAAAGGCAATATTTTATCCTGGTGTTCTGTGCAAGCACAGAGTGAAAGGCTGCCCTTTGACAGCACTCCTATTTTCCTAAAAGGCTCCACCAGAACATGCTGTCCCAAATATCCATCGATACTCAGTCATACCCAAGCCCCATAAAAGCACACAGAGCGGGATGTTGTCTCAGGACAGTCGTCTCCTGTTGCTACACAAATGTTGAGGTGAAGCCCGAGTTTATTAGTTTTTAAGGCAGAAGATATTGTTTCTGCACATTTTTATTTCATACAGTGCCTTAATTTCTATTGGTCTTAAGCCGATATGCCTTGGATTTATTTTGCTTAGTGGAAGGCTGGGGAAGCTGAAGCCTGTTGGATACTTCATCTCTTGTACGTGCAGCTTGGTCCTTGTGGTGATTCTTGCAGGGCAGTGCTTCAGAGATCCCACTGCCTGCCTTTCCTGGAGCTTCCAGAGCACCAGGCACTCCTTGCCCTTGAAGTTCATCTCACCGAATTGCCTCCTTCTCACGAAGAGGAGCTTGGGCTGTTGGCTGCAGCCTTCTCTAGGGACTGCTCCTGGAGGTAACCATGAGAGGTATTTAAACTGGTGGTTTCAACAACAGGTCTTATGGGCAGGTTTCTCGTCTGAACTTCCTGGTGCTGCCTCATGTGAAGTGCACAGTTTAGTGACTGCTGAATGTAGGAAACAGTGCTCAGGATATCATGGAGTCACAGAATGGTTTGAGTTGGAAGGGTCCTTAAAGCTGGTATTGTTCCAGCCCCCTGCCATGGGCAGGAACACCTACCAGTAGACCAAGGTGCTAGGTATCTGACAGGTCTGGCCAGGGATGGTTTTCGTATCTACAGGTTTCTATCCGAGAGTTTTCCAATGGACTGTGTGGCTTCTGGGTGGTTTCAGCATGGGTTGCTTCTCCCTTCCATTGAGATGAGTCCCAAGGATCTGGGGCCGTGTGCTGGGGATGCTCCTTGTCTGCTGGTGTGTGCAGGAGCTGCTGTAGCAGAAGGCTGCGGAGCTGGGAAGTGTTGAAAGAGCAGCCAGCTCTCAGGGATGCTCTCTTTTTTTGGCCTTGTTTTGGCTTGGACAACACATTTCTCCAGTTTCACTTTCACTATGCTTTTTTTTTTTTTTTTCTTTTCCCCCCTAGAATGCTTTGTTCTTCAGACTGCCCTAAAGTGGCAAACCCCTTTTGGAGTGACATGTGCTCCCAGGGAATTGTTGTTTGCTCTGAACTAGTCTGTTTCTGTTGGAATTACCAAACAACTAATATAAAAATCATTAAGTCCTCAAAGCTTTGTTTATAGAGCACAAATTTCTGGCTAAGCGTGACCTGCCAATGTTTAGTTTTCAATGTTTTGTTTAGGATATATTGATATAAAAGATGATAGACAGAACAAGAAATGTGAAAATCCAAAGCAGCGAATGATAATGCTGCTGTTTAATTATTTGAAAAGAAAACATCTCTGATGACCCAGGATTAACAGTGAGATAATAAACCAAAGCCCTATCCAAAGATAAGAAAAAAAAAAGCACCAAACAACAAACTAAGCCAACTTTTGGTGTGTGGCATCATAAATTGTGTCCTGCTTAAAAATGACCTGGAGTTGAGAAATGAAATGACAGAAAGGAAAAAATGGTGGAATGACTGTATTGTATGGAACAGCTGCTCCTGGGTAGCCTTTTTCTCCACGTAAAAAAGAGGGCCCTCAGAGGGAAAACCCGGCAACACTCGAAAATTCAATCAATGGAAATACACTTGTTCCCTGGGAATAGAGATCTGTATTAGTACAATAGGAAAATGGTTACAGGCAAAGAGCTGAGGTAAACTGGGGAAAATAAGAAGAAACATTCAGATGAGTATCTGTTGTTTAAATTGGCAGAGTAAGGGGGAAACAGTGTTCCAAGAACAATAACTTAAATGGCACTGGAAATCAATTAATGATGGATTGTCTGGAGCTGAGCAGTATAGATCTCCATGGATTTACTGTGTAGTTTCCTAGCTGTGTAGTGTTACAGCTTTTCCCCCCTGAGTATCCATTGCAAGACATCACCCGAGAAGGACACTTAGGTGTGTATATGGTGGGATTAGGTAGAGAAGTCTGTGATTTATCAGTATAGGACTTGTGTTACTGGTGTTGTATTTCAGATTTCCTGCTGCTGCCTCCACTTTTGGCTTCTCCAAAGCCCAGTGGAGGTGTCCCACATGGGATTTTTTTGAAGTCTTGAATTAAGAGGATCACACTGACCTGCCATTCAAGTTACTCTTTGCCCAGGATACCAGATGCTCGAGACCAGATGCTCTCAGTGTTGGAGAGGCAAGGATTCAATTTTAGAGAAGCAGGCAGGAAGCAGTGTACATCAGGGAAACTATCTCTAATCCTGATGGCTGCCACCATCTGCTTGGGGGAAGTTATCTTCAGAGGAGAAGAAGGCTGGCTGGGGGGCTGCTCAGTTTTGACAGGAGACATCCAATTAAGCTGCAATTTTTGCCTGTACTAGTCATATTATTGGATTTGACCTCACACTGAAGAGTGGATGAGATTTTTCCACGTCCTTCCAGTCAGTGATAAAATATTAGAAGCTTTCCTGAGCTGGTGCACAAGAGGTGAGGAGGATTTTCATGATGATGATGGCAGTTTTTGCTCTGTAAGGACAGGAGGATTGGTCTAGGCCACAGTGCAGGTGCTGTACAAAAGGGCTGGAGGGCTTGTTGGCCCATCCCTCTGAGCTTTCTTAGTGGTTTTTCTTTTGGCCCAGAATGCTGGTAGCTGAGGAATGAGGAAGAGAAAGAAACCCATCAAAATGACAGCTGGGGAGAAACTGGGAAAATAAATCATCCTCCTGATGTAAATACTGCTCCTCCCATTTGCCCACCCATGTTTATCACACAGCAGAGACACTTCCAGGTCTGTACCCCTTTTTCATATGGATACAATGAGTCTTGTGCTCAAGAGGGCTAACTTCGGCCCTGGATCTCCCCCAGCTGTGCTGCTCCACTCTTCCTTAGCCCTCTCCTCCTTCCAGAGAGGGGAAGTATTTGTTGTCCCAGTGTCCCAACAGTTGGAGGTGGCGGAAGCGTGTGTTTCAGCATCCTACGCTCTGGCGGCTTTTGTGGGTGTAGGAACAAACACACTTTCTTTATTTTAACAAAGCCCCGTGTTTTTGGCTCTGACCAGAGGCTGGTTTGGCCTCGTTCCCTGTAGCAGCGAGCAGGACACAGCTTGAGATGTATGAAATCCTCTTCTCCACTGCACCCCACCAAGGGCTCACCTCCAAGGGGACACACCTCCAAGGGGACACACCACCAAGGGGACACCGGCCGCTCGCCCCTCTCGGGGGGTCGAAGCTGGGGTGGGCTTTGCCGGGGGAAGGGGGAGCTGGTTCCCAGCAGAGGGCCCCCGAGCAGCACCACAGGATCCCGCCCTGCGCTCTCCTGGCCCCGAGCAGGCTCCTGGCAGGGAGGGATGCAAGAGGTGCGGCGGTTTGGTGCATGGAGGAGTTGCTCTTGCTGGAAAGATAAGGGATGTTTTTGCAAGGAAATGTGAGCGTTTTAGAGAATGCAATCCTAGAAGTTGGTAGGAGACTGGCAGGTCTTGCTCACAGGTCTGCGCAAAGCCCAAACCTGTGTTGCTTCCAAAAGCTCTAGAGGTGAACATGCTGTGCTATAGGAAGCTGGCAGGAGTATTGGAAGGTACTAGAAGCAATTGCCCTACCCAATGAAATCTTCATAGCTCTTCTCCTTGTGGCCTGAATGAAGGGACTGTTGTGACTCGAGAGTGCTCCAGGATGGCCCTTGTTCTCAAGCAGACTTGATGCACTATTCATGAGAAACACATCAAATGCAGTGCTGCCAAAACCCTGTTAATCCTTCAGCATTTGGCTCTGTCTTACCTCAGCACCTCCTGTTTCTGCTTCTTGCAAAAGAGTGAGCCAGGGCAGGAGAAGTCAGTGGGAATTTGGCAGTTTGCTTCCAAGGGCCCTGCAGTGGTTTTCCAGGGAGTGGGCAGGCAGGGCTGAGCTTACGGAGCCAGCACGTTGTTTTCACAGTTAACGCAGGCAGGACTATTGGAAAAGGCAGGACCTGCTAATCAAGTTTCCAAAGCCAATAGGTCTGCTCACCTTAGACCTTTACTAATCAGCTCTCAGAGAGTGCTTGCTGAGACGCTTTGTTCTCTCTAGATTCCTGGGAAGTGGATGGAAAGGAGAGACAAGTCCTGATTCTTGGTGGCTTGATTACAAATCCGAGACCTACAGAGCTGCTTTTTGTGGTTCCCTTGGAAATCAGTGCTACTGGACTAACTCAGCTGTAATGCTAAGGAATGCAGTGCAGGAATTTGTTCCCTTGAGTGCAGCTGCTACAATGAGCTGCATACCTGTGTCTGTGTAAAACAGACACCCCAAGGTCCTGAGGAATGGCCATGATCAAGGACTGAGCCTTCAAAATATATGTGAGGGATTTTGGTGGCGTAAAAAGGATTTCCTGCATGAACAGGTGTGTTCAGGGTGAGCTGCTTTTGTAATGATGACTTGACATTGACTCTTTGTCAGCAAAGGTAAAGATCCTGAAAGCCTCCGAGACAAATCAAGCTGCGGTCTCTCCGTACCTAGCTCCTTCCATCGAAATCCTTTTATCCTCTGAAACTTCCTGACTTAGGCTGAATTACTCCTGACTTAATCCAACACAAATATTGTATCACTGGGTAGCCTGCACAAAGCCCTGGAAATGCAGGAGCTGCCAGTTTCCATCTGGTTCAGCGTCGCCTCTGACTGACAGTGCTGCGGTCAGCATGAGCGGCTTCCGAGGAGCCTACCAGAAATGCTGCAAGATGTATTTATGGAATAACCTGCCCACAGGGAAAGTTTTACCCTACCAGTCCCACCGAGCATGCGCGTGTATGTGTGTTCTCTAATCTTTACCATCAGAACTTTGCCTGTTCTCGTTATCCCTACACATGTCAGACACTGTCATTGACAGTGATACCTTGCACGACCTCGCCGGAAAATGCGTTCCTGAGTTAGCTGAGCGAGGACGGTGTGTGTGTGGTGGACAGCAAGGCAGATAAATAATTCCTGTATGGCAGCAGGCATTTAGGTGAGGGTGGCATCTTGTCCTGTGCCCTGCTGAGGCATCGCCTTGGCTGAGATGGGAGGTTGGTGTTGGCAAAGGCCAACGGTTTGTCTTGGGAGCAGGGCTGAATCCAGCAGGCTTGGAAGGCAGGTTCAAAGAGCCAGCCAAAGGCTCCCCAAGTCAAACTGGTTCGCCGTGGCCTGTTCAGCAAGGGGAAAGCTAGCGGGCTGTGGTCCTGAGTGACGAGCTTATCTCTGGTTATTAAATCAAGCAGAGAAAATATTGGGAATGGCTGGGTAGGTTTGAAGAGGGAACGTGTGAGCCAAGCTGTGTAAGCAGTGCCAAGAGGTACATATATACGGGGCGTCGGACAAGTCGGCTCTAGCCCTCGGGTTTTATTTTGTCAGTCACGATGACAGACAGGATTATTAGTGCATTTTACTTGGGTGTTTCTCTGCATGGAGAGTGTGCTCATTTTCAGACTTGGCCGAGACAACTGCCCTGGCTCTTGATTTAAGGACTTCTGGAAATGGCTCTGCTAGGGTTTTAGATGATTAAATGCAGAGATGGTATATTTAAAGACTGACTTGGAATCATGCATCCTAATGACAAACCATTTTTTTAGTCAGAAAATTCAATGCACATGTTTAAAGTGACAGTATGTGAAGTTACAGTGAATTGTGAGGAACTGGAATTGGAGTTACTTAGGTTTGTTACTAAAATAGTGAGCTAAGAGCTATTTGTGGCTCTGAGTGCTGCTTAGGAGCATCCAGGAGGTGCTTTCACTGAGGGATCGATCGCAATGCTTGGGTGATCCCAAAACCCCCCTGAGTTGTCTTAAGTGGCAAGACACTCTTCTCAAGTAGCTAATTTGTCTTTTCTTCAGGAGCTTCCCAGGTCATTTAAAAAGAAAGCAAAGTAAAGGTACAGACTAACTGGCATATCATTGGGGAGCTAGAGCATGGAGAGAGCAGTCCTTGCTTCAGAGCCTTTGGAAGAAGGGACGGTGTACAGTTATTTGAGTTAGAACCTGAGTATACAAAGCTGCTCAGTTGACTTGTTGTTCTGTTTTTGTTAATAAGGGACTGTCACTAGTTCAAATAAAATACAGCGGTGAGCAATGGGAGTCATCACCGTAGCCTTTGGAAACTCACTGACTCCTGAAGAACAGGTACTTAAGGAACTGGATTTATTGAGGGGAGCAGAGAAGTCTGAGTGCTGACCCATTCATGTGCAGGCCATGTCTCTGAGATCTTTGAGGAAAACATTAAACAGGGTGAGGAGACAGCGGCTTAAAGCAAACTGACTCTTCTCAGGGGCTGGGGACAGCAAGGGGTGACAGCAGCAGGGGGAGGAGGAATTTGGCATGGAGATCCTTCTGCAGTGTGGTCACTCCACTCTGCAAATACCATGGTTGCTGTTACTGCTGCTTTTCCGCCTGGCCAGTGGATTGCCCGGCCAGTGGGTTGCATGTTATTCCCTAGTACGGAGATTGGACGGGTGACAAAAATGGAGCTTGGTAGCTGAGGAGCAGCCCGAGAGGCAGTTGCCATGTGGTAATCCTAAACCTTGCTGAAGAAGGGGAGTTTTCCCCTTATGGAGGTACAATAGCCTCCTTTGTTCCCCTGAGAGTCCGTGTCCTTCCTGTGGTGGATTGTTATTCTGCCATGTTCCTTGTGAGCTGTTCGCAAAGCTCCGTGGTTTAAAAATATTTTATGGGTCTCGTCACCTCGGCCTGGACAGTCAAGCTGAGAGCAGGAGCCACAGCTGACTGAACAAGATGTGGGATATTGGCACTTGCTGCTCTCGCCCAACACCAGTCCGGAGGGAACCTTTGGAAGGGCGATTAGTGTCCACAGAACTGTGTGTGTAGGAGAGAGAGGAACCAGGACTGCTGAGCAAGGTGAGCCTTGCCATGTTGGAAGATAAGGAGAACCGACATGAAAGGTATTATCTCCTTGGAAAATTGTAATGAACCGACTGAATGATGGTTTCTACATTTTTCCTGGTTTGGGTTTTGGGGTTTTCTTTGTTGTTGTAGGTTCTCTATGCTTTTGCTTGGTCGTGTTTTGTTTTGGTGACTTTTTCTCTGTGCTGTGTGTGTGGCCTGGGTCGCGCGTTTCCAGCGGCAGGAAGGGATCCCGCCGTGGACTCCCCATAGTCGGACATGCTCCCAGCAGCTGTGGGGAGCCCGTGGCCGTGTCCCGGCGGTGCCACTCCCCCGGTCCCAGGGGAGCGCATCCCGCCCCCCTCGCCGGGCGGGACGGCACCTCCCGGGGCACCGGCAGCCGGCGGGGGGGGTCCGACGGCCGCCCCTGCCCTCCGCCTTCGGCCGCGGGGCTCCGCACCTGCCCCGGGGCGCGGAGCGCGGGGCTCGGGGCGGGGAAGCCGCAGCCCCGGCCCGCAGACT
>VXBA01003194.1:570113-677272 GCA_013399895.1 Serilophus lunatus
CACGGGCCGGCCACGCGCACGGAGGAGCAGGTGTAGCGCCGCCGCCATGCCCCGCTGAGCACGCCCGCAGCGCCCCCGCAGCCGCCGCTCGCCGCCCCGGCTGCCCCGCAGCCGCCGCCCGCCGCCAAGCTGGAGGAACGCCGCAAGCCCGAGCCCCGGAGGTGAGCCAGCGGGAGCGGGGGGGGAGCGCGGGGCTCGTTTTTCTCTCCTCGGTCTCTTTCTCGCTGCCCGCTCAGCAGGAGACAACTTCAGAAACGGTTCGCGGTGTTTGAAAACTTTTCTTACGGTTTCAGTTCGTCTTCAGTGAGTTGTCGGCAGCCGCCGGTTCGAGGGGGATCCTCGTCTCCCGCAGGGTTTCAGTTTTCCCTCGGTGTATGGCCCTACGGGATGTTTTATTATCCAAGACCAGCTCCTTGCTGATTGTTCGCCCTTTTTGCGCTTCCTGTGGAGCGCTGCCATCCCGAGCGAGAGATCGCGGGGGAAATGAGGATTTAACCATCTTTGGGCTTGTTCTTTTTCCTTTACAACGTTAGTTGTTGGCGGATTTCTCCCTCGTTGGGACCGCATCCCTTTAGCGCTGGCGTTGAGGAGGAGCCGCTGCACTCGGATATGCCGTGAGCTCGCCCGGCGTGGGAAAAGGCGCTGGGCTTTTCCAGGAAAACGTGGCTCGGAGCGCGCGGCTGGAGCTTGCGGAGTCGTTCCGCAGAAGCTGCTCCTTTTGGTGAAGTTGGGTGCGTAAGGAGCGAGGTTGGGCTCTGGGGCAGATGCGAGAGGAGCAGCTCCGTCGGAGAACTGCCCCACGTACTGTACGTAGGTACTGAGTCCTTTTGTGTCAGAGAGGTGCAGGTACTGTGCATCTAAACGTGACTTTGTGCCTGTGCTGCCGGCCGCTCGGGGGCTTTGTTTTTCTGGTTATTCCCATAATGTACGTGTTTTCCATTAAAAAGAGAAAGGAAGAACCTTTGTGGATTTAACGAAATGTGCAGAACTGCTCTTTGTGAGTGGGACACAGTATGCTGCTAAGTGCTGCTGAGATAGGCTGCAGGAGTATGCCTCGTTCTTATTTTGGCTGATACCAGCAGGAAATTGGGCATGAAGAGCAATGTCCAGAGCCTCCCTGGCGAAAAAAACCTTCAGGCTCCCAAACCCCAGCGACTGTTTAATGAGAAACTTCATTTTGTTGTTACAGTTTCCAGTTCTGTGCAGTGTGATTAAAGGGACTGTTTGATCTCTGCTTGCTCAGAGGGTGTATGCGAGCTGATCTGCCCTGGCCTGTGCCCTTCCTTCCCCACTCTGCCATCGTGCGCTCAAAGACCTTTCTTGGGGACTCCAGGCGTGTTAGAAGATGGAAGGGTTCAGTTTTGCAAAGCTTGGCTTCAGCTGGTGATTTTAGCTCTCAGTGACTTCACGGCCTGTGAGGCTCTGTGGGATCCAAAGCAGGAGTGTTAGTGCAATCTGCAGGGATGCTTCTTCACCACCCTCCCTGTTAGAAGCAGATGGGAAGAACCAAGACTTATAAGTTTCAAAAAAAAAATAGAATTTGATTGTAACTTATCCCTCCCACCTGACGAGTGTGCATTTCACGTTTGTAAAAGCAGTGGCTGGACTTCAGGAAGCTGCATTCCCAGGATTTCAAGGGGCTGGCAACTCTAGAGCAGGGACCTTGGCCTTGGAGGAGCGGACAGCACGGCCTGGGGCTGCTGGCCTGAGTTGAAAGAGGGGTGAGAAGGAATTACGGATTTTGGGGTTTTTTCCAGATGTGGGGAGGAGGGATGAAGCTTTCATTTTTATGCACAGGGCATTCCTGGCAAAGTAACAAACACTCTGCACTCATCAGTCGTCTCCGGCAGGATTTTCTGCAGCTTTTCCCTTTAAACTTGCATGTTATGATTTTAAATCTTGAAACTCCTCTGCAGGCAGAGAACAGCCTCATGTACTGGTGCTGTGTCTTGTGGTATTCCTTGCAGCAGGTTTTTAAAAGGAGCTTTTGTAATGCTGTGGGTGTAGGGCAAATGCTTCAGTTGCTGATGTCTTACACTGATAAGAAAAAGTTGAATTTGTGCATAAAGTGCAGTTCAAAGATAAATATCCCTGTGAGAAGGAAAAATCTGTAACTCCTTCTGTTTTTGGATCTACCTGCTTATCAAAGAGGGTGAAGAAGCTTTTTGTGTCTCTGACTGAAGGGTTTCTAATGCTGCCACCCTGGAGAGCCATAATAAATAATGAGATGGAAGGTGTATTGGGCAAAGTTGTGAAGGAAAATTGCCGCGTGAGAGAGTAAACCTTTCTTTTTTTTTCTGCCAGTAAGTCAGCAAACTGTTGTTTGCAGTCGGAGTCAGAGGTGCTGTCCTGCCAGGGAGACGCAGTTACAAAGGCAAGGCGTTGCTTTGAGCGGTTTGTGGCATTGGATGCCCCAAAATGAGCCCCGTGGATACAGCAGGTGACGCTCCCATGTGCCAGCCACACTGCAACATCCATGTTTGCACTCCAGCCCCTTCCTCTGCGTCCTCTGGGAGCACCAGTGGACTTTGGAGGAGGGTTTGGGGGTGTCTTGCTCCGGCTCCGGTGCTGCGGCATCGGTCGGTCCCTGATGAAAACGCTTTGGTGGCCTCAGCCGCAGGAGCATCCTCGTCACGCTCCAGCGACCTGCCTCGCACGGGTTTGCTGTGTGCATTAGGTTTAGAACGAGAACTCTTGCTCTGAGCAAATTAAAAGGGTTCTGATAACTCCTCGTTCCAAGTCAATTAGCTGCTTCCGGCTTCAAATCCACTTAGAAGGCTCGGAACGGGGGGAGGGGAGTGCTCTTTGAAAAGCCAGTAATAGCAGCTTACAGTTAATATTGATAAAGGAGCGCGTCTCTGTGTCATTGTGCTGCGTCTGGTGGAAAGAAAGCTTCTCTTTTGTGCTCCTCGTAAACGCCAGGGCTCTTTCTCTGAACTCTGTTAAGAAAACCCTGTTCACTGTGTGGTTCGAAATGAAAATACAGCCATAAAATGGTCAAGGTTGCAGGAATTCTCACAATCACTCGAAGCAAAGCTTCTGCCTCCCTGCCCTTGAACTTTGAGTCGCTGCAGCATCTTATTTCTCCCGAGTTCGCTCAGGGTTGTGTGCAGTTGTTGGCAGGAATGGTTTTTATTGCTGTTGGACAGTGTCAGAGACAATTATGGTGCCCATAACTGGGTGGTAAAACTGCGTAAGGAAAAAAGCTGCAGAACCCTTGTTTCTCAATGGCCTCATTGCATGAACTGAAGAGATAAAAATGTCTTCGCTTTACTGTCCCACAATTGGGAAGGTTTGAAGTTCCTGCAGGGACTGTCAGTGGAGTGAAGTTGCATGGAGTTTTATGGCAGAAATTAGAAAGTCAGAGAAACCTTACATGAGTTTTTGGCTTTCAGGTTGGTTTGGAGTTATGGATTTCTGCCCAAATGAAACAGGTGTGTAGATCTTTACTGTTGGAGTATGGCTGAGCCTTTTGAGCACAGCAGAGGAAATGCAAATGTCCCTGTTTTTAGCTGATTTTCTTACCATGAGAATCAGAATTGATGATTTGATGTCACCAGTATCAGAATCCTTTGAATGTGACACTCAAATTCAGCATCTGAATTTCAGAGACATATGCTGGAGCTCATTGCGCTGCCAAAATAAAACAGAGGGATTTAAAAAGATGTATTATTTATATACCTCTCAATGTGTATGGAGAAAGACAGAGAATATTGCTGATCTATATATTTACTACTACTAAGGAAGTCCTTTTAGCGGGGAAGGAGAATTTTCCAAGTCCCGGTGTTTCAAATCCTAGTTGGTGACTGCTACTCATTTATGGACACAATGAAACAGGCTGAAATTTGACGTGGTTGTTCCCCAGGGGAGATTTAATTTTACTTTCTTTTACAAGTTATCACAATGAGCTGGTGTTATGCAAGAAATCCTGGTGGATTTGCATGTGCAACAAATTTTAGGGTTCATGCCTGTGGTGTGTTGTGTGTTTTCCTGCTGCTGTTTTCTGAGTGAAACATGCAAGTGCTTTGATTTTGATGACTATGCAGATGTGAAATCTGAAGTCAATCTGAAGATAAAGAGGACAACTGGAGTCTGACGTGTCAATTAATCATCTTGATTAAAATTCCCCCATTTTCCCTAGTTTGTACAGTAGGTGCAGAAACAGAACTCACTTCTCATCTTTGCTCGCGCGTGCAGCTTGAAAATTATTTTCCCCTTAAGTATATTAATAGCTTTTTACTTCATTTTAATCACCTCTTGAAGGTTTACTGATCTCATTTCAACTGTTAACCTTGAACAGAAGGTTGCAAAAGTTAATTGCTTTTATTGTACCTGTGACTGTATAACACTTCAGACACATTGTCAGCCCTTCAACGCAAGCGTAAAGATCTTTCATCAAGGTTACTAAAATATGAGAAGTCTGTTTAGAGTGAGGTTGGGAAATAATTGCTCAGTAGCTCAAGGAAAAGTAGCTTTTGAGTACATTGAAGCTGTGTGTTGCACTGTAGATGAAGTGAGTTTCTCATCCCCGGGAACTGGACCTGCACATTTTGCTTAGGTCTCAGAGCTGGCAGATGTGATGATCTTGAAGTGGATTTTACCTAGAGTATTGTTAAATTTGCCTAGTCTGAGCTCACTTCCCCGGCTGACAGTCTGTGCATTCAGCAGACACAGAGCACGGCTCAGAAGCAGCAGCTCTGCTCAACAGAGCTGCCTGTGTGTCCTGCTGGGCAGGAACAGCCATGGCCAGGGAAGAATAGTTGGTGCTTTGTTCCCTTGTGTCCCCAGCAAAGCTCCGTTCCAGAGCCTCAGTGGCACAGCAATCCAGTGTGTGGTACCCAGGGACTTATTCCACATCCATTGTTTAATATCTCATGATCTCTTAGGTGAGCAATAGCCAGGTTTGAGGAGCGCTGTCCCAGGAGAAGTGTGAGTGTGGCATCCCAGGGAAGCAGTGCCAGGTGTTTTGGGCAGTAACACCTGTACCAGTGCAGAAAGGTTGGAAATGTGGAGCCGTTGCCTTAGTCCCACAAAGCACTTCAGCACAGTTGATTCCTGGCCTTGAGGCAGTTCAACCCACTGGCTTTTAAGGACACACTGAAGTGCTGTGCTGGGGTGAGCCCTGTATGAGTAGTTCCACTGGCATGAAAGGGGGAAATGCATGGTGAGATAGGACAGTGTGTGGAGAGAATTGATCGAGTGGGGCCCAAGGGATGCAGGGACAAAGTCTAGATTGCAGCTATGAGCCGGGTGGGGTTGGAAATCAGTGGAAGACCAGTGCAAAGTCTTGAGTGCATCTTTGATAGGGACTCAAAGGGTGTTGTCAGAGAGGCTGTAGAATAGAATATTGATTTAGAGTAGAGTGTTTCCATTGGAAAGAACCTGCAGCCATCATGTCGTCCACCTGCCTAGGTTGTCTTTTCAGTTGCCACTTGGGCAATGCTCTGAGGCTCAGCCTGAGAGCCTGCTAGCGTGGAAGGAATGCGAGCAAGCCTGGGCTCGAGCGTGGGCTTAGGCCCTGCTTTGTCGACAAGACAAGCCCAGGCACCCTTCCTTGGCTATTGCGGGCACGGAGCTCCAGCCAGGATGCTCTGACTGCTCAGCTTCATGGCCCATTCCTATTTCCAGTATAAACTGAAGGACTGGGCATGTTACTGCAGCTGTTGTACTTTAATTTAACCTGGGATGGCCACTCCAGACCTCTGAACAAAACAGCAGGAGTTGCTGTAAGAGAAAAACCTCCGTATTTCCAAAGTTTTGTTTGGATCATCAATCTCTTCCCTATGCCAGAAATACAATGTATAAATATTGCTGAAAGGGAATACGCTGCAGAGCAACCCTGTGGAAACCAACAGTGTCAGAATCCTCTCCAGAGGCTGAATAAAGGGAGATTGTGTCTCCAGCTTTTAAAATAATTACTCAAATTAAAGATCAAGCTAGGAGAGCCCCGCTCACTGAACATTAGCTGTATAACCTAATTTATTAAAAAGCATTGAAAAACCAACTTAAGCTCATCGTGCTTGAAATACATCTTCAAGCAAGTAGCCTGGATGTCCCCTGAGCCTTCAGAAACGTGGGGGTGCAGAGATTCTTGTAAAAGTTGCCGTAATACCTTTCCTACAAATGAAGCCATCCTTCCTGAGCCTGTTTCTGCCTTTTTAATTCTAAGAGATGATTAAGACACCTTTGCATTAAGTATTCCTGGTCTAGTAATGCCTTGGGTTACCAACACCTCGATGTTTTCCTGGGAAGGCTTGACTTGTGACTCAGTGAAGGTACCTGGGGGGTTTTCTGGAGAGGTGAGTAAGCTTCTGGATGTGACCCTTAACTTGTAATTCCCAGAAATATCTACGAAGTCTTGAACTGCGGTATCAGCCCAACTCTTCTGGCTCTGTTCCTGGACCCGTCATTCCACTTAGCGAGCAATAAAAAAATGCAAGATAATGGGTGCAGATAACTGGGATTTAATATTCCTGCAGCCTATTTCCTGTTTCCCTTTGAGCAGCCATGTTGCAGTTGGGGGCTGGACATGGAGCTGTTCTTGGTTCACAGGTGTCTCCAGTGAACGTGAGATTGATGAGCGTGGGTTCAGCCGTGGGGGGGTTACAGCCTGTAATTAAGGCAAGTGCCCATGGCTGTGGCCATGAGGAGGGTGACCTGCCAGGGACACAGAGGACTCTCTGTTCTGTTTTCTGCTTTCTCAGGCCCAAAAGGCAGCTTCATATCCAAGCTGCTTTTAGATTAGCTGGAGTTGGCTGCTTTGGTACCCTCTTCTGGAACGGAGATTTCTAGTTGAAGATGCCTGGTGAAACATGCAGGCACCAACTTGTGTAAGTACAGAACCCAGGAATACCAGTTGGAAGGGTTTCTGCTGAGTTAGGGCTGAATCGGAACAGCTACAGAGAGCCAGGCCATGCCCACGTTGGGCAGGTGATGCTCCATGGCTGCTGACCATGCATTGCCCTCCTCAGCCCTAGACATGATGACTTGTTTTGTGGCTACACCTGAAATGCCAAACTGCAGAACTGTTTTTCATCTTCTATTTATTTATTTGCTTTTTAAATCACTTCCTTTGTCCTGACAGCCTAAAAAAGGAGTGTAAAAGTTGCTTTATCCTATTGTACTTTTATGAAACCAACTGTTTCAGGCCTGTTATAGACAGTTGTTTTTCTGGGGTTTCTTCCCAAAGAATGACTGTCTCCAGTGTTTTAGGCAGGTGCATGAGGATGAAAGCAGGCAGTAGATGATTGGCAGAAGCTTTGAGGTGTTCCTCTATGGCCTTATCCATGGCCACTGATGCTTCAAGGTGTGCCTGCTGCAGTGAAGACTTGGCCAGGTGCTTGGAAAAAAACCTTCTCCGGCGTGGACTTATCCCTCGGGGTGTCCTGCTCCCACGTGGCCTCATCCACATGTCATGTTCTGGAGTTCCAGCCTGCCCAGCACAGCAGCCGTGGCCTGGCCACCTGCCAGCCTGGGCATATTGTCGTTGCTGTTATCAGAACATCCCCAGGCCCAGCGATGTGATAAAGCAGCACAATGAGCACTGAAAGCAAAAGCAGCTCCTGACGAGCTCTGGGCCCCCCCACACAGCCAGGTGCCCATGGCAAGCACAGAGCCTGGTGATTAATAGCCATACAGCCATAGCAGCTATAAATTCCATGCAGCACATTCCAATCCAACCTGTCATTTTGAACCCTTCCTGCCCCACTTTGGGTGCCAAAAATGACTGTCCTGATTTAACCCCACTGGCACTGCCACTCACTGCCAGGGCAGTGACTAGAGCTGTACCCCAGACAAACCACCACAACATGTTGATATCCACATGTGGTTCTCAAAGATGCCTTTGGATTTGTAGTTCCTAAAAGGCGGTAGCAACTCTCACTCTAGACTGAGTTCTGGAAGAGGAGCAAGGAGAATGAGGGAGCTATAAAATAATTTTTTATTTTATTTATCTTGCTTGCTTGAAACCCTCCTGGGTGAAGGGCTGAGTTGCACAGGAACCTGGGAAATCTGAAGAGAACATTTGAGGGATGTCTGGGAAGTTCATGATTATGGACTAGTGCTCTGAAGTCACAAGGAGGCAAGTACCATACTGGGAGAGGAGCTCATTCCAGTGACAAACTTTTTTGTGTGGCTGTAGAGGAGGCTGAGTACCTGCCCTTCCTCTGGTAAAGGGAGATGCAAGTGGTCTCAATTTTTTAGTTTTTTTTTCTCTCTAGAAGAATTATTTCTTTCGAAGTCCATTCCTAGAGCGGATGAAGTTTTCCAGACTTTGTCTGAAAGAAAGACTGATGCTAAAATCTCATTTTCTCTTCTCTTGCAGAAATCTGTTTTGTCTTCGGTCTGAGTTCAGTAGTTGTGACACTGGTGTTTAGGTTATTTTGGAGGACCCAGACCTTCTGTTTAGTCCCCCAGGTTGTTCTTCTATGGCCATGGGTCACAAGGACGGAGTTCAGAAGCAATAATTCTGAACATTTTCCGGCAAGAACCTACTTTCCAACTCTCAGGCTCTTGTTTTCTTCGCAGTCTTGTCTTAGGCTGATACGAGTAAGTCTATTTTGAGCTGCTCTTAAATGGATGTCACGCAGAGGACAGTCTTGTTAAAACTTGGGAGTTGCCTGCTCAGCACTTGGGTTCTGCTCTCTTGGCTGTGGTTGGAGGGTACAGTAAATCCGGCTGTAGGGCACTGAGAACCAAACGAAGATCACGACTCTCCCATGAAGCAAAATGCCAGCCCAGGAGCAAACACATTTTGCTGGTGAGGTGAGCTGAACATTTCTAAATGTGTTGCCTTTATGCAGGACCATGTGTTGTCTGCTCATAGCACTCTGCTTTTATGCTGCATCATGTTCCTCCTGTTGGAGTTGGTGTCCTGGTGAAGGAACCCGTGTCGCTCCGTACGATGACTAATGCGGTGAGAACGCAATAATGTGCCCCCCTCCTGCTCTGGGCCTGACTCTTATTAATGACTAATTGGTCTGCAGGGCCGAGGGTAAAGAGCACGGGCTTGGGCTGCTCCACACTGGCACCATGTGTCGAAGGTGAGGTGACAAGTGGGTCACCGTGACATGCTGCTCTCATAAGCTGAGCACATGCAAGGGCAGGGCGCACCCAAAGTGTCCTGTGCTCCCTGCTCCAGTGACCTGCTCCTGAAATGTGCAAAATTCTGCTTTGCTTTCTCTGCAGGTGCTGTCAAGGGTGTGGATGAGCTCTCTGTGGGCTGGTGGCCACAGAGGTTCCCTTGGACTGGCTTTTATCCCTGTGGTGGTGGGTGCTCTTTGACAGCACCAAATAATCATAAAATTTTGAGGAGCTGCCTGTGGGTTTAAGTCTGGTTAGTGACAGCCAGGGACCACACATAACATTATCCCAGAAGTCACAGCAGATATTCTCCTGGTGCAGGATCTGTGGTCATGCAGAAGGGAATTGTCACTTGCACTTGTGTTTGTGCCGAGTGATCCTCGTGGGTGTCACTCATAAGGGACATGCATCCTTTGGGCTCTGTGGCTTCTGTAATCAGTATTTTGCTGAGCACTTGGCACTCCTGGGAGACAGAATGGCTCCCTGGGTCCACGCTGCTGTGGGCTGGGACTGACTTTCTTCTGACTGGAGCTTAAATTGGTGGAAGTGATGAAATTCTTTATTTCAGTTTAGTCTCAGATGGCTTTAAAATAACTTGGTTTTGCATTTCTCTCCCCTCTTTCCTCTTGTCCCTGGAAATGTTTCTTCATCTTCAGTAAAGTTCCACTGGCTCGTGGTTTTGGGAAGGGTTTTTTATTTTGGTTTACCTTTTCTCTGGATTTTCTGGGTTGTGTTTTTTTTTTCTTTTCTTCCCGGTGCATCCAGTGGAGGCAAGAAGGGCATTTAGTTTGAAAACTGGCTGGTTTTATTTCTGGCTCTCAGGTCTGCACTAGTTTTGAGTGACTATTATTAAATTAGTGTTTGATGCATGCACTGGGGCCCATGCCAGTGACCTTCCTCAGCAGAGATTTTGTCTCGTCACTCCAGGGAATGGTCTCTATAGAGTCTTCCAGATGAGCAGTTGGCACTCAGTGAGGATGAGATGGAAAGCCCACCGGTTTTCTTGCTTGTCTGATATTTTTGAGAACTTCTTTCCTCTGCCTGAGTCTTATGTGTGTGTTGGCATTTGGTTTGGGTGACTTTGCCCTTCTGCATGCTCTGATCACACTCCTTCAGATGTGAGCTCAAGTGGTATCACGCCCCATCTTTGGAGTAACTGCTCCAATATGGAAAGATTGCCAGTTGTACAAGGACTGTCCTCTAGTAACCAGGTAAAGTTTGCAGGATCTGGGGGTAAGCACGCCTCGAGATGTTCCTGCCTGAGTAATGCCATGTGAGTAGTGAAGCAGATTCCTTAAATCATCCATATTAAAAACATCCTGTATGCTGGATTCTGTTTTTGAAACCAGCATATCGTGAAACCACACTTGGGATTGCTTAGAATTGGATCAGAAATGCTGCGCCTGCACTCTGGGAAGTGCTGAGAGTGCATTAGCTCCCTTGGCTGCTTCAGATATGTCCAAAATGTTTTATACAACCAGGCTTTCCGCCTCTGCCAGCCGAGCTTTGTGCTGGATCAGGTTCTTGCCTGTCCTTCTTGCAGCAGGAAGCCAGCACATGCTCTGTACCCACGTTACCATCGGTGGTCCAGAGCTTTGTGGTGCTTTTGGAGTGACTTCAGCATCTTGGAGGTGATTGGGAAGGTGATGGTGGGACAACGTGCAGCTCTAGGAGTCTGAAGCCTGAGGGAAGGGAAAAGCTCCAAACTCTAATTACAGAAATGAAATTAAGCTATGAGCAGGTCTCACATGTTTTCTGTGGTGTGCTGGGGGTGATCACTATGGAGAATTTCCTCTTCTCCTCCTAAGCAATCACAGGGGAGGACGAGTGCAGGATCTGCTTGATGGGAAGCCAGGATCAAGTATGCCAGATTGTTTTCCCTGGAGAAAAGTTCTGGGCAAGTGGTGCCAGTGGTGAGCTGCCCCGCCCCGCATTGTACACACTGTGCCTGTTCCTTTGCTCAGTGGGAAATGGCCTTAAACCCAGCACCTCCCATGCCACAGAACCTTGTTCTTCTGAAGGCAGGACTGAGCTCTCACATCCTCATTTACAGGTGGGAATCTGCCTCAGGGCCAGGCTTCCCATGCCTTGCTGTTGGAGACTGCAGGTGGGCAGTATGGGGCAGATGCTGGATAAAATGGCCACAGTTGCTGTTTCTTTGTCCTGGTTTCTCTGTAGGTGGATGCAGGTCTTGTGGCTGTTCTGTAGTGTGAAAGCTGTATGCTGAGCTGTTGTAAAGTAGGTGCTTGTGATGTTGCAGGTGGTCCTTAGCCCATGCTACCTCGTCCTGTGACACAATCTGTGTCAGGCACAGATTCCGTGGAAAGAGCTTACACCAGCCTGAACAATGAGCTGCTGCTACTTTATAAACCAGGATTGGTTTCAAAGTGACACACAGTCAAGTAAGAAGTTGCCTCTAAGGCTTAAAACTGTAACAAAAATGTTGCAGGACATGACATTGTCACGGTAATAAATAGCAAAAAATAGATCAGATGCCATAGGATAGCTTGAAATAATAATTTTTAGGAAAAATCCACTACTGCTTGTGGGTTTAAAACCTGACACATTCTGCCTCTAGAAAGAGCTTTTTATGATTTCTATTTTATGCTTTGCATAAAATTAATCTATGAAAAATGCCTGGTTTATGTTATCTTCAAACAGATATATTCATAATATTTGCAGTCCGAAATCACTTCTTCCTGTGGATTCATCTCACAAAGCTCCTGCAGAAGTGCAAGCCAGATTTCCTTTCAGGGTATCTTTGTACCTTTTCCTGGCTGTAGCTGCATGAAATATAGCAGATGGATGTGGGATGTGGCAGGAGCCAGGTGCTCAGCCGCAGAGACTCACCCCATGCTGCTGGAGAGGAGTTTGTACTGGGGTCCTGTAGCTCCCAAATGAAGCTGGAGTGCAATGCTGCCTTTTCCTTACTCAATCTCCAGTTCCAACTCCATGGTTTTCCTGAGGAGAAGGAAATGAAAACAAAGAGGCAGCTAACTTTATCAGTTTTTATAGAGTTGTGTCATTTTATGGCAAGTAATCTAAACACAGTGAAACAAAGGCTGCCACTGTTACACCTGGCCCGGCATCCAGTGCCAGCGTTCCCCTTGTATTTCCCTGTGTTTTAATAGTGTTACTTTATTGTTTGTGCACAAGAAAGTTGCGACTTCATTCACTAATTGCTTTTTCTCAGAGTTACTTCATTTTTGGAATGTATCCAACTTGACAAGTTCTCCCAGAGCTGTCAGGGATTAAAACTGAAATCCAAATATTAAACTGACTTTGTTACCATGAATGTGAATGATTCTTACCTTGGTTTCAGGAAGGTGCTCTCCCAGGCTTCACCTATGAGTTGAGATAAACCTTTAGAGTTCTGGACATTCCGGTCTGTCGGAGTTTTTGAAAACAGGATTCGTTCAAGAACTGAGACTCGTATTGAAATCCTATCATGGGACTTAATTTCAGTCCTCGAGAACACCTCTGTAGAGGGAACCATTTTACCTAATGAAGTGACTTAATTAGGAATTCTTTGGTTTATACATATTACAACGGGAGTTCTCTGTGCAGAAAGCAGAGGGTTCTGTCCTGCTCTGCTCAGGGTGAGTACAGCCTTTTGCTGAGAAAACTTGTAAATAAATGCTCCCTTAGAGCTGACAGGGGAGAATGCATCCAAGATAAATTTGGCAATGTGCATCCTGAAGTGCATCAACCAGGGTATGCTGAGTATAGTCAGAAGCTCATTCAGATGTGTGATATAGCCCATATGCAAATATGTGAGAAATCCAAAACACATCAGGGCCCTGAAAGGGTCGCATTAGGTCCGTTTATTCAAGCGTTTGTGTATGGACTGTGAGAGCCTCGGCTGGGAGCAAGTCTCCTTCCTGGTTTCCTGTTTGGACAGTTTTGGACAATTGCAGTGTCTGAATGCTTCGCAGGTTGCAGAGAAAAGAAAAAGTGTTATCTTTGTCTCTTTGCAGCCCGCTGACAGAAGGAGCCTGTTTGCCTTGCTGACTCATCCCCTTTGGGATGCACACACGTACCCACGCACGCTTGGCATCTAACCTGGTGGCTTGGGGAGGGCACTGGGTGGCACTGACACAGAAGCCTTTGGTGGCTCTTCTCTCTGCGCCAGGTCCCTCTGTGGGAAACTCCAGGTCTGGCTGATGGTTGTGTTGGTCCGTCTGCAGCTGAAGGTTGGATGGTGTCGCTTGTCACAAGTGGTGTTGGTTCCGCCTGTGGGGAGCAGCGTGGGGCTGTGGGTGCTCCTTACTGGAACCTGTCTCCCCTTGTGTCTTTGGGAGCTGGGTGGTGAGGAGGAGCGGGGAGTGTGTGGATTCGGGTGGCATCCTTGTGGGATTTGGGACCTGCCAAACAGTTCAGCCCACGATTCCTAGCGTGCTGTTTGCTTGGGTTTGTCTTTTCTCTCCCAGCATCTCCATCCATATGCTCCCACTCCACTTTGCACAGTTTTCAGAGGGAAAAAATCTTGATGGGCTCTGTGAAGCAGAGGAGGGTGGTTGATTCTGCACACTCAGAAAGATGCTATTCTCTCTGCCTTTCCCAGGAGTGCAGACAGCTTCCTCACGCCTGCCGGGCAGAGCTGTGGCGCAGGAGCTGCCGGCGCTGCCGCTCCGTGACCCGCCGTTGCCCCTCGTCCCTCAGCCCTTGCCCCACCGCACGCCCCGGCTCGTTGAGTTGCTCTGAGTTTCACACAGCTCCTTGTTACGCTGCTTGAGTTACGGAACTGGCTCCGTTTCTTTTCCTTGTGCAGTCCAGAGTCTGCCGGAGTTTCTTCCTGGTTGCAAAAGCCGTTGGAAATGGCAGAATTGTAAAAGCTTATTGGTGAGCAGTAACTCTCCCCTCTTGCTCCCCAGCTCCGTTACGCATTTATTCACTCAACACAACAGCTCCTGTTGCCACATCAGTCCTTCTCTCTGCCAAACCCCACTTTCCCTCTCTCCTCCCTCAGCCCCTCAGTTCCACAGCTCTGGAACTGTGCGGCCGGGCGGTGGCAGCACTCCATCTCCCGGGGGAGCTGGGTCCGGCCTCCAGTAGCACTGGGGAATTGCTTTACACTGCTTCGGAGGTGGGTTGCAAGTGTTTGCTGCTGCAGCACAGAGACTTGCAGGAAGATTTCATGATGTGATGAGCTAAACAGACGCTGGCAGATGAGTGCAGCCATTAGGAAGTCCAGGATCCCTGTTAGGACTAAATTGGTCTTGTTCTGGTGGAATATTTCTGGGAGCTGATCTGCTGGTGCTCTGCAGATTCGAGTCTCTGCTGTGCTGAGTAGGCCGTGTGTGACTCGTGGTCAAAGCCTATTGACACATAACATCATGTCTAAAAACGTTTGGCACCGATCTAATCATTGGCCTTGAGAGGTCAGTTACTCAAGCAGCTCGTGGTTTTTCACTGGAGTGGATTCTGCCAGATCTAGGCCCTGAAAATAGAAACCCAGTATTTTTTTGATTATATTTTTTTAAGGTTTGTTTGCAAAATGTTGCAGTAGCAGTCACGAGGATGTGGGTCTAGACAAGAAGTGCCTGAATGTCCCATTACTTACGACAAGAAGCCGGTAAACCAGACTTAACCAAAGGCACATCTCTTTTCACAGACCCTAAACTTATTTCCACCCTTTCTTCTCTCCAGTGTGTGTGTCTCTTCCATAGGATAGTGATAATACCAGGCCTTGCTGCAGTGCTTCACTGACAGGACTCTGCCAGTTTTCTCCTGAAGACCCAAGTGAAGATTTTCTTGTTGTTTCATGTGAATTTCTTTTTTTTTCTGCACCTCCCATTTCATGGTATCTGAAAAATTCCAGGGGGCTGAAATAGTTTCCCCGTGCAAATTGGTAAAGGATGTTTTCCTGCTGGATTTTGGCCCACAGAAGTCCTGTGGTAACCTGAGAAGGGCAGAAATACCAAGTCAAGGAAGGTGGCGCTTGGAGTCTAATCACTAAACTCCTGTGGATTAGAGCCAGGGCGCTGTGCCAAGGCAACCCAAAGCTCTATTCCTGGCCCTTTAAAACCCCTCAGCTCCTCTGAATTCACATTTCAGGGAAAGCATCAGCCTTGCTGATCAGTCGTCCAACCACCTGCAGTTAGAAAGTGTGGCTGTTAAATGTGATAAACTCATCCCAGGGTGGCAAGATGCCATCCCTGGGAGTTTGAGGGCCACTCCTGCTGCCGTGGGTGCTCAGTGCCGGGCAGGGTGACACTGGGAGGATGCTCTGCTGTTGTGGGGAGGTTGAGCAGGCATTTCACCAAGGGAATGGCACCTGCTGAACTCTCAGCACCATACCTCTTGCAGGTAGTGGAAATTGCTCCCTCAATTTCCCTTTCCCCACCCCTACCTCGCTGTTGCCTCTCAGTTGCTCCATGCCCAGGCTGATGTTGCCTGTGACAGAGGAACTGGCCTTGGGACACGCAGATGTGTTACACACCTGCACATGTGTCCATGCTCTGGGAACAGAGGTGAATCCCAGGGTAAGAACAGATTTTACATGGGAATGAAGTGCCTGTGGTTTGTGCTCGGTCTGGAAATCCAGTCCCATCTGTTCCAGATGTTTCCAGTTGTGTTTGTAGCAAGGAGCTACTGTGCTGCTTTGTGGGAAAAAATAATAACATAAAAAAAAAACCCAAAAATTTGAGTTGTGCCATCACAAACAGGCAAGAGCATCCACAGAATATCTCCCCTTTTGTTGCCTTAGAAAAAATGCATAAATAGTCTTGAATAATTGAACGAGTTGCTGGAGCTTTCAGGGGAGGCTGGTGTGTGCCTGAGTGCTGGCTTGGTGTGCTGTGCTGGCAGGGAGCACGTCCCACCCCTCCACACCCGGCAGCAGCTGCTTGGGAAATGGCACCTTTCCTAGCTCAGGGAAATTTCTGCTTCAAGTCCTCTGGCCCCTGGGATTCAGGCAGAAACAGCCCGTGTGGAGGGGAGCTGGGTCTGGACTGGCCCTGAACTCAGGGGCTGATGCTCACGTATGTTTTTGGGTATGGTGCTTTATTATTCATTACCATGCAGTAATCCAGAGGAAAAATGTGTATTTTCATGTGCTTTGGTAATGGGTTTGATCTGACCTATTTTTCCTCATTGTTTATCTGTAACACATTTGAGACTTGGTTTGGGGAGTTCAGCTGCAAACTAAGGGCCAAAGATGAGGCCTGCAGTGGGTTAGTAAAGGTGCTTGGAGTGGAGGAAAACTTGGCAGAGGTGGGAGAGTGGCTGCTGAGCTACTGCCCAGAAATGGGAGTCTGGTGCTTCCTTTGGTGGCTGAGTTTAATTTTTTATTTTCTATTCAGATAGGCATTGGCAAAGGCAGACACCCTAGGACATTCTAATTTCTTGGTATCCATTGGTTCAGTTTTTGCACCCTGGACTTTGAATATTCCCTTGAAATTGTTTGTTGCTACTGCTCTCAGAGGATTTTGCATGGAAGCAATATGGATGGGAAGAAGTTTTGAAGGCCTTGTCTCTTTCTGGGCCGAGTTGGTCCATATTCTGCCGAGAGAATATGAGGAAAAGGTGTAGTTTCATGCCTGGTTTTTGGTAGGAAAACAGGTTACCAGCTTGGTCCCAGTTGTATTAGGACAGAAGGCTCCCCCGTGACTGCCCAGCAGTGAGCAGCAAATGTGTGCTTAGCCTCTAAGGAGATTATTTAACACAGCTCTAATTTTTTTTTTATTATTATTTTATCATTTTGGTGCTTGCTTGTCAAGAATGGATTTGCAGATGTACCCTTGGAAAGCAGGCAGGGTCTGACTTTACAGGAGAAACAGCAGCAGGAATTCTGGGCGATGCTGCAGGAGCCCGGCAGCGGCCGAGCCGTGGAGTTGGGAGTCTCTGCTGTCCGCAGAAAGAAACCAGAGGTGGAGGGAAAAGGGGAGGAGAAGGAAGGGCAACTGCTAAAGCCCTTCCCCAAATGGATGAATGAATGGGTGACACACATAAATGACTGCTGTGATGGTCTGACTTGCTGTAGCTCGGTCTCGGGATAATCCTCATATGTCAGATTTCTGTAAGGCCAGCATGTGACACAAAGCTGGGCTCCCAGCAGACAAGTGTGCTGTGCTGGTATTAAGGGGCTGGCTGGAGCCGGGCTGTGCAGTGGAACGTGTGTCCGTGTCGGGTGTGCCCGCTCCCCTCCGCGCGGCCCGGCCGCCGCCGCCCTCCGGGAGAGCTTCAAAGGGAAGCTGGAATTCCACAAACTCTTGACTATTGCACAGACAGCCCCCAGCCTGCCTGTGTGCCTGTACTTTTTAGGAAAAAAGAGGAGGGGTGGGAAAAACCCAAACGCAAGAAACGGGAAAGCCCCCAAAAGACTTGTAGCCGGGATTACCTTGCTCACACCTGTCCCCGCTGATGTCCTCTCAAGGTCACAACTCGAGCTACGTGAGGCCAGCAAACGCCATGTGAAAGGAGCTCTATGAAGGAACACCAGGCACTGGAAGGAGGACAGGAGTGCCCACAGGAACATGAACAACAGCTTGCAAGTTAACCTGCCCAGGACCTGGGCCGGTTCGAACAGTTCCCTCCAGGAGAAGTCTGAGCATTCCTTTTTTCTTTTCTATTACTATAGGATGGAGGACGAGGCAGTACTGGATAGAGGGGCTTCCTTCCTTAAACATGTATGTGATGAAGAAGAAGTGGAAGGTAAGAGACTGCTGGGGAGGAAGGGGGCCTTTGCTGTGGTGTTTGTATGGAGGACGGGCAGAGAATCCTACAATTGACTGAAGCACCAGTTAAGCTTGGTCAGGGTAGAACTGGCTTTTTAAAGAAACCCTCTATTTCAGTTCAGGAGCAAACTGTGTTGCGTGTGCCATTGCCCCCGAAGCCCTGCTTGCTGTGTCCTGCACAGTTGCTTTACTTTCCTCTATGAACAGGGTTTTGGCAACACTTGCCTATCACTGCTGCCCTCGGAGCAGAGGAGTACGGAGGCAGGTGGATAAACCAAGGGGCAAAACCAGCAGAATTTGTACCAAGTGTCGGGGTGGATGTAAGGCAGCAAGTGGACATTTGCCTTGGTTATCCTTTGAGCTTGGGAAGCATGAAGGGAAGGGTTTTCCCTTGAAGGAGAGCTCTTTAACAGAGCAGTTTCCTCACTCTGTAGGAAAAGACTAGACCCCTTTGAAAGTGTTTTTGTTTTCTCTCTCATGAAAAATGTTGTGAAATCCCACAGGTTAAAGGAATTCAAAGGAGTTTCCTTTAAGGTTGTTCCTGGAAAATTATGTAGCTGATAGGAGTGAAATATTTGCAGCAAATTCTCTTTCTTTCCTTTTCTGAGAGTTGTTTGCCTGTGGGCCTGATAAACTAGTGAGGGAGAAGGAGGGGAGCAGGAAAGGGTTTCACCTCACAGTACTATCCTTCTCCCCCTGAGTTCAGGATATAATTTTCTTCCGATTTCTTTATTTGCAAACAAATGCCTGTGGCTTTTCTGTTGAAAATGTTTTGAAAGGTGTAGAGTTACAGCCGTGTTGTCACCGGTAATGGACAGGAAAGGATCCAGCAGTAGGAGAGAAAGTAATCTCCAAAAAGAGGAGTTAGAACACTTCCAGCAAACCAAGCCAGTCCTTTCCACGAAAAAGCCTGTTTGCTTCCTCTCTGGGATGAAGTAATCTGAGCTCAGTCGCTATAAATCATTGTGGTGGGTTTAATGAGGCCATTTGCTGTCTGCGGGGTTGGGTTTGTGTTAGCCTTTTGCTGGTGGAATAATTGACACTTTGGCACAGCGGAAACACTCGAGAGGGGAGGGAGGGAGAGTATTTCTTATGCTTTATTGCTTCAAATGTTGCCACATGCTGTTGTGGTGTGTATTGCCCATGTGTGACGGTCCAGGAATATGGTACAAGTGGTTGTTGGTGACGGAGTGTGGGAAGGTCCTTTTGGCTGTCTGCAGGGGCTGTGAAAAGCTCGTGGTTAATGCAGCGGTGTTGTGTTTATATCCCGTGTTCCAATGTGGATATCCTCATTTGCTTTAGTTGGGCTAACAGCTCATCTGGCTGGGGGAAGGAGGAGAGGAGGTGAAACAAATGTTTCTAATTGCACACGACAGGCCTCTGGAGCTGGAGCTGCTCAGCTGAGCCTCCGGAGAGCCTCGGAGCTGTGTAACCAGCTAATTCCCTGGAATGGATTGTAGACTCACAGAGTGGTTTGGCTTGGAAGGGACCTTAAAGATGACCTCTTTCCCACCCCCTGCCATGGCCAGGGACACCTTCCACTATCCCAAGTTGCTCCAGCCTGGCCTTGGACACTTCCAGGGATGGGGCACCCTGTGCCAGGGCCTCACCACCCTCAAAGGGAAGAATTTCTTCATAATATCTAATCTAAACCTATTCCCTGTCAGTTTAAGATCCAGTGGAAGGGCTAAAATGTCAGAGTACAGACCTTTGGCTGACTCTTGGTGAAGATGCTTTTAAGTCCCTGCTAGATTCCTGCACTGCCAGTGGGGTGGTTTGAAGGAGGAGAACATCTCTCTGGAGACCTGGAGCTGTCAGCTCCAAAGTGCCCTCCATTACTTGCCCGCTTTCATGCTGTGGTTTCAACTTGCTGTTCTAAAAGGCTTTCAGGGGCTGCACCCTCTGCAGAAGGAGGTAACAGCAAGGGGAATCGTTACCTCCAGTTGTGTATTATTTTTCTGATAGTTTTTATTTTTAGCCTACTTTCATGAGGAAGCAATATACACGTCCCAAAGTTGTTTTCCTCTCTTGCCTCTTCTTTCCATTCTTCTCCCAAGTATTTTCTTGCAGTCAATATTGATCAAATTTCTCAGGAAGACTCTTCATTCACTTAATTTCACTAAACTTTAGCAGAGAGGAGAGATTGTTTTCTTTACCCTCGACAAAGGACAGGGGAGTTGTAATCTTTATCAGAAGAGAGTTGATGGTGTAGTGATAGAGCAGTCAAACTTGGGGATGCCCTGGCTGCAGGAGTTGACGGGAGAGAACAGGAAAACTCAACAGCAAAGCATTATAATGTGCTCCAAAACCTGGCTGGTTTTGCTGCTTGTGAGTTCAAAGGGGTGAAGACAGAATTTTGAAGTTGTCTCTTTGAGCATTCCTCTTTGCACGTTCTTTAGGAGAAGGAAGGAATAGCCTTTGTTGGTCAGGGATGCCCTCGGGTTATGTCTGTGGGACGGAGATAGAAACTCTGAACAACCAAGTCACCCGCTGATTTGATTATGTAACCGTGCGGGGGAGAGGGAAGGACTTGGCTTTTTAAGGAGGGGGAAAAACTGGCATTTCTGGTAAGGAGGGTGTTGAGACATTTTCGGTGTGGGACAATTGTCGGTTGTGCCCTTGCAGAGTAAATAAAATGTTAACAGAAGCCGTATGTCCCTCGGGACTGCTTCCAGGGGTGCCACCTCAGCCTGGTCCTACGCTGCGATGTGGCGCTGTGCTATCAGCTCTTGGCATTTGAAAATTACTCCACTCCAGCCCCTCCCTGCTGCCTGTGTCCTCGGGAGGGCTTGGTGATGGGTTTGGTACGTGTTAGTGAGGAGGAGTTCCTGTGCTGGAAGTGCCCAGAAACTGGCAAGGCAAGGGATCTGCCCAGGTCTGGGGCAGAGTGTGGAAGGGAAGCAAATACAAGTCAGCTTTCCTGGGGGAAATCAGGAAGAGGCACTGCCCTGAGCCGCTCGAGAGAACCCTTCCCATTCATTTAGAGCACTGCACGTTCCTTTCCTTGAAGGTAACGCCATGCTGCTGTAATGCCACTGCGAGGAGTGCTGGTATGTGTGACATAAACAGATTACTTAAGAACTGATTTTGCAAGAGGGGAAAAGTAAAGCTCCACCTTATCCTCCGAGATAAGGTATTCTTGGCTCTCTCAGCGTAACTTCCCCCGGGCTCGCTGCCGCCCTGACTCCGTGGTGGGGTGGAGGATGCTGGGTTTCGAGTCTGAAAACTCCACTGCTGCAAAGCCTGAGGAGCACGCCGGCTCCTCCTCGTAGGAAACGGGGACCAGCACCCCTGTCCTGCCTGCCAAATGATGGGCAAATAAAGCGTTTTGATAGCATCTCTTAGATGCCACTGCTGTAGGTGGGAATTCAGAATATGCTGCTAGTGGAAACTTTTCCTGGATCCTGTTATCATCGTGGGATTTGCTGTTGCGCTGCTAGCTCTGCAGAGAGGCTGAACCATGGATTTTGTAACAACGTTCCATACCTATTTGTTCCATTTAAGCACTTTCCTCCTCCTTGCTTTCTATTCTCGACCAGGTTGTGTCATTGTGCTCTGCTGGTAGAAAGCTGTGTGATGCCATAAGCCCAAGATTAGTCCTGGATGCTTGGATCTGTGAGGAGAGAGGTTAGAAGGGCGAAGATAACTGTGAACATCTTTACCTTTATTAACAGCAGGCAGACAGTAGGAGAAATGAGCTAATTTTACCCACTTAGTTTGATTTCCTTTTCTCATCTCATCCCCACCCTGTCTTTGATCCATGACTGGAGGCAGACCTCCTCTATTTTCAGAAATAACCACACGACCTTTTTCATATCAGAGTTTTTAATTGCTTCTAAAATCAATGTCATTAAAAAATTAATCAGATAAAAATCTGATCACAGAGTGTGCTTCATTAATATTCTTTGGTACCTTTAATTTATACGCAGACATAAACCAGGCTGTACTTTGCTTTGGTAAGGCCAAGTAAGGCTTTGCTCCTGTGAAAAAACCAAATGCTGAGGACTCAGGCACTGCCTTTTTTCCTATTTCCATACAGCAGCTGGCACAACTTCCCTGTGAGGGTGGGGAGGCCCTGGCACAGGTTGCCCAGAGAAGCTGTGGCTGCCCCATTCCCTGGAAGTGTCCAAGGCCAGGCTGGACACTTGGAGCAACCTGGGATAGTGGGAGGTGTCCCTGGCCATGGCAGCGGTCAGAACAAGATGGGCTTTAAGGTCCCTTCCAGCCCAAACTGTTCTATGATTCTGTGAACGAGGGAGTGCTGCGTCATGCGGCATTAGGAAAACAAGACAAGTGGTTTGGATCTTCCCAGCTTTGAAGCTTTGAAATGAAAGATTTCAGATTTTCTGATTATTTCTTTTCCCTCTCTCTCCAGCTTTAATTCTCCATGGCCCTTTGCACGAGGATGCTTACTCTTGGCAGTGTCCAGCAGATCACTGCACGGGATACTGTTCTGGTCACTGCCAGTGTCTGTCCTCTGCTGTCAGGAATCAGCATGAGCTCTGGGGTGGCTGGGGTGGGGTGAGGAGGTGTTGGTTCCAACCCACTCCATGCTTAGTGAGAAAAGCTGCAATCCGAGTTCAGGGGGTGATAAACTGACTTTACATAAGGCAGTGATAAGTTGGCTGTGCAGGCAGCAGAAATGGGGAGGAGCACCTGAGTCAGTAGCTGGCGTGGTCAGCCCGTGGTGAAGGAAAGGTGCTGGTTTCTTTTCAGAGATAGGCTGTGTGCCAGCATATGCTGAGTGCAAGGTGAAGATGTTTCCATGCTGTTTTGACAGTGTCTGGCTTTCTTCCAGCTCTGGTGGGTTTGAAATCACAGAATCATTTAAGTTTGAAAAAACCTGTAAGATCCCTGAGTCCAACTGTTCAGAAACAGTCCTCAGCTCTCTGACCTGGTGATGAGACTGATTCTGGTGAGGGTCTCACATGGCATCTTTCGGCCTTGGATGGGAGCAGCTGCCTTCATTTCAGTCAGGGTTCAAGTCTAGACTTGTTTGACTGTCTGTTCCCACCTTTCTCTGCCCAACAGCTTCTTTTTTTAAGGTACAGTAGCACTGGATATAACAGTTCAACATGGAGATTGAAAAACTGATAGAGCTTTGGCTCACTTGTGAGTCCTAGATGTTCTGATGACTCTTCACAGATTTTTCTGGAACATTTGAAATGAAAAGGTAATGCAAAATTGTCTGAGCTGGGGCTGAGTAACACAGCAGTGTCCTTCCTTCTCTTGCCAGAACTGCTGGAGCTGGGCTTAACCTGGAAAGTGGTGCTAGGGCTGTAGCTTGCAGGCTGGTTTAGGCATCATCTCAGCCTTTCTGGAGCAATGTCCCTTCTTTTCCTTCAAGTGATGTTCCTAATCCAGTTGCACAACACTGGGAAAACTTAAATGGAGGCTGAGAGGGGACAAAGGGAACTCAGACACTTCCTGAAGGAAGCTTGTGTTGCTGGAGAGGCATCAGGAACCTTTGTGTTTGCATTCCTTCCTTGTGCCCTGCTGGCACCAGCTTGGCCTTCCGGGAACCCTGGCTCCTGCTGCCTTCCATGGAACGTGTTTAATTATAACTGCAACCTTGGGCACAAGGTTTGCTTGCAGGGGGCTGGTTTGAGGCTTTTCCCAGGGAGTGGAGGCAGCGCTTGGATGCCTTTAGTCATCATTCCACAGCCCTTACTTCTCTGTGAGGGGGGGATCTAAATCCTACCTGCATCTGTGAACCTGATTGTGCCAAGTACAGCTTGGTACTCATTCACTCAGCCTTGGTCATTAATGAGATGGAAATATGGAAAACGAGGCCAAGATTTTAAGCCAAGATTGGTTCTTTTGGGTGATCATTTGAAGAGTTTAGGAAGGGGACATCATTTTTAAAGGATGCCAGAAAATCCATAGGTACCATGCTTCCAAAGAGCTAAATCCAGTAGCTTTCCTTTTCTGCCCAGTTTCCCAGAGCACTGTGTATTTGAAGTCTTCCTCTTCTTTCCATGGAAGCCAAACAGTCCTGGCCAGATTAGATCAGATCACAGCAGGACAGGTTCGGTGGCTTTTGTAACCTCTCACAGCTCCAAAGAGGAGAGAAAGAAAAGCAGCTTACAGGGTTGTGGGTAAGAGTCTCGCAAAGGCTTACGTAAAGCTCAGGAGAATACCCCCACCACATGTTCATTGTTCTGTCTGAACAATGTCCACTCCTTAATTCACTGCCACCCCAGTGACTGACTGTGCTCCTTCTACGCAAGCAGGGTTTGTAGGATTTTCAGGAAGCCAACTGAAGACCTTGGTTTATTTTTTTTCATTTTTGTTTCCTGTTTATATATTCTTGACTTGAATTTACATGACTGTCTTTTAGAGCCATCCTGTTGCTCAGGGCTAACTCACCTTTTACACATGCTTGGCTGCAGCAGCCTCTGGATCTTGTTAGGAATCTGGCAGGTCCAGTCTGGGTCATCGATCATCCCTTGGGAGCAGAGGAGTGCAAGCTTAAGGCAGGTGGCTGGGAAGACTTCTCCCCTGCCTAACCACAGTGGTGTAACCTTTTAAAGGTCACTTTACATGGAGATGAATCTGACCTTTTGAAGATAATAAAGTTATAGAATCCTGATGTTACAAAAGAAGAAAAAAAGAAGTCTCCAGTTCCATTTACAGCTCATTCCTTGCCCCTTGTAGTGATTTCAGTTAAGGATTGTGTATTAAGATGTGAAGTGCAGTGATGCAAGTATATAAAACGATCTTTGGACAAGTTCTCTCTTTGATTAAGTAACTGCTGGATCCTTTCTAGAGTCTTAGCCATGCATTTGGGATTCTTTTGTTGGATCTGACACACTTAAAGAGATCCCTGTTTTTTTCTTATCTTGTCACTTCTTTCCTTTGTCCATGGCACGGTAGCTCAGGGTTGCCTCTCCTGAAGCTTCAGTTTTATATTTTACCCTTTCCTGCCTCTCTCTCAGGGCAGACTCCTCTCCTTATGGCATTTATGAGTCTGTGAACCCCCTACTTAGCCTTATGGTTGTTGTTCCCGTCGCCTGATGGATTCACACTGACCCTTTTTCTTGGCAAACTGCCACACCGTGGAAGAATTGGTTCATACTGCTATTGTTTATAGATGAAGGGATTTGGATGTGATTTATCTCCAACTGGTATGTTCAGATTTCAACAAGGTACTCGATGAATCCTTCTGCTCTTGCACTGATTGATGGATTTTTACTCTTATGGAAAACTGATCATTTGAATATTGTGATGTTCTGAAAATCTTATGGGCACCAATGGCTGAGCCTGGGACTGTGCCTGAGCAGCCCATCTAGAGAACTAGTTATGGTTTGGTTTTCTTTAGAGGTTCAATGTCTGTGTCCATGTGCATGAATGGGAACAGCACTTGGCTCTTAAGCGGTGCTAGGGGAAACCCTTGTGTTCCTTGTCTGTCTCCCAGCTGGTGTGAACAGTCGGTCAGTGTGGGGTGTCCTGCCAGCTGTGCATCCCATCCCGGGAGTGCAGAGAGACTTCCTGTCCTGGAAGGTGGAGCTGGTCAGGGTGCAGGTCCTGCACCAGCTCCTCTGCTGCCACCAGCACCTGTAATTCCCTTTAAATCCAGGTAGAGCTAAAGGCACCCGGCACGTGACGGCGTGGCCTTTTGTTCTTATTTCTTGAGCTGATTTGAAACTAAGCAGGGCTTAGTTTGGGACTTCCTTAGTGCTACTTTTAGTATCTTCCCTTTAAAATGGATCATCCCTCTGATTTATTTGTCCTTCTGGGCCATCAGCTTTTTATGTCATTAATTTCCTTTGACTGACTCTCACACAAAATGAGAAGCTCCTTGTGCCACCACCCCCCTGGCTGGGAAAGTAGTCTGGCTGTGCTCCCACTCCCGGCAGTGTCCTGGCTAGTGCCACATGTCTCTGCAGGCTTGGTGGCACGTCTTCTTGGCCACAAAGCTGCCAAAGCACGTGGTGGGCTGTGTCCCCTGCCCCTCTCATGGGACTGCAGAGTTGTGGTGGTACACATTCCTCCTGAGTAAAACCCTTCTTTCAGGTGGCCCAGAGTGTCTGTCCCAGTCTTCCCTGAGATCCTGGGTTCACAGGGCTGCCTAGTGTGGGAGGTGTGAGTGGCCAGAGCTGGTGGAGAAGACTGGCTGTGTGGACATGTCAGCTGTAACCACACGAGCCTGTCACAGACTGATGGGGTTTAATGTGACTCTCCCTGTTCTTTGGAAAGGAGCCCTGAAACGAAAAACAAAGGACAGGTGAAAACTGCTGACACTCAGTTCACTTTCAGTCCCTTATGCATTTTTAATATTAGATTTTGATCTTGTTTCCTTCTAAAGTGCCAGTGTGAGATTCTTTATGGGCTGGTCTAAGCAGGCTCTGAGTCTCAAGAACCCAGTCATGTGGAAGGGATTCCTTCTTAGATGCAGCAGGCAGACTTGATCCTTTGATCCTGTAACTTTCAGCTTCTTTCTCCAAGTAAGCAAGTTTTGATTTTGCTGAGAAAAAGCCATTCCACTGTCACTCTTTTCTTAAAAGAGTTAGTGCCTAAAAATGGAGAGCATTGTAAAAAAAGGGGTCTCTCAGAACGGCTGGAGCTGGAAGGGACCTTTAAAATGTCTAATTCCACCATGGGCAGGGACACCTTGCATTAGACCAGGATGTTCCAAGCCCCATCCAACCTGGCCTTGATGGTGATGAGCAAATATTCCTGCAGGCAGGGAGGGAGAGAATGCTGCATTTCACAGAACTTCAATTGGGTGATACATGAGTGGGTTTTTACCAGTAACACTGACTCAGGGAGTCTGCTGTGCCCAAACTCCAAATCTGGGTGCTGAGTCATGAACTGCTGGTCTTCAGTAGCACTTAATAAGGTGAAACATGTGGTTTCAGCCGAGTTTTTCCAGGAGAACCTCCCTGATGATGGCTATGATCAGATGAAGTGATTGTGCTCTGAGCTTGCTGCACGGTAAAGATTCTCCTTGATCACAAACTCCAAAGGTTTTAGCTACAGCCCTCGTAATCCAAGGAAACCCCGGCCTGCCACTGTCCCTTAGAACAGAACCCGGTGCCACTGGGACCTGCAGGTGAGGTTGGAGTGTTGGGAAATACACACTGACCATCCAAAACAGCTCTGAAAATCAATGAGGGGCACGAAGAGGGTAATGGATTCCCTCGGGAGAGCAGGGAGGCCGATGGGAGCAGCCCCTCAGGAGGAGCTGAGTTGGGTGTAGAAGAGAAAACTACAGACCTGGATTACCAGGAGAAGTTTAGCACTTGGCTCCGTGCTTCCCATCCTCCCCAAGCTGTAGGATCCTGGTGCAATGCCTATGTGTCATGTTACATTTCTCAGGCATTGCCATTTGCAGTCAATGGTTCTCATGGGAAAGGCTGGGCTCCCCCGGTGAGTCGGAAATGTCTCAGGAGCCCAGTGCATTGAGAGTATGTGTCAATTGTTTCCTTCCAGGCGCTTTGGGAAGGGAGCCTAGAAGTTTATCTCAGCGTTTGGAACAATATAAACAGATGCCAAGCACTTGAAGTACAGGGAGAAGGAAAAGGTCTTGCTTGGCCTCCCTGAATAGAGTGGGAGGGGGCAGGAGGGGACACGGAAAGCAGCATTAAATAAGTCTCTGCCTTCAGACCAGGGGAAAGCAGCAAAGTATTGCAGATGTTTGCCTGCGTAGATACAACTGAGTTTCATATTACCAAAATCTGTCCTGTGCACACGTGGTCCAAAGATTAAAGAGATTGTCCAGTTCTGTTGGCAGCACATTAAAGTATTAAAGACTACAGGCTTACTATGATGTGTTTCTGTTATCAAGCTGACCACAGAATTCAAGTGATTCAAAGGAGAACGTTGTTTAGTACAAAAGCCTTTTGCATCGGGCTTCTGGATATGATCTTGGGTGTGAGAATCCCTTGGGAAGGGCTGCCACTGCCCTGTGTGTCCAGGGTCACCCCCACCCTCCAGCTCCTGCCTGTGCTCCGATAAGATCTCCCCTTCTCTGTCCCTGTGTGGCGTTCAGGGGCCATCTGCCGCGTTAAAGCTGCTGTTTGCAGTTGCTGGAAGAGCTTTCTGAGTTTGCTTTGGCACGCAAGAGCTAAATCGGATCTTCAGGTGTCGATCCAGAGGTCTTGCTGCAGATGATGACTCCATGGCCCTGCCTGTTCCCTCCGTGGTGTGATCCCATCCCTCAGAGATCGTGAGGCTGGAGGCAGCGCTCCCAGGACCCTGTCCTGTCACTGCTCTGCTGCCTGAGTTAGAACTCTGCTCAGCCCCAGCTTTCTCTTTCTTCCATCTCTGGAAGTGTCCAAGGCCAGGCTGGATGAGGCAGAAGGGCAGAAAGCCCTGAAAATAAAACATTTTTATCAAACTCATCAACGTAACAATTGGCAAATGTAGTTGAAGTGCTTTGGTTTGAAATGGAGGTCTCAGTGCAAGGGGAAAGGCATCCTTGGGATTTACGGGCAGCGTAGGAAATTTGGCACTTAGTTTGTTGCTAGTTAATTTTTGTTTTGGAAAGTGTCGAGTTGACAGGAACTTCCGTGAGTAGTAGTCCTTCCTCCTCTGCTGTGTTGTAATAACACCCTAGTGGTACTTAGGACATGAAACCTCTGTAATAGCACCTGTCAAAGAACCTAATGGTACTTTGACAGTTGTTACACAGTCAAGAGATGCAGATTTTGTTGGCCTAAGCTCTTCAATTAAGCTGAATCAGTTGGCACAAGGTAATTGTTAAGTCCAGCCAATGTATTTGGTAAAACAATGGAAAAATTAAGAAAAGCACTCTAGTCAATATTACAAAATGAGTATGATGGCCTTCTGTGGGGTCTATTTTTATATTCAAATGAGTCACAAGGACAACAGTTATCAGAGAGTCTGCACTGGCATGTGCTCTCAGAAGTGATGGAACAAAAATACTTTTCTGAATGGTAGCTACAGAGCTTCAAGCTTGTGTTTGGAGACAAGAAAAGTAGGACTAATTGGTGTTAGGTCAGCAAAGGATGATGGTTCACTTGCCTATTGGAGTGAAACAAGGATAGGACAAGGAATAATGGGTTCAAACTGAAAGAGGGGAAATTTAGGTTAAACACTGGGAAGGAATTGTTCCCTGTGAGGGTGGGCAGGCCCTGGCACAGGGTGCCCAGAGAAGCTGTGGCTGCTCCGTCCCTGGGAGTGTCCAAGGCCAGGTTGGAGCAGCCTGGGATAGTGGGAGGTGTCCCTGCCCATGGAAAGGGGTGGAACTGGATAATCTTTAAGGTCCTTTTCCACTAGTCTGAGATTCTCTGAAAGGCTGTGCTGGCCAGTGGTGCCCAGACTGCATAGAGCTGAAGTTGATGTTTGTGTGCTTGTGTTCCCCAGGTCACCACACGATTTACATCGGGGTCCATGTGCCAAAGAGCTACAGGAGGAGGAGGCGCCATAGAAGAAGACCTGGGCACAAAGAAAAGAAAGAAAAGGAGAAAATCTCGGAGAACTACTCAGACAAATCAGACGTGGAAAACGCTGATGAGACAAGCAGCAGCATCCTTAAGCCACTCAGTAAGTACTGGTTCCATTTGTCACTCATTACAATAGTCTATTGTCTAGGGATCTGCTCATGGAGGAGGAAACTTGATCCGTGAAAGCAGTCATCTCATGTTGCAGGGTTGGAGTAGTCTTAGGCAGTTGCTGTGGAATGGTTACTGTGGCCTGGAAAAGGCACAGGCTGGAGCAGACATTTCATCCCTCTGTATCACCTGAGTTGGCTCCTGAGCGAAAGAACAGGCCAACTGTTTAAAAAGCAATTTGACACTGTGTGTAAAAAGATAGCAAGCAGAGGCAAAGCCTGAGTAGGTGCCTGGGCAGATCTACTGCAGCTTCTGCTCTGGCTCTGGGACGTGCACTGCACTGGAATTCCAGCACCCCGTGGTTTTGGCTTCACTTGTTGCTGGCTTGTGGTGCTAATAACCCTTTTCCATCAGTAATTAACCAGTTTTAGGTTGTGCAGCCAAGAATACAGCAGCATTGCTGTATGTTTGAGTGTCTGTAGGGGTTGAATATCTGAATTTTGATAGGCAGGTGAGGTGAGGTCTGTTTTGGGTGCCCTGTCACTCTTTTCCAGAGAGCAGTGCCTGGAAAGAAAGGCAAGTCACAAACACCATTTGCTCTTCCTGCCTGTAATCCCCTGGTTGTCCCAAGGAAGTTTTCTTGTCAGCTCTCAGAAACTAGGAGTTGATTTTACACCTGAAGACATAATTACCTTTCTACAGAACTCTTGGGTTTAATTTTTATATTTAGATCTCTGTATTTCTTTGGCCTGAAAGGGACCAGGCCTGTAGAAATTCCTTTTTGGTTTCTGAGTGTCTCATATCCTAGGAGATTTGTTTCCACAGACTCATTGTGCCCATGGCTGAAAACCCATTTTTTCCATCAGTTTTTCATGTTCTGCCCTTCATTTTGTCCATCAGTGTTTCTATGTCATTTGAGGAAAGGTTAATGGTATTTTTTGTCTCCTCTTTCTGCAAATCAGTACGTTCTCATCTACCCATATCTGCATGTAAAACTATGCAGCCTTTCCAGCTCTCTCCATCTGGGAATTTTCCCACAGTCTTTTCCACCCTGACCTCTTTGCACTGCATGTTTTTGGAGTGGGCTCACATTAATACCCCCCCCAGTGTTCCAGGTGTCCCATGTAATAGTGTGCACACCCCATCACTGGGACCTTTTCTCTGTTGTTCCCCATCTCACGTATCCAGATACTTTTCCAGGTCCTTGCAGGGCCTTGCTGTTCCTCGCTGGTGGCCAGATCTTTTTACGAGCTGGCTCAGTCAGTTCAGAGTTCTGTAAAGGAGAGGGGTAGTTCACATTACTGTCTTGAGTTACAGCTTCTCTCATATCCCCAGGGTTTTTTTCTCTTCTGGAACTCTGGTCTTCAGAACTGACCTGAATTGTGCATTTCCTACCCTTTTTTTGGCTTGTTCAGAAGCCTTTCTTATGCATCCTCCTGTGTCCAAGAGAAGCCCAGTTCTCTCCTCCAGTACTGTCGATCCTGGTGATAAAGCCCAGGTAGAACCCTGGGGTTTTAACCTTCATTCCATAACAGGCATTGATTGAAGGTTAGGTGGTTCAAATTCACTTTCAAAGGAGTGTTAGAAACTAAGAGCTGGGAAATACTGAGCAGCAACTTTAATGGAGCCGGCAGAAGGCTGAAATGAAGTGTTTTACCTGTATTTGAGGCATTTGTCAGTAGAGAGTGTGGGGTATCAGAAGCTGAAATATGTGTGGTTTGGCAGAGCAGGACAGAGTGAAAGTGCTGTTGAATTGGTTATTAGTCCTTGGATTTCTTGGTCTGTCCCTAAGGACCATGATTCCTAAGCCTCGATATCTTACCTGAAAATGATTTCTCAGCTTCTTTGGTAAAATCTGCACCAAATCTGGATTTGACTCACCAGGTCAAGCTGCTTGTCCTGTAACCTGATGGAACAAGTCTGTGGATACTGGCAAGAGAGAATAAACAGGTCCAGAAATGCAGAAACTTTTCCCTAGGAAAGTTTTGTCCCAGTTCCAAACCAGTCAGGCTGTACCTCTGTATTTAGGAATTGTTGCAGTCTGGAAATGTCAATCCTTTTTTTTTTTTTTTTTAATCTATGTCCAGTTCGGTTAAACAGCCTTCAGCTCTCCCATCTGGAGATCGAACGTGTACAGATCTGTTTTATCCTAAGGAAATTGCTGCTTGGGAAAGGTGCCTCCTTCACAAATCCAGACAGGGATACTGTGATAGACTAAGGAGGAGGTGGGAAGGCGATGTTCCCTCTGCAGAGCCCTTTCAGGACATTCCAGGCCTGCAGGGGCTGTCTCTGCGCTCACACAACTTTGGTGTTCACACCCTGGTTCTCAGGCAGGACTGCTGACACTGCAGGCGATGACAAATCCCTCTTCCAGGTGAAACATCCCAGCACCTCCTTTAACCAGCTTGGCCCTGGTTTCCACTTAGGGCCAGCAAGGAGCAAATCCTGTTAGCAGTGGTTATCCTGCCTGGCGCTGCTTCACCGCGTTGGCCAGTGCTTATCTCAGCGTGAAGAGGATGGTGAAGTTTGCTGCTGCTTGCAAGGGATGAGACAAAGGAGGAACAAGGAAGACAGATAGAAGTTTCTCTGAGTCCATTTCCCTCTTCCTCATTCTTCACTATAGACGTGCAGAGATTTTCCCATGAGGAAATGCATCTCTGCTTGATCTGGAAAGGGGTTTCTTCTCATTGTGTGGTTGCCCTCCGAGTCAGATTGGCTTACCTCCCTGGCCCAAACCCAGAGGCTACGATACTCTGACTTTGTTAAAACCACTTGTGGGTCTGACAAATTGTTGCTGCCAAGGAATAGGATTCTCTTAGTGCCTGCATCTCTGAAGAGAGTAAAACCTGATTTTTGTCAGGAGTTAGAATGTTGCCAGGTGGATAAATATAACTGCGGGATCTAAATTTTGGAATACTTGAAAAGAAGGAGAAGAAAATCCATATAGAAAGAGAGAGGGAAGGGGCAATGTCATTTCATCAAAAGTTTGTAAAGGTTTTTCGTTGCCTCAGAAAATTCCTCTTCCACCCACCAGCAGTAGTTTTTGAGTGTTTTAGTAAAAATCCTCCCTTGAGCCCTCAGATGTGGGTTCGGAGGAGCATTTTGCTTGTTTGCAGTGAAGTAATTTCATTAAAGTGCCGTTTGAGGCTTGTACTGCTATTCCAGATGGAGCACAGCTCTCCTGGTGAAGGTGAGGTTTGGGCTGGATGGATCAGATTTGCACTGGAGGAAAGTAAACTTCTGGTACTGCTTCCCAAGTCAGAGTGCCTGCCTTGCAGGAGAAGGACATTGTGGACAATATCCCAGTTGATAGGTTGCCCAAAGAAGCGGTAGATACCTCATCCCTGGAAGTGTCCAGGGCCAGGTTGGACATGTCTTGGAGCAACCTGGTCTAGTAGAAGGTGTCCCTGCCCATGGCAAGGAGGTTGGAATGAGATGGGCTGTTCTGTGATTTCCAGTGAGGCGTGGAAGTTGTCAGTATGACTGTTGAACAGGCCATTCATAACAGGATCGAATTAATTGAACAGGGATATTTAAACATCAATTTAGGAAGGCTCAGGCTTGTTGTCTACCTCAAAAGTTCATTAAGGCAGCAGCTATAAATAGCAGGAGACAGCTACAGGATGGAAATAAATGAACCTACTTAGCAGAGCAGATGCAGCACAGGCAGGGCTGTTCCAAGAGTCCTCTGTCTACTAGTGTTGCTGGATTTTTCAGCCATCTAGTTTCTTTCCTGATTTTCCAAAAGCTTTTAGCTTCAGCTACCCACACTGAGAGCTGTGACAGCAGTTGAGAAGTACCAGATGGGATGGCCAAAGAATTCAATTTTTTTTTTATTGGTATTTTATATAGGGAGATTGGTCAGGAAGACTTTGCCATAAATATAAGGGAATCTTGGTGTTTTGCTCTTCAAGAACTGCATGAGAGGCTCATGGATTGCTCCTGAGTGATGGAGTCAGCTGAAGCAGGTCACCCTCTGCCCTTCCAGTGCTGCAGGGAGCATGTTTAGATCCCGTGTAGTGCAACTGCAGAGGTAAATTAAAGGCAGAGCTAATTACTGCTTCGTTTGCAAACGTGCAGTCTGCATAGCTGGGGGCCCATCAGAGAGGCTGTCGGGGTGCAGCTGGCTGTGTCCATGGGAAAGGGCATGGGAAGGTGCTCGGGGCAGGCAGGCTGTGGGAAGGGTGCAGGTGAGGAGGTCAGCCCTGCCTGCTGACACAGCCCTCTGCTGGCTCCCACCCTGCCAGGGAAGGGTTGCATAATGCCAGGAGAGAGATGGTTGTTTCCAGGGCTGGATGTCAGCCTGGGACACAGCCTGGCCCTGCTTAGGTGGTCAGGGACCTGGCTGCAGAAGACCTCAAAGCCCATCTGGTGCCACTCCCCTGCCCTGGGCAGGGACACCTCCCACTATCCCAGGTCGCTCCAGCCTGGCCTTGGAGACTTCCAGGGATGGGGCAGCCACAGCTGCTCTGGGCAGCCTGTGCCAGGGCCTCCCCACCCTCACAGGGAGGAATTTCTCCCTAATACCTGATCTAATCCTGCCCTCTGCCAGTGTGAAGCTGTGAAGATGCATTTGGGTGGGATGAAGGCACTGTGATGATATGAGGTTGGGTCGAGATGCTGCCTGTCGCCCCAGGCAAAGGCTTTCCTTTTCTTCTTGGCAAGAGCGCAGGGTTTTACTCAGACAACTAATTAAAAAAATTGCTGTCTTTGCAACACCCCTTGCCTGAACTCCCGAGGTTTTTTTCTTTTTTACCTTGCCTTATGCATGTGCCCATCCCATCAGGGCTTGTTGTGAACACTTTGGTCTGCTTAAAACCTCTTTTCACTTCCCTTACATTGAACATCCATCTTCTTCGCCTAAATGCAGGGTGTACAGCACAGAGCTTTCCTTCCTTGCTTGTGACAGCTGGGAAAGGGGCTCAGGTTGGGATTTTTTTATTCCCTTGCAAAGTCCAGATTTTGAATGGGTGCGATGAAAGGCAGGGTTAAACTCTTCCCCCCTCCTTAGGTGAGTGCTGTGACTTCCACACCCAGTAGCAGCAAGTGATCTGGTTGTTAAGGCAAGCGCTGAGTGCCTCCGCTGCAAGGGTTTCATTCTTTTCCTGCCCAGAAAGGTCTGGGAGTTGGGATTTTTCCCTTTGGGGTCATTTCAGTAGTTGTGTTTGAGAGTGAGGGCTATTGAGGAAAGAAGCAGTTTTCCCTGGATAAGTGAAGTGCGCGTTAGGACTGACCGGTTAAGTCTGGGCCTGGGCCGAGTACCCGTAGGAAGCACACGGACGTGCTCGGAGGTGGCACGTGGCACCTGCCCTTCTCCCTGCCACCAGCTGCCCTCTGGCAAGTCCTGGGAGCTGCTGTTGAAAGTCTTCAAAGGGACACAAACCAAGTCAGGGGCCTTGTGCGAGTGAAAATAAATCTTGCTGTAATGCAGCGGCGTTTCCCGTGCTCTCTGTCCTCTCTGGTCGTTCCCCAACATCTGAAGGGCCACCTTAGGAAAGGACTGTTCAGGCACACAAACCAAGTCAGCCCTATCTTTGCCACCATGTGTGGTTCCTCTAAAGAAATGGTCAGTGTAGGCTGAAATTCCGTGCTCCAGCCCGACTTATTCTCTGTGCGTGTTGTGTTTCCAGTAGCACTCGTGTCACTGTGTTTGTGGCAGTCACCCCCAGCTGTGGTGAGGCTGTGGGTGCTTCACAGGATTGGCTGGCGTGTCTTGTAGGGTTTAGAAAGCACTTACATTTATATAAGCTGTCACAAACACCTGAGCCTGGATATATTGTGAATATATGGGAGAGAATTTTCCACCTGTGCAGAGATCAGGATGTAATTGTTCAAGTCTGAATTCTGCCTTCAGAGATGGCTGGATGTGTCTGGAAGCAGCAGCCACTAAGGGAGGAAGGGGGAATGAATGCCATCAGAAATGATAATGGGCTTTTGGTGAGGATTATTTCTGGGGCAGGGCATTTAAAGGCACAGTGTTAGCTCTTCAGGGAGCTTTCAAAACATGCCTCCACTGTTTTCATCCTTAAAAACCAACCACAGCAGTTGCCATGGCAGTAACACCAGTGTAGACAGCAGGGCTATTGGGCAATTCCACTTGGGTTGTCGTCAGCTTAAAATGATCAAAATCCATGACTATGAAGTAAAAAAATTAATTTGAATAAGAAGTACAAGCACTTCTTGCTGCCCTTTTGGCTCTGACATCCTGATGCTGTCACCCTCCTGCCACACCGTTTGAGGAACTGACGCAAACAGTTTTTGGTTGAGTGACAGTTAAGATTTTTCTAGGGCTGTAACTTCCCCTTGGAAGGAGAGTTAAAATGTTAAACCCCAACTGGTTAATACTGAGTTAGTTGTGGCAAAATTTGAGGTAAAATAGAAAGAATTATTTGATAAGTAGGGTCTGAACAGAAGAGAGAAAATGATCTGGAAAGTGATGATCAGTCTCAAAATTCCTTAGTTTTGGGGAAGGTGTGAGTGACACGGAGCATTTTCATTTACTGGTTACTTCTGCCTCAATTAACTGCATCTTTGCTTGCAGCTCTACCACTAAGCTCTTCTTAATTAAGAATAGTCTCTGCTGCTTTTTTCCTGATCAGGCAATTTTCTTAGAAATCTCCCTTGGCCCAAAGTGACACAATTAGTCATGTAGCTGTCAAAGGAAATAATTCAATCCAACCTTTATGTGGTGTTTAAAGCCACGGGGTGTGTAACTGTCTCCTTGGTGGATTGAAAGAGGTTCTTCAACTTCAGCTTGAAACTTTTTTGGTGTTTAAGTACCAACAAATCTTCTCTGTGAACTTTATATGGGGTCTGTGTTGCCTCTTTGGTATGGTAGGCTCTTCATGTTTTAGATAGAAAGCAAAAAAGAGGCCAGTTCCTCTCCCAGTATGGAGAAGACTCTTTAAGTGGGAGCTGGCTGTGCTAATCTTCTGTCTTGAACTGATAGCATGTGCCGCTATAATTACCTAAGCCACCTTAATTCTTTGCCTAATTCTGTCCCCTGGGTTCACGTGAAACTGCTAAGGGACAGAAAAGTCGAAGGAATTTACCATGTGGGGAAAAAAAACCCCTCTCATTTGGAAGCATTTTGATTTGAAGCCAGGTTTTTTAGCTGACTTGTGGGGGTGATGGTTGTTACTGCAAAGCTGCCCTTTCTGGATTAAACTCCACACAAATCCCTTGGACAGTGTGGGAATGAGCCATCCTAAAGCTCTGTGTTCCTGTGTATGTGTAAACAAGAGTTTATTACCTAATGTCAGTGTAACCAACCCCTGGATTTTCTACTGTGAGCCCTATGTTGTATTTTCAGTTGGTTCTTGTGAATCCAGGTGAACTCTGTTGTCAGGTGCATTTCAAATGTTGATCCTTAGTCCAGTTGTTCTTGAAGCTGGTGTCCTTTTTTGATTATTCTTTTTTCCACACTCTGGACTCTGCTGCTCATCAGCAAAGCTGGGGTAGGTTTGCCTGTCACTTCTTTCTTCTGCCCTGGGAAAGGGGCACTTGTCTGCTTTTGCAGGGGCAGGAGAGTTGTGAGAGGGTCGGGATGGATACCAGAGGGGCTCTCAGTGCTTCCTGTGGCTTGGAGAAGAGTCCCCTCTCATCCCAGGAGGGGCAGAGAATTATGCCCGTGACCTACTAACCTCCTCCACTTGGGATTGTGGGTTTGGGAAATGAGTGCACAGATGGCAGCTCTTGGATGGCAGCAGATGCTGCTGCTGTAATGAGTGAGATCAACTGATGTTTTAGCTGAGTCGTGGAGAGCAGTGTAGGGATGTCTACAGGACTCCCTAATGCCAGGCCTTTCTGGGACTTTCCCTTCTTCACTTGGCACCCCACATTTACCTTCTCCTCCAGACTGAGCTGGCACAACCATAATGCAGATAATTTTAATTGTACGGGGAAGCTCTCAGGGAATTAAATCATTAAGAAACATGTGGAGGGTGAACCAGAGATCTTGAGGCCAAAACCCTGCTTTACTGAAGTGCCATCAGATTGGAAGGACCAATTGGATGTGTCAAAAAAAGAAGAAAAATGAATCAATTCCATACAGAATACCCAGCTGATACCAAAGGGCTCTCTCTGCATCCCTGTGGACATTGCTCCAGTGTGGGCTTTGTGTTAAGTGCGAACCCTGAAATAAATACGTTTCATTCATGGTTCACAAAAGCCAAACAAGGGCTTTTGAGGCAAGACTTGTGTTCAGGCTGAGTCTTCTGCAGCTGTGTGTGGTGTCCAGGGACCCACTCTGGGTTTTCTCTTCCTGCTGGGGTGATGTTGGGTACGGTGATGTTGCTTTGAATTTTGGAGCAGATGCTGTGTTGTGAATGTGTTCATGCCTCAAAGAACCAACGACTCGGGGAGAGGCTTTCTTCTCTCGCTTCTGACTTTTATCTCTCTGACTTTCCGATAAGTTTGAAGGACTGGCGGCCAAAGAGCTGCCACCAAAGGAAATGGAAATTGAGATTTCCATGTCATAAACCTGAAGAGTAAACAAGATAGAGATGAGAAGGACTCAGCTCTGGTACATTGATCATGGCAAATTGTTTCCTTTGCTCTTTGTTAGTGTCAGGCATTTCCCAGAAGAGTGGTATATCTGTTAAAATAAGTCTGTATGATATCTGAAACAAAATCCTTGAGAGCTGCGTGCTGTTCTGCTCGGCTTTGAATCCTGATCTGACATCTGTTGGAGCAGGGGAAGGTCTTTGCTTGGATTTATTTGCTGATTTCTTACCCACTGAGTGAACTTTAAAATAATGATATTAAGTACATGAAAATCACGTGTAGGGAAGAGCTTGGCTATCTGCAAGCTGAAGAGGAAAGCAGATGTTAACTGAAATGTAAGCAGTTGTGGATAGATGTGTTTGTACTTGCATGGCCAGATTTACGTCCCTAGAAAGGCAGAGCTCCTTTTCATGCCTTTTCCTTATGGTTTGGATACTCCCTGGAAGGCCACTATAGAGCTCAGCAGTTAAATGGAAATAAAAGTATGCATAAATCAGTGGAGCCTTTCTTGCTTTTGTAAGGAAACCTAGGAATGGACTAGTCCCAACCTGAATGTGGTGTTGGGATGTGTTCAAGTCTTGCTTCCAAGACCTTGATCTTTAAATGTAGAAATGGCAGCCAAGTTCATCTGATGGAGCAGGAGTGTTTGGTTGAGCTCTGAGCTGCAGGTGTATAGAACTCTGGGAGTTGCATGGCTGGGCATGAGAGGAGAGGTGCTCTGAGCATCCTGCTCTGTGGAGACACCCAGCAGTTACCTTCTGTTGTGTTCCTGCTCTGAGTTCCATAATGTTGGGGCTAAGCAGGCTTGGCCTTCAGGCTCTCATTGATAACCTGCCTCCTCCAGGTCAAAGCCAGGCTCCACTGTGAGCCACCCATCACCACTGGAGTCTGCTGGGAGTGCCTGGCCCCGTGGGAGGTGGCAAGTGTGCTCTGGGGGGATGGATGGACAGCACTGATAATGGATCAGAAAATAAGGACAGCAGTTGGCCAGTGCTGTGGCGAGGCGTGGTCCTTGGCTGGACAGCACTGATGGCATTGTGGCTTTAGGGTTAATGGGGGTGGTGGCTTTCAGACAGATAAGTAGCTCTTAGGATGTGAGTCATCAGCCAGGAATAAAGGACATGCACTGAAGAGCAGTCGGGAAGAGCTGGCTGGAGGCGGTGAAATACGGTGGGCAGAAAAGTGACTCTGAAACCACAAGATTTAGATATCAAGGCACTTAGCGAGTGTCCTGCACCAAATCTGGGCAGAGATGGGTGTCACAGGCTGGGAGAAGCTAAGTGAAGGTATTCCATGGACTATGGTCTAGCTGATTGAGTCTCTCCACGAGAAAGATGAGCCCCTGTGAATTCCCTGCCTGAGAGCTCTGTCCCAGTAAAAAAGGGCTGTAACAGTGTCCTGTGGAAGTGGTTGTATTCCAGTGTCATACACTCCATGGTGCCTGTGGAACAGGCTGTGTAAAAAGAACAAAGTGAGGACATGACAAGTGGTGGCTCCACAAGGTTTTGGGAACTGTTTTAGGGCAGTCAGGTGGGTAGCAGAGATTGGTTCCTGACAGAGGGATGTGCTGATAGAAGTCACCCAGAACTGCTTGATTTCAAGACCATGAAGGCAATGGAAGCACTGAGGCTCGGAAAGAGTTTCATGGATATGAGAGAATTTCAACGTGTGGTATTTGGTCCTTGGGCCTCTCCAAGCTTTCTGGGGCATCTCACAAAGCTGTCAGGCTCCAGGCACTGAAGAGAAGGCTGCTGCCTGCTCCCTGCTCCCAGGCAGAGGGCTGACTCAGCTCTTGAGCCGGGCACGGACTCTTCCTCACGCTTTGGGTATTCCTAGAGAACATGCCTGACCCCGTTTTGTTGGACTTGGTCTTATTTGGGTTTCCCTTTATCTGTGTGGGACTTGTTTTGCCTACTTTGTATATCACAGATTTCTTGCCCCGGCCTGTTCCGAGGTAAACTGCCGAGGATGGGAAACTTCAGAAGGATGAGTCTGTAGCAGAAAAAGGAACACAGTCAAGTGCTTTCACTCCAGCGTGCGTTTCATCGTGGGAATAGGAGCTCATGCTGCAGAAGGGAGCTGCTCACCATCAAACAGTGCAAAAGTATTTAGTGGCAACAATTGCTCCTTTGGCAAAGCCCTGCTAAAGCTCTCTGAGGGGGATTAGTCTAGGCTTTGCATTAAAGCTGGGCTTGAAACATACTCCACATTCCTTATGGCAGGAAACCAGTGCCATCCAGAACAGTTGTTTCATGTCTGCTGCAAGAAATGGGGATTATTTGGGGGTGGAATGGTTCAGATAAATGACTGTAATGGCTTCTAGAAGCCCATTTGCTGGCTGGAGGCAAAAGAACCATGGAATATGCTGATTTCCATTATTCACAAGGGGTTTTCCACAGTGAGATTGTGTCAGCTGTAGGGTTCAGGTGTCAAGCTCAGGCTCTAAACTCCTAATTTAGAGTAATCCCAGAGTCATTTAGGTTTTCCTCTGGCCTGGCCTGAGGGTTTTGCAGCATGTTGTAGCTCCCAGTGATGCACGTCTTGTGTGGATGCGGGAAGGAGGAACAGGGAACTGCTGAAGGTTTAGGGATGGGCAGCGTGCCTTAGGATCTGCCAAAAAAATGGTGCTGGGGGCTTTGTACTGAGCTCAGTCTGGTTGTTCCAGCTGTGTCAATGTGACTTTTGTTCAGTGATGAAGAGGGAAGACTTCCAAATCTTTTACCTTATCTACTTAACATACATATGCGTGTCTACGCAAAACAGGCAGGATTTTGTAATGAATTGTTTGCCTTTGGAATGAGATTGCTCTTTGGGTTCCTTTAGGGCTTTGGCAATTAATAAGAAGCTGCAGACAAAACCACATTTGAGCAATTTTTGATTGTTGGACGCTCCAGCATCACTTTCTCCTATAGTTTGGTCCTGTGCTGCTGTAATGATGGGAGGGACCTTGGTGGGAAAAGGACACCTTGTGTCAGCACCTATAGGAACTGGGCAGGCAGAATGGGAGCTGTGATTCAGGACAGCACCAGGAACAAATTTAACCCAGAGCATATATTTAGCCTGGCTGCTTTCAAGAAGATTTAAAGCCATATTTAAAGCTGAGCATCTGCTCAAGTGCCGGGTGGATTGCTGATATAAATAGTTACCCAGGCTGGAGCTGCTCTGGCTACGTGGGGAAACCTGGGAGCAGGCGAGATTTCAGGGAGCATTTTTGGCTGCTCTGCCATGCTGGGATGACTATTCCTGGTATTGATTCTCCCTGTCCTTTCCCCTTGCCTTAGCTCACTTTCTAATGACCACAGGCTTTTGGAACCAGAGAATTCCCTTTGTCAGAAGTGGAAGAAATGAAGCACAGATCAGAGCTGGGCTGGCAGATCCTTGCCCACTGTCCCAGCTGAACTGGGAATGGTGTGGCTCTCCTGAAGTGTGGCTCTGCTGGGAGCTTTCCCCTTCACCAGCATTTATTGTAAACTGATCTCAGGAGGATGAGCTGGACTGTCTTCATGGGAGAGCTGCCAGTGGACTCTACACTGCTCATCCTGCTCTCCCTTTGGAAGTAACGTAAAAGGGATTTCTTCCCCCACCAGTGCTTAGAAGAAGCATTCTCGTTTTCCTAATTATTTTTTCTCAGCTGTCACTGAGTGGATTGCCAGATGTTTTCATAGTTTCTCCCTGTTCTTGTGAAAAAGGGCTTGTAAAAAAGGGTCATTCCCATGGGTTGGGATATTTCTCAAGTCAGAGTTAGGGTGATGAGCAGCTCCCCTTGGAGTTCCCCTTGGAAATGGTGATGCAGTTGCTGACCTTCTGCTTGAGTCAGAAGCGAGCCAGGCTTCTTCCCACCTGCTGTGGGAGGTCAGGCACTGCTCTTCTTATCCTACATGGAAAACGTCCAGCAAGAGCTGGTGGTGGTCAGGGCACCCTGCTCACCCTTCTGGCTGGAGCTGTGTCCATCCTGCTGCAGCAAACATTTCCTTTGCATTCAGGTTCCATTTCCAGTCTCAAAATACCCTGTTTTTTCCCTGTGAGAGTGGTAACACGCCTGGATTTTTGTCCAAAACCTGTGCCTGTGGATTATAGTGGTTTTCATGTTTCTGGGACATCTTAATTATTGGAGGGTTCAATATTAAGAAGCTGATGGGTAGAATTTGTGGATGAAGCTCTTATTCCCCAGCTTTTGCCTTATGTCCTTCCTCAATCACTGGAGCAAAATAGGTTTTAGCAAACTGTATGCTCATGGATTCCTTATGGAGAAGCCAAGTCCTCAGGTTGACTTGCATGCTGTCACAGCTCACAGCTGGTACCAGCCGTGGCAGGGGTTGGCTTTCAGGACATCCCATATTTCACAACGGTTGGAGCTTTAGGCTTGTAACTGAAACTTGGCGGCATTTGGGAAGCCAGGCCTGTGTTTTCTTTCCCTTTGGATATAATGCCTATGAACAACACAAGGGGCTTTTCTTTGACCTTGTGGAGAAGACGAGATAGATTGTTTGCAGTCAAAAATTGTCTGGTGGATCCATTCCTTAGATTTTCTAAACCTGCAGACCTTTCTTTAAGCAACTTAATTCTCTCTCCGTGGCTAATTCTGAATGCTTTGGAAGACCCTAGATAACCCTGAAGTGCATTTGAATGCTATTTTGGGATTGAGAGAATATTTAGCTCGCCTTCATTACATCTCTAGCTAATCCAAGCTTGGTGACTTGACTCTTTTTGCTGCAGTGCTGTGACTAATCTCATAGTTTTGCTGTTCGTTAACATAATTATGTGCTTTTTAAAAATGGAGAAGTACCAGGACATTTGTTTCATCCCTCCACAGTGCTTATTGCACACTTTGAATGGCTAAAACCACCTACTGATCAAAGTTCCCATGTTTACAGCCATTTTTTGCCAGGGAGTTTGGGACAGGAATGTGCAGGGCAGAGAAATGGAAAGTGTGATGCTTTGGGGAAGAACCTGTTAATTCCTGTTGTCCAAAGGGAATGTGGCTGCTTTGGAAGCCTTTGAAGATAAGAGAGAACTATCAAAAGGTGAAATAATATTAATATGCAGATGTAAGGAAATGTTCCTGGCTGTGAGGGCAGAGAGTTTGTGTTTATGGAATGCAGGAATGCAGTGTGGTACTTTCATTGATACATGCTGATAGTGGCTCCTTATTTTTAAACCCTCAGGGAGTATTATTTTACAACACCTTTGTGATTGGGCATTTCTTCAAATGGAGAAGTCCAGTCTTTACTCCAGGGTTACTTTGAAATTTGGAAACTTGGGAAGTTGATCTTTTTGGCTGCAGCTGCTGGTGTTCAGCACATTTTGGAAACAAGGATTTGGATTTCCTCTGAGGAATCATCTGGACAAGAGCTTGCATGGGGAGGGCTGTGGAAGTGGTGACTGCCTGAGCCTGTGATCCTGGCATGAGCAGCTAGCTCTGGTTGCCTGCTGGAATTTTACATCTTTTTGCTCCGTGAGCAGTTTCTCTTGCTGCCTGTGCTTGTCTGAGGTGTCTGGAAGCCGTGGCGACGCTGTGGGCTCGTGCAAGTGTTTGAAGTTGGTGCCTGCGGTAAATGGAAAGGCGGGTTTTTGCTGAGTCAGCTTTATACGGACTGAGGTGATGAGAAGATCTTTAGGGTCCCTTCCAACCCGAACCGTTCCGTGGCTCTGTGATTTGAACCCTGCTCCTACTGCAGCTTCTGGTTGTACGAGGGGAGACCCTGGGTACAAATTTTAAATAGCTTAAGGCCTTTGCAAGGGTGTGAGAGACAGCATTAGGCAGTATTTGGTGCACTATCAGATGCCCTTGATGTAGAATTGGTGGATCTGTGAAGAACATCCTCCAACCTGCAAAACATCCTCCAGTCTCTGGAAAAGCCCTCATAGTCAAGGCAGCACATGGCACAGAAGGGAAGATGCTCTTTTCTTGGAAACCTACAGCTTCAGAAACATAAGGTCAGTGCTGAACTTGTTGTAAAAACATCCTCCTCCAATTGAATCTGGTGTGACATTTTTCCGAGGAATGTGGGTTTGGTGTCCTTCGTTTGGGAAGAACAGACAGATTTTGCACAGTAAGAGGAAGAGTAAATGTTTTGCAAAAAATATTTTGCTTCCTATCAAGGTCAAGTATTTTCTTTCAGTTATGCAAACCATGTGCTTAAAATGGGAATCTCCACTGGAGGACAGCTTTCAAATCTGGGAAAAGAAATCCCTGAGGTTTATTGCTCACAATTTCCTGTCTCTTTGGGGAATAAAAAAAACAAGTGTGTTTTGAAGAAAAGCTTTTTTATCTAGACCGGCAAGTTGAACTGTTCCCATCTGCAATGTGATGTTGTGGGCAGGGGTTTGCCTTCATCTCAAAACCAAGCAGAAGAATTTGGGTTGGGGTTGAGGGATCAGGTATCTGCAAGAGCTATTTTCTGCTCTGTGGCTTCTCCACTGCTATAGGGATGGCAAACACCTGGAAAATCAACATTTTTTTGTACATATTCTATCATTCCATTTTGGTAGCAAATCACACTCTAAAATCCTCAGTTTGCTTCAATACTGGCATCTGCAGGTGTCCAGCATCCTAAATTTTGTGCATTAGAAATGCTGCACTTGTGTGCGAGCTGTGGCTGCAGGTGTCCATGCTGGTATTCACCTGAAGTTGGAGAGAATGGAAAATGAAATTCTGTTTCAAGGGGAAGGCTGTGGCTATATTTGTATTGCTGCACCTCCTTGGTGTTTGAGGTTTTTCCACAGTGGAAATCCCTTTAAGAATTAAGGGAAGCATTATCCAAGCTAATGAGCAAGCAGAGTTCCCTGTTTTCCTTAGATCTCCTCTCCCCACCCCTTCTTTTTGCCTCAGAATTCTGAAGAAATAACTAACTTCTCCTCTTTTGTCACCTCACATTTAACTTCTTTAATGAACTGAATAGCTTAATAATTTAAACTGACAGGAATATTAAATAATATTTCTAAAATATCAAGTTATATAAAAATAATTCTATAAAAAATTGTTGAAGCTGCGGGTTCTGGCTGGGCAGGAGCAGGATCAGCACGTCACGCTCCAGAGCGAGGAGACACGTACAGCATTCTGTGACCTGGGAGCTGCCCCTGGCCACGGGCACTGTCTGCAGGCAGAGCCTCTATTAATAGAGCTGAGAGCCAGATGATTCCCTGTGTTACGTGACTGTGACTCTGGAGATTACGGGGCAAGGTGTTGGGGGATGTCAGGAAATCACCTGTGCGGGATGTGCGTGTTGGCAAGGGAGCTGGGATTTCGAAGGCTGTGGTCTTGAAACTCAGAGATGCAGTAGAGTGCAAACACACAGGACTATGATAGAGAGAGTTGGGATTTGAGGAATAAGCTGATTCAACTCCTTTCAGGGCAGTGCAGAGCTATGCAGGACTCGGGAGTGGAAGAAATGACTGCACAGAGAGCAGAACATAAATGTTTGATGTAATTCCAAGTAGGTGCATTCCTCCTTGATACTGTATTTTTTTCCCTTGACACCTAAATCTTATTCTGATGAGGCCAGGAAGTTATCCAAAATTCATGTCATTCAAGGAACTATGAATTCTTCTGTGAACAGGGAAACCATGCACTCAAGACTTGCAGAGCTGTTCAGGGTAAATTCAGAAAGACCATTGAGTCATAGCAAAGGCAGTCTAAATATTGAAGTATCTGAGGGGTAGATTACTCACATCTCATCCACTATATATGAAATATCACTAAATCCAGTTTCTTAACTCCTTTCTTGCTTGATAGCACATAGTTAAAATGGGGGATCTTGGGTCTATTCCAAAGCGTAATTCTTAGGCCTTGAGTTTTCCATCTGGGTGTCTACCTTGGACTCCCATTTCTTCTGCAGAGGAAGAGGAAGGAAAGCAAGAAAAAAATTCTGTTTAAAACTTTAGAAAATGTTTCATAGAACTTAACAAAAAAACACATCTAGTGATCCTCATCTCTGGAAAGAAGATCCTGACTGTGTTTTACATCAGACACCTGAATGAAAATGGTTGGCTGTGTGTGTGAGGTAGTGCCCGGGTGAAAAGTTGTCCGAACTACCCCAAAGTCATAGGCAGTAGAAAGGCCTTTCAATTTCATAGCTGAAACCTCTCCAGTCTTTTGCTCTTCCCCTGGAACAGTTCTGCCTGCATCCAAAGTCCTGATCCACAGTAGGGACTTGCCTCAATGCCTCCTTCCCGCAGCCTGGGCATAAAGAGCAGGGATTGAATGGATCTTGCACTGGACGTAGGACAACCACATCATTGTGATCTTCCTGCCCACTGCTGGGGTATGAAGAGGGGGGGTAATGAAAGGAGCAGTAACACAGAGTTAGGTTTTGTCTGGGCAGAGAAGGGAAGTCCCAAAACTTGGATGGAATTAGCTGTGTCCATGCGGCCACATGAAGAGTTCCTCGGAAGGGTGCACTGTGATGGGACCAGAGGGAGTGGGCATGAGCTGCTCCAGGGAAAATTCCACCTGTTTGCAAAGAAAACAGTCTCCACCACAACAGCAAACAATAGAGTGAGAAGTGTTGCAATCCCCTTTGCTGGGAATGTGCAGGATTCACCTTGCTGAGGCTCTGGGTGTTTTATTGAAGGCCGTGCTTCCAGCACCAGGATGGAGCAGATGGTGTCCAGTGGGTTCTTCCAGTCTCAGCTCTCCAATCCTTGTGGGAACTGCAAGTGAGAGTGTGGAAGGGAAGGAGTTGGCTGGTGATGTATGGCAGAGATGCTGCTCCTGTGAGCCGTGAAGCTGTTTCTCTGTCCCACTCCCCGTGCTGCGTGAGATTTACAGATTTATTTATTTTTGCACAGGAGCTCAGCCTCATGCTAGAGGGAGGCTTCCATGAAATGTCTGTTTTCCCTTTGGCCTGCCATTGTATCCCTGTGGTTGGGTTCAGAGGTGGAAATTTCTGGTTTCTGAGTGTCTCTTCATCATAAAGTGTGAGAATTTCCCACTTCTTTTTGGTTTTGTGCAGAGAGCTGCGTGGATAGATGTGCTGGTTGTACTGTTCCTTGATGGATATAAAAAGCTGAGGTTTGCTGTCTCTGACAGTGGGGTTTTTTTTGAGGAGAATGATGCAACTTCTGGCAAAAGGGGATTTTTCAATCCCTTGGTCATTTAAATCTTTTGTAGTCATAGATGTTACCTGTCTGAGCAATGTGCTCATCAACATTATTATTCCAGTACCATATTTTGAATGTAAAGTCTCTACACCTGCTATTCCCATAAATTCCTTTTAGAAAGGCCAGTGTGGCTCAGTATGGAAAACTTCAGATTATTTTAGGGTCACGTTTCACTGGGAATAATTTGGCGAGCATGACTTTGGCTCCCTTTAGTGCTGTCAAGTTTGCCCAGTGCCTCATTACCTTATTTGACATCAGTCTTGTGCTTTGCTTGACTGCTGTGGGAATTGAGCAGGTCCAGGCGTGAGTGAGTGGCTGGTGGGAGAGGTCAGCACCTCTTTGGCCACAATGTTGTTTTCCTCACCGTTGTCTCAGATATAATCTGTGGTTAATCCCCCAAGTCTGAACCTGTGACTCCCCAGAGGACCTGAAGCCTTTTGTTGGTTTTGATTTGCAGCCTTATTATAGACAAATTAATGTCGGTGAGTGACAGCAGGGCAGCCAGAGACGAGAAGAAAATGAGTAATTAACATATATTGGGTATTACTGATTGCTTTTATGATTATCTGGATTTTAAGGTATTAGCTGGAAAAATAGCTCCTAATCCCTTATTAAAGATAAAAGGCAAGTCATTAAAAGTAGGAGGTTGTTTTCAGTCCTGAGAAGCACTGGAAATATGTCTTGGCTCCAACAGCAAACTAACCTTGAAAGCCTGTAATTCCAAGTTACTCAGCTTAGTTGTTCTCCTCGGCAAGGGAATTTCTGAAGTTTCCCATGTGCAGGGAGGTGGAGGGGGTGCGAGACAAAGCGACCCTTGTCACAGGAGCTGCGTGCTTGGCACCGGGACAGGGCGCTCTGAGTATCCTTGGAATTAGCTGAGCACGGCCCAGCTGCCGGGCTGGGAATGTTCGACAGCTCCCGGGGGCTTATCCCAAACTTCAGGTTTCTGTCAGAGACACATCTCTTGTTCCATCACACTCCGACTCCTTTCTACCTTCCCCCACCACTGTGGCCACCTGACTGGTTCCAGGGCCATCTAACTGTTTCTTGGTTGTGCTGAATCAGCAGAACGGGCTGGCCCAAGCCCAGAGCACTGATCCCAACAGTGAAGGGAGAACAAGAGGCTGAAGTGCTGGGAAGGCACTAAAGCTGAGGAAGGGCGATGTTTCCCTATTCCATTCTTAAACCTGGAGCGTGCATGGGGTCAGAAGGAAAGCGGCAGCACCCTTTGATGAGTTGTAATAATTATTTGCAGAAACCTGCCACACGTTAAGTCTTTCTTCACAATCAAGTATTATTTTGTTTTAAAATGAGTGCATTCCTTGTTTTTGGGTAATGAAATTTGAGCACCAGTAAACCCACAGACTTTTCAAATTTATTTCCCGTGTTTTAACAGTTCTGTGTTTCAACACATCATGTTTATATACTTCTGTACTCTCAAAAAGCAATTTAAAATGCAGCGGGACCAATTAAAAAGAAATAAAGATGGCATTTAATGACTCTAAGGGGATCAGTGCTTGTAAAGAGATTTAGGTTGGAGGAAATGCTGTTCTGATGGAATATAGCTTGGAAAACACTGCTCATTTCTGCTCTGCCCTTTCCATCCCAAGTTGTTTAAAAGATTATTACTGGTACCTGGCTGGTTTGTTCTCTTTGTTTGGTTGGTTGGGTGTTTGGTTGGATTTTTTTAAGTCCTGGACAATGTTTAAGACCAACTGCCTGAGGCCAGTTTTTTGTTTGTGAGGAAGGATTTAAAAAGAAAAGGTAGAGTTTGACTCCCATGTTGGCTTGGTCAGGGTTGATTCCCTGAAAACAAAGGAAGCAGTGCAGCTTTGGGAATTGTTTTGCTCTCGCTGGTCTTGGTTGCAAATGGGGCAGCCCTTGTTGTTTTCAGAGTTTGTAATTATCTTCTGATATAGAGTTGACTTTTCATTATTTTTGTTTCTGATGTCATCCTCCAGACCAGGATGCCAAGCAGATCATTAGACCCAGCATGGGATTTCCAGTCTCTCTTCATTACTAAAAGTTGCTCTGAAAACCTGGCAAAGCGCTCAGGTTTGGGCAGCAGAGAGGATGGCTGGAGTGGAGAGCAGCTATCTGGGGAGCTCACTAATGGAATAGAAATAAATGAGGCTGGGTCCAAACCTCTGCTCAAAGCAGGGCCAGCTTAGTAATTAAGTTATTAGTGTTGGGTTCTAAGTTGTGATATCACATCCAGAGTGCTCCATCCTTAGATGGAAGTGCAAGTGGCACAGTGCCCCAAGGAGGCACACTACTTATTTTTCCCTCTCAGGGAAACATCCTGATCTCTTTGGATGTTCAAGGCAGAGAATACTTGGATATCCTGCGGCTCCCTTTAAGCACAGGAGGTACAAAATTACCCTTGCCAAGCACAAGGAATTGCATCTTCTCTCTCTTTTCCTGAGGTTTCATCCTCACCTTATATGCAGTAGGTGAGTCCCGTTGTATCCTCCTCCTCACAGGTAGAACAGAGGTGACAATGTGACCCTGTGAAAGCCACCACTCACCATGTCCTGCCACTCTGGGGCTAAACGGGGGGTTGACCATTAGGAAGGTCAATGCTTGTGCAGAAATCCCCCCCAGCCATTCGGTACAGTCCAAGCCATCCCCAAACCAACCTCATACTTGTGTTTTCCTCCCAAATGTCTAATAATTAACAAGCTGCTTAATGCACGACAAAAGACCAATTAACCCTAAAGCATTTAGTGAACTACATGTAAATTAGTTGTAAAATGTTGCTGTAAACATTAAATGTTAGGCAATTACATAAACCTATAATTGCCAAAGTTGCATTTAGGAGCTTAAAAGAGAAGGGGGATAAAATCTGCTTTGGAGAGCTCTTCTAATGGCTTTGTTTTTAACTACAGCCACCCCGGTCTGGGTAAGTCCCAGCAGGCTGGGGCAGCTCAGAGTACGTGTGTTTTTAGTTGTGGAAGAAAAATAAAGGCATGGTAACCTTGTGCACATTTGGAAACCACAATGAAAAACCTCCAAAGGGCAGAACCTGGGATCTAGAAAGAAACGGTAGAAGGTAGTTGATAACCTGCTGGGTACTAATTGCTGGTGGTTTCATGGATTGGTTATTGTTTTCTTTGTTTTCAGGATGCACAAAACGCTCCAGACCCTGCTAAAACCTCATGGCTGGACAGGGCCTGGGGAGGTGTGAGCACAAAGGGCTTGCCCACTCATAGCTGTTGAGTTCCTTCCATCTTCCCTTCCTCATCCTGCAGGAACCTGCCTCCTACATTAGCCTTTGGAACAGGCTGAGTGCCTTTCCACCCACCTGTGTGCTGCAGTTTCACAGGAAGGAGCTGGTTTGCTTTTCTGCACAATTTTAATCCCCTTAATTGGCTGTTTCACTCCAAGGTGGTCTGGGTCACCCACTGCTTCTCAAGCTCCTGCTGCTAATGGTCTTAAATAATTCATTTGCCTTGTACTTATCCTCCAGGTTTTAGTGGCATCTTTCATTTTTGGAAGCCTTGCTTTGACCCGAGCTTGTGTCGGACCCAGATGTTCCTAATGGTGCAGTGAAGTGTGGCTTTGCCTCCTCATTTTGTGGATTTGTGCTTCCTTACTGCTTTAGAGCCTCTTTGTTGTTTTGGTAAAAGTATCTCTCTGTGTGGCTCATGTTGCATTCCATAAGGAGTCTCCAAATGTGTCTCTAGATACCAGATTTCTCATTTTTCAGTGAAAAAACAATTTGGGTTTGTTTGAACTTGCTTTCTTCTTCCCTCAGTTCTGGCAGTAGCCTTTTCTGGAGTATCTTAATTACAGTGCATTCACTTACTGAAAGCCAACCTGTGCTTAGTTTTCCTGGATAAATCCACTGGATAATGGTCTTTTCTTTTCCTTGCACACAATTTTACCAGTATAGATCCTGGTTGTGTTCCTTTTCTGAAAGTAGAAATATTTAATACTTACATTTGGTTGATTGAATTACAAAAATTTGCTTAAAGCAGTAAAACTACCTTCCAGCGTGGGTGAGACCTGAGCAAATCCCCTGGTTTTTTCCACCGTAACCATGTTCCATGGAGGTTTAGTGCTCGTGTAGGAGGAGGGGGTGAGTCTGTGAAGCTCATGGGTAAAAAGGAGGCAGAAGCTTGAACTCCACTTGCTGTTGCAAGGGGAAACAGAGGAAGAGCAGGAGCTGCCCAAATGTCACCAGGCTTTTGAGAACAAGTTGAATCAGGAGTTTCTGGGGAGCCAGTTGGAAGGAGAGTGCTGCTGGCAGCCTGGAGCTGTGCCGAGCCCAGAGTTAATGGTGGTTAATTTTTAAAGGCAGGAGCAAAAACTGGTTATTGTGTCTGTGTCTCAATGGGGTCTTTCTGCTCCCGAAATGCCATTGCAAGAGCCCTTTTCTGAGTTGTCTTGACTCGGAGAGACAAAGAAAATGCCCTCGGAGAAGTGATTTATCCACACAGAACTTCGCTTTGCCATGCCGCTAAGTGATGGGGACAATTCCATCAGGGTGCTCGTATTTCCAGGAATGCCAAGTGAGGGAAGTACTGAGGACAGCCTTTTATCAGGATTTGAAATACAGAATAAATGCAGACACCCAAAGGGAGTGCTGTAGAGATGGATCTACTTGCCGGAGCTTGCTTCGGAGCAACAGGGAAATGTGAGGAAAACCAGCATCCAGACATGAAACCAACTGGTTTTATAACCACCCTGCCGGGCCAAATCCTGGTGCTCCCCCAGTCAATGGAAGCATTGTCTGGATTCTCAGGCTGGCTTTGCAGCTTTTTAGATAAGTGGCTGTTAAATGTTCTGAGCCAGAAGGGCAGTTTGTCACTGAATGAAGCTTTTCAGAAGGTGGTGGAAAAATAGAAAAGCCTTTTTCAAAGCATCTCAGAAGAGGTTGGCACCTTCCTTCTGCTGCTAGTCAAGGTGAAGTGGCCTCCTGAGCTCCAAAAGGATTTAGGCTACCAAATTCACACATGAAAAAGTAAATGGAGACTCCCTATTCACAAGGAGTCACATGGAAGAGAAGAGGGATAATGGGTGCATCTTACTCCTGGAGAGGTTCTATTAAGAAAGATTTTTCACGATGATCTCCAGTGATGTTCTTTAAGGGTCTCTTTCAACACAAACCACTCTAGGGTTCTATACAACGTCTGTTTATGCTGTGGCTTCTCTCTCCTATGTGGAGTTTGAATTGAGGCAGGTGATCAGGAAGAAATAACAACCTGCAGAACCCCCCCAATGTGTGTGTTTTGCTCTCGGGCAGGCACCAGTTGGTCTCTGCAGTGATGGCAGGGAATAATAACCACGTTTCTCTCTGAGCCTGGAGTGGATGAAGTATTTGGCAACATGGAAACCAGAAGGGACAGAATGAAAAGAGCTGAAAGCAACAAGTGTGGATGCCAGAGGCATTCAGGACTCCTTGAAATACTGCCTGGCAACAGAGATGGGCTCCACTGCAGCCGGAGACAAGGGATGAAGGGCTTGGCCTTTGGAAGCTGTGGGAATAAATGCGGAAAATCCTCACCCGCCTGCACGTGGCTTCCTCCCTCTGTGGGTGGGATCTATCCTGCCAAGCCCCTGTTGAAGGAGACTTCCAGAAGTGCTGAGACAGTCTGAGCTGCTGTGGAGATTGATTGAACGGGACAAATAGACAGTGATGAAACCCTGCTTGTGAGAAGAGCTTAATGGGCAGAAAATTGGCTATTCCAGCCGGAGGGCTGGTTGGAAAGCACAGAGAGGGAAGTTTCTTCTTATCACTGTATGGAAGCTTAAACTCAGGAAAAGAACTTAGAGTTTTTATAGCTGTGTCCTTAAAAATGTCCCTATACCCTTCCCCTTATCTCGAAGAAGTAAATGATCAGTGATAAACTGAATTACGATTTGGCAGGAGGACTTGTGGCTGATGCAAGGAAATGACACCACTGAATTCAGGCACTACGGCACATCTAACCAGCTTGAAAATTGTCTTTGGGGAGGAACATTGCAGTGTTGAAAGAAGAAAATAGTGGGATTTTTTTGCTCCCCAGAGGAGCAGGAGTTTTCTTCTGTGCCATCTTATGGCGAGCAGCTGCTTTGTGCCCACATGGTGCGGATGATGCCGATGGAGGTACAGGAGGAGCTCTCCGTGGTGTTCTTTTGATGTTTCAAATACCAGAAGAGGACCCAGCAGGATCCAAGACAGGTGGTGGACAGCACTAGTCTTTGCAGGAGACTGTGAAAGCCACACTGCTTTAAAAAGGGAAGCAGAGAAAAGCCAGAGGAAGGAAAATGCTGAGAATTGGGGAGTGATTTTTTGAACTCTGTGGCAGCCACTGTGCTGCTGTTTCATTGGAGGCTTGCCTGTTGTTCAGGTCCAAGGGAGGTGTGATGCCAGACGGCATCCTGCATCCCTGTGGCAGCGGGAAATGTTGCAGAGCTCTGAAGAAAGCCAGGCTTTCTCTAGATGCTGCTCTTTCTTTATTAATGTCCTTTTGGCAACTGCTCAGGAGTAGCTCCTTGAAGATGTGCTGCTGTAGCAGTTTGACTCAACTGGAAGTAAGATGGCTGACCCCCAGGACTAGTCCAAAATACCTTTGTTATCCGTATTTTGTATTGAGTTCCCTGTGATGTAGTTTGTATCGGGGTTTATAACCAGTCAGGTTTGACACAGGCTGTGGACTAGCTGGTTTGTAAAAATAAGAGTCGGAGGGGTCACTGCCTTTGATGCCATTACAAATGGCACTTGGGGAATCTAGAAAATTTTAAAAATTGATAAAGAAATTTCCTGTTTTTCTAGTAGTTTGGGAGCTAGTCACTGCTGATTAGCATCTGGCTGTGGCGTGTCTACAGAGAATGGTGTGGTCCTCAGACACCAAATTCCACACCCTTGGAATCAGGAGCCTGGCACTGATGTGAGCAGGCAGAGCCTTGCATTGTTAATGCATAAAATATTCAGTCTGGCTTAACTTGCTGATTGTATGTCTGTGGGAGGCTATCCATTCCCGTTACCTTGGGAATCTGCAGCTGCCTCTGCTCCTGGCAGGTTATGTAGATATTATTATTGGCTGCAGCTGGAAAAACCAGGCAATGTTAACCAATATTGGAAAAAGTTTATCATTGCATTTGGGATATAGCGTGTGGTGGTCTCTCCACCATAGTCTTGTGATTGTAACTGGCAGACTGTCTTCTTCTGTAGGCATTGCCTTTTAGGATAAAAGAGCACCAGCTTTTTGTGAGATGATGCTGGGTTTGTTTAGAAAGGTCCCAGACTGATTGTCCACATGTCACACCTTGTCCATGTGAGCCATCTGCTATTGGTGAGTTAACCTGAGACATTTCTGGAAGAGGGGTCCTCTTTCTCTCTCTGTATCTCCGGGGAATGTTTCAATGAAGTATCTGTAGGCATTGTTTTGGTATGTGATCTCAGCAGCACCCAAGACCAGGGGACTGGGAATGCTCAGCAAATCGTTATGTAAATGCTGCCATTCTTCTGGCACTTGAGGGAACGTGGTATTAGTAAGCATTTGTCTAATACTGAAGATTTTTTGCAGATCAAAGACTTAATATATGCCACATGCTGCAGAGGAGCTTACAGCAGAACATGTACAATCATGCAGTCCAATAGTCCAGCAAAAAATGGATTATTCCAGAGGCAGTCAGTGCTGTTCGTTATGTCTGGAAAGGGGCATGATCGAAGGATGGGGGATACTTACTTCAATATGGATCAAGCAGTTTGAGCAGAATTCTTTGCACCCCGTAGTCATGCAACAAGTGTCCAGGGATGGGATCTGGGTGGCGTGGGGAGGAGTGTTCCCTCCCAGCTGCCTATTCCTGCCCGTGGACAAGTCTAATCTGCCTCACAGCCAGGCTGCCCCAGCACGGGGTCAAAAAGTAATCGCTCATGAGCAAGGAAGCAAAACAAGCAAAAGAGAAATTCCCACACTTGCTTAGAGTGATTAGCTGGAGAGCAGATCACCCTGGGCCGAGCTCCTGGAGACCCTGGGAGAGGCCAGTGTACGGGAATAGCACGGAGGGCCTGTGTGCCATGCTCCAAAAATGCTGGACACTTGCTAGTAAAGAGGGAGAGCATCCCTTGCCCTCACCCTGTGGCCCTGGCCCAGTGTGTCAGATGCTGTACAGGAACTGGCAGAGGCGTCCACCAGGATCATTTTCAGCGACTCCTGGTTTTAGGTGTGGTTCCGTTCAGATCTTCTGAGGGAGTTGGTACAGGCTGTGGGCCATCAAAGCCTCCCTGCCTGCTTTTAGCTGCATTGACATTTATGCAGAATTAGAATTGGTTTGGGTAATGTATGGATTTTGGAAGGGAAGGCTGCTAAACTGGAAAGAAAATGACTTTCAATACGATAGAAATGTCTGTACGAGTGTTTCACTGCTCTGAATGGGGATGGATTTGAACTGAGCACTGGCTGAGTGGGGCAGCCCCAGAAAGGATGGGGAGTACGACCATGTCCTATTTTAATAAGCCTGCTTGGAAAGCATGCTTGACAAACAGGCTCTGGGGAGGGATTTGCACCAGGTCTCTTGGGAATTTCTGTAGCTGCCACTGTGCTTAAAAGTAATGGAGAACTTTGTGCCCAGTGGTCCCTTTGGCCTTGGGGAGAGGGAGCAGTTGACTGGGGTGCAGGTCCCAAGGGACTTTAGAAGGGCCCCTGGTAACAGCACACTGAAAAAGCAGGAGGAAAACGATGTTGATTGCATGGATAAGAGGCTGTTTTACTTGTGCATTAACAGAGATGGGAACCCCATGTCCCCCATCCTTGGGGCAGCATCGAAACCTGAGAGCCAGGCTGAAACCACCTTCCACCCAGCACTAGCCAGGCCCTTGGCACTGGAGCAGGAGGTGACTTTAGGATACAGGTCGATGCCGTGAAGCCCCCTGGCATTTCCATGTGTGGCTCTGCCATGGTGCTGGGCAGTGAGGGAGGGCTTCCTCCAAAGCCATTGCTGGAGCAGAGCTGGGAAGTTTAGCAGTGCCTGATTGGAGGTTGTCATGCTAGGATGTGTCTCTTCCTATTTCTGAGCTCCCTGAGATTCCTCTCTGCTGATGGAGATTGATTTTTGCCTTTGGGAACCCGAGGGTATACATTGTGCTCAGAATTAGCCTGAGCTGAACTAGGAGAAACTGCTGATGTGTCTGTTCCCTTCTGCAAGTGATGGATTTTATAAGCTGCCTCACGGACCACGTGTGGCTGAATGGAACAGGGAAGGGAAGAGGGGGAGGTGAGAGACATCACCCATGGATGGCATTACCCACATTGTATTGGAGCACTTAATCCTCTGCAATTAATATCTAAATTCATCTCCCATTCAGGGGAAAACTATAATCCCAGCTATCTCTATCTGTGGATTAGCATTCCTCTACTGCCTGTGCCTGCTCACCATCAGGTTGTTTTTTTGAATGAGACAGCAAGGAAAACAATGTCAACCAGCCTGGGCAGCAGCAGCCGCTCCTGGCATCAACCGTGCTGGTTCCAGCAGCTCCCGGACTGGACGGATGAGGTGGAAGCGAAGGTGATGGCCAAGGCTGGGGCAGGCTGGCTCCAAAGGTCGGGCAGGGGAGGGCTCCAGGGGTCACCCCCCGGGTTAATGACTCTCCAGTCCCTAAACCCACGCTGAGCACATGGTGTTCGCCCGGAGATTAAGATGAAAATATGTTCTCCGTGCACATAAACAACCCATAAACGGCCCATTAACCCACAAAATCGCAGTAAAGAACATGTGGTCAAGTGAGCCATCAGGGACCTGTGACCCAGCAAAGGCCCTAATGGGATTATGAACCTTATCACCAGTGCTAAACATGGATAATGGGAAATTACAACAAGGAAAGGAAGAAGGAAAGAAAGAAGGGGTGATGGATGATGGGCACCCAGGTTCAGTGAGCAAAATGTTGTGGAATGGTCATGTTATGGGATGGAATATCAGGGTAGCATTTCCCTGGAATAAAACCACTTCAAAGTGATTCGAAAGAGTGACTTTTCCCACAATTTCCAATGGATGCCTTCAGCAGCTCGAGAAGCTCTGCTGTCCCTTCTCCTACAGTTCTCTTCCATGAACCAGCCATTTCTGTGCTCCACGTTGTTTTTTGAAGCAATAGGATGGGCATTTATTTGTTTTCTAGCTGTGATATTTGAATTCTGTTTGAATATAAAAATATATTGAGAGTCATTAGTGGAGATAGGGCACTTATGTGTCTGGGGAATTCCAAGGGTATTTATGATGGCAAATATACTTTCAATCAAAAGGAAACCTATGTTACAGAACCGTCTTCACTCTAATTGATGAAGAAATGAGTTTGTATCAACTTTTGCTGAGTAATTTATAAAGAAAGCTATGAAAGTTTATTTAAGAAAAAAAAAATGAGGAAAGCGCGTGTTTCTTACTGGTTCCTTTGCAAATTGAGACTCTGTTTATCCAGGAAAAATCAATGTAGTAGGACACCTGGTGTAATTAATTATTTTGCAAGAGACAGCCAGCTGATCTTTTGAAAAGGAAGGAGTTTTTAGCAGAGCTGTTCAAAGTTCATAGTCTGCTGTGTATCTCTGATGCTGATAAATATCCAGCAGAAAGGATGCATGTCTTAAAACATGGTCACACCTGTGTTTTAAGGTGATACACTCAGAAAAAGGCTCTGGACCCCATGGAGCCTTCCAGCAAGGTGACTCTGGTGGCATGGGCTTGGGTTGCCTTTGTGAGATACCTTTAGGCCTTGGGATGTGGAGGGTGATGCTCTCGGGTTTGAATTTGTATTCACACATGGTTCTTAACCAGGAAGAGGTTTCTGCTCCTTTTTGCCCAGCTCTTAATGCAAATGCACTTCACTTGTGCTTTATGTTGAACTTTTCCCTAAACAGGCAGCCTTTTCCAAGTGGGACCAGTTGTTTTTTTTCAGTGCATTGGTGCCTGACTAAATGTGTTGGGTCGCATTCTTCATGTATAGATGAGACAACCCTTCTGTTAAATATTCCTGTGTTTTCCAGCGGTGGGCTGGGGAGGTTCCAGCCTGCCTTGCAGGCCAATGGCAGCCCAAACCTGGCTGGCAGGGAGGGAGGGGAAAGCCAGCAATGGGATGCTGTGCCAGCAAGCCCCAAATTGGTTTGGCTGGAACTGGTTTTAGGTCATATAAAAAAGGGGGTGAAGGATCTGGGCTGCTCAGAGAGCGGCAGGTCCTCGGGCAGCGCCATCGAGCACACTGGTTTTGAGCTCCATAGTGCTTTTTTTACAAGGGCTGCAAATTGCTTTAACATAGTTAAGGTCTGTAGGAAGAGACAAGTTTTCCTGAACTTTACTCCCAGCTTGAACTTGTCAGAAGTTCAGTGAGAGGCAGGAAAGGGGAGAGAGGGAGGTAGAGGCACCCTCGCTCACGCCCTTGCGTCCGCAGCGACGAGGATGTCAGATGGCAAAGGCAGCCTGGAGAAACAGCTGAATGGCCTTGGGGAGCAGGGCAAGCAGAGGAGCCGCACGTCCCTGGTCATCTCCCAGGCCCTTAACCGCAGTATTTTCACCTCTGCAGTCTCCCCTGCTGCCGAACGCATCCGCTTCATCCTCGGAGAGGAAGATGACAGCCCGGCGCCCCCGCAGCTCTTCACTGAGCTGGACGAACTCCTGGCCATCGACGGACAGGAGATGGAATGGAAGGAGACTGCCAGGTGGGTTGGTTTTCCTTTACCCTGAAAGGCAAGGGCGGCCGGCAGGGCTCCCGTGGGAAATTCCTTTCTTAGCATTGCACTGAGTAATACCTGTGCTGCAGGATCGTGGGGGGCGGCCATGGAAAGGAGCCTGTATGGTTCAAATTACCTTTCTTTGACTAATGAGTGAATTTTGTTTAAATATTCCTTTAAAACAAAAACTGGAAAATATATACAGTGTCAGATTGATCGGAATAGTTTGCCTTTGGAAAGACAACTGTGGGATGAGTAGTGCTTTGCAGAGGGTGGCATGTCTTGGCCAGAGCTGCCAGAAGTGGGTGCCTGAGTCGAAACTGCTTCAGCTGTTGCCCCAAAGTAGCTTTTGAGCCTGGTCCCACTGCATACCACAAGCTGGGAGATTTTGGCTCTCCCTCTCCTAGTGAGATACTGGTGGAATTAATTTTAAATAGGAAAAGAAACTTAAAGGTTTTTTTCATGCAAAGAAATTATTCAAGGTGTGTGTTAAATGCTAGATGGGGTTGCCTGCTTTGAGTTCCTTGGTTGGGTTCTTTGGTGCTGCTGATGGTTTGGTCAGAAAGCCATGCCAAAAATCTGGGCTGGTTTTTGGATCTGGTTGCCACATATTACATAGAGTTAATTTCTGAACACATCTGAAAAAGCCATTGGGTTGAAGCTGTGGCCCATTGCCAATCACCCTTGCTGAGCTTAGGGCTTTTCCTTTTCCTTTATGGTGACTGGACTAAGCTCTTTCACCACCTCCCACTCTTAAAGGCACTGTCTGTGTTCATAGTTGGCCTATGATTGGTTACCTTAATCTTCTTTACCTGGGATTTAATGAGCCACTCCACCACATACCCCTGTACCTCCTTTGTCTTGCTTTATTTTTACTTCTCAGTCCCTCGGAGAACATGTTTAATGGCTTCACCTTTTACTCTCTGACTTCTGACTTGTTGCTCATCCTTTTCTCCCTTTATTGCTTTTCTTCCCTCTTATCATTAGTTCTGTACTTTCTGGATTTAGGTGTTTTCACACATCTTTGGTAGGAGTGCTGCCTGGGGCTGTGTGTGGAATTCTCTCTCAGGCTCTTCTCCCACGTAACAAGTCATAGGACAACAGCAAACAGCCTCAGGTTGTGGCAGGGGCAGGTTAGGTTGGATATCAGGAAAAATTTGTTCACCTGAAGAGTTGTCTGCCCAGGGTAGTGATGGAGTCCCCATCCCTGGAGGGATTTGACAGACACTAACCATCCTCTTGAGCCCTGGAAAATGCAGTGACAGCCCCAGCAAGGCTCCCTGGCAGTGGGCACTTCTGAATTAGGTACCTGTCACTAGCAGTGGCTCAAAGGAGAAGGACACCCCGTGCCTGGGAGGTATTTGCACGGTCCATGTACACATGCTCTGGAGACAGCCCGTGTCTCTGCCAACCAAGAAGCAGAAGGCGTCTTTTATTTTGTATTTTTAGAACTTCAGAAAGGGTTGTGTGAATGGTGTGTTAATATTACCACATGTAAAAGGGCAAAGGGTAAAAATTGAAAAACTTATATAATAGAAAAAGCCCATAGTAGATGTTTAAAAAACCCCTATCTACTACCCCAACAGCATTGTTATTCTTTTTCTCCTGTAATCCCATCGCCCTCCTGCCATCTCCCTGCTTTGCAGAACAACAATTCCTACACTTTGGTGGACACATCGTGGTCCCCCAAGTTCCCACTGAGTCTCAGAACAGGCTGGGGGCCTGCAGCTGCTGCAGGTCTTTGGCTTTTCCTCCTTTGCTTTGTGTCCTGTAACTGCCTCTGGAATGCAGGCGTCCCGGTGTTAGCGCTACCTGGTAGTGGGAGGTGTCCCCTGCACCCTGCGCAGGGGGCTGGAACTGGATGAGCTGTGAGGGCCCTTTCGACCCAAACCATTCAGTAATTTCATGAACAGAGCAGGCATTAGTTCACCCAGGTTTGTAAGTTAATGTTTGTTTTATTGTGTTTGTATTGTGGATTTGAGTGAGAAAAGTAAACAGAAAGCAAATACTGATAGTTGTGAGTAATCGCTTTCCCTGGAAGGACAAACACTTGGTAATTTGAAGCCTTTCTGCTGTTCCAAGGTAAACATGTCTCGGTCCCGCATCACAGAGAGCCCCTGAAATGTGCAGATTTGCATCCACCCAGGTCCCAGAGGTGTCCTAGGAAACACTTCCTTTCTGTGAACTAAAAGAACGTTATTAATTTGAGATGAAATTCAATCTTTTAGCTTGAGTTTAAAAGCAGCTTTCAAAAAACTCGCAAAGAGATTATTGCCATTGTAAAGCATAATTGATTAATCCTCAAGTAATACATTTTTCAGGATTAAACATAATTTCACCTGCTGTTAATAATATTCTTTTGAACCAATTTATGAGCTTCCTTACCTTTACATGAGTGGGTTTTGTCTTAATAATCCCCTTATATTAGTCACTGGAATTTTCATTTTCCACATATATTGAAACAGTGTCTCAAGAGGAGATTAAAAAGCACTTCTGCTTTGCCATTAGGGGATATTGAAACACCTTTTCCTGCGCCCTCAGTTTACTCCAAAGCCATTGCTGGGTGCTGTGGTAAAGGAAGAAGGTCTGACTCAGGTGAGAGCTCCCTCCAGTCCCACACGAGAGCCGTGTGCCCATCCCTGTGCATTCCAGCTGGGCCAGCAGAGCCAAGGGCAGGGTCAAGGCTGGAGGGGGACCTGGGAGTGGGCCGTAGCCCAGAGACTTGAAACCTCCTGCTGTTGGGATGTGGGTTTAGGGGGGTGTGAAGCGTGTTTTGCACAGACCAGGATTTAACCTTTGCTCTCACCTTCCCCTCGTGATAAGATTTCTGGGTTTTTCAGACCTGGTGGGTTAAATCATTAAACAGCGGCTGGAGGGAAAGAACGAGCCCCTTAATTTGTCCCTTGGTGGCTCACTTGTTCTCTAGGAACACCTTGAGATGTGGTTGGGATGTGATCTTCCCCATAGGACACCAGTAGTCCGTGCTGCCAAGTTCTGGGAGCAGCTGATTTCAGATTTTGTTGTCTGAATTTCAATCACAGAATCATTTAGGTGTGAAAAGCCCTCTAAGACCATCGAGTCCCACCATTTACCCAGCTCTCCCAAGACACTCGAGGACAGGTCACCTCATTTGCAGAAATGCTGGTTCATTTCCCTGCAAGGAGCCACCAGCTCTAACCCAGTCCTGTCACTCTGCTCTCTCGTAGGTGGATCAAGTTTGAGGAGAAGGTAGAACAAGGTGGGGAGCGATGGAGCAAACCACACGTGGCCACCCTGTCCCTGCACAGCTTGTTTGAGCTGAGGACGTGCATAGAGAAGGGCTCCATAATGCTGGACATGGAGGCCTCTTCCCTCCCACAGGTGGTGGGTAAGTACACCTGCCTTGGCTCTTTCCCTCAGCCCTTGCCCACAAGTTTTATTAACCCTGATACGCTCTTGTGGATGGTTGTAACGAAAAAGCACTGCTTTTTCAATAGAAGAGGAAAAGAAAGACTCCTCCAAGGGGTAAGAGGGAAAATTGGAAAAGTCTAGGCTGTGTTTAAGATGGGGAACTCCCTGCAGTGAGGGAGAGGGGAAGAGCAACCCCAGCAGAATGGGAGGGCAGGTTTTTTGCAGTCAAAATAGCCACAGCCTGGGGTGACGCTTGGTGACGTTGCTGAGAGCCAGATCTTGTTCCCCATGGTGTGTGAGAAGTCACAGAAAATAAACTTTCCAAGTGAGCCATCCAGTGGAGGGACATTTAACCAAAATGCTGAGTTTAAAAGCCATTACATGAGGAGATGTAGAAGAGCAAAATGAAATGGTTCCCCCCAAAAACTCGGTGCTTTGAATTATCATCTCAGGAAGCAAAGTCAGAATTATCCTGGCATGGAATTATCCCAGACACTGGTTTGGAATTACAAAAGCTGCCTCTGATGTTATCTGCAGAGTTTCGAGTCTAGTTTTGTAGCATTTGGTGGCATTCATCTTCCTTTGCTTTTGTGTCTATGTATCCAAACGCACAGTTTTGCCAAGTTTAACAAAACAACACCCTCAAAACCTCTCAAGTTTTAGGCTGAGGATTAACCTGTTCAGAAGCAGCAGCTGATGTCCATGGTCCAAAACCTTAAACCCTAAAACATTAAATTTCCTTTTCAAGTCCCTTCGAGATGTCACCTTTAATCTCCTACTTCAAAACCCAAATTAAATCTAATTCCTGGGAGATTAAATTAGGCAGCAGTGGCTGCTGTTGCTGTGACACTGTCCTGAGCAGGGTATTTTTGCTGGTCCAGACCCTTAATCAGACAGGTAGGGACGTCCAGGACTGGATTTCCGGCTTGATTTAATCACGGTCACTCGGCTGGTGACTGGTACTGACATACAGGAAAGGAAAACTCCAAAGGAAAGCTCTCTTTGTTGTTTGATATAGCAGGAACAGGGAAAATAAGAATGCAGATAGAAAAGGATGAAGGTTCTGAAGGAAATATTCCAAAAATCACTAACTAAAACCATCAACAAGAAAAGCTTGTAGAAAAATGGCACTTAACCAAAATCTGAACATTTCGTGTAGAGGTACCTAAGTGCGTGTACCCACCCTGTCCTAATTTGAGAGGAAGAACTGCTCTCTTCCCTAGGGATTTGGAGGGGCACTAATTCTTGGACAGCATGCAGAGGATGACTTTCTGACTCACTGAGTTAGCAAATGTGATGAGTGTCCTGCCTCCCCCTTCCCCTAACTTTTATTATTAGCACAAATAATAGTTACCAACAGACAAATAAGAGCTGCCACTTGCCCTCGGGGGACAGAGTGAGAACTCAGGCCATCAAGGGAACGACTTTGTGTGAGATTTAATGCACAGTGGAGCTTCTTCATACATCTGGTGACCTTTTTTCCTTTCTCTTCTGGGATAGGGGAGCAGAGAGGAGGGAACTGATGGGAAATGAGCAGGCTTTGAGGGGGCTGAGAGCCTTTTTTCCTGGTGATCCCGTGAGAGGCAAAGCCATATAATACATCCTGTGGCTATTGGAGCAAGTGCTGCCGGTTGTAGTTGCTGTCACTTCAGTCCTGCAAGTGAGTGATTTAATTAGTTGCTCATCTCCAGGACTTTCTCCTGCCCTGAGATTAGGTTTTATTGGGGGCCTGTGAGGTGAACTCAGTCCTTGATGAATCTGGTGTAAGTTTTTCCCTGTGATTGTTGGGAGCATAATGGAACTTGCAATGGAGTTGTAGCTTCTTGAAAGTTCAGGCTCAGCTTCCCTTTCTGAGCTAAGAACTGTCTTACTCTGGGTACAGGTGATCTGAAATAGGATTTGTGGCATGTAGGAAATAGCAGCAGGGAATCTCAGTGCCATACATGTGTGGTGGAGGCTCACGCTGGATGAAAATGCTTGTGTTCCATTTCAAAAAGAATGTCTAAAAGAGATTTCCACGAAAATAAAACCCGGTTTTGAGATGGGAAGGAAAGCCTTGGAAAAGTCGAGGTGAAAACAATCCCTCCCTGTCTCCCTGATGGCAGCTGAGTTTTGAGCTCTGTGGTTAATTTTGCCCTGCTCTCCCTCCCCCCTTGCCCTTGCCGCCACAGAGATGATCGTTGACAATCAGATCGAGACGGGGCTGCTGAAACCCGAACTGAAGGACAAGGTCACCTACACGCTGCTCCGGAAGCACCGGCACCAGACCAAGAAATCCAACCTGCGCTCACTGGCTGACATTGGAAAGACCGTCTCCAGTGCAAGTAGGATGTTTTCCAACCCCGATAATGGTAATGCAGAGGCTAACTGGCTATAGCCTTCCCTGTCACAGCAACCCACCCAGCCCAGCCCAGAACTAACAGCGTGGCCCTGACAATGCTTCTCTAACCCCGACTAGAGTAGCGAGACCCGTGCTGATGGCACATCAGCAGTGGGCTCCCGAGGCTGCTTCGGCCGTGGCACGGCGCTCTAACCGCACCTTCACTGGACTGAGAGGGACAGGAGGGCAGCTGGCAGCTGCCAGGGAAGGCAGAGGGATGCTTTCCCAGCTGCCATGTAGGGGATGATGTAGGAGCAGCGACAGGAAAGAGCGATTTGCAAAAATCTCTTGATGGGGCCTGAACCTGAAAGGCCGATCACCTGAAACGTTTGGGCAGAGACGAAGCTTCCACGCACAGTCCATGTCTGTCACAGACGGTGGCAGTGGCAGTCTGAATCAAAAGTGACCCGGCAGTAACGTCTAGCTTGCATTTTATTGCCATGCAATCGTTGTCCAGTGGGGTAAAGCTGATTTCCATCGTGCTTTATTCGTCCTAAAATGGTTTTGTGGTGTGTGTCGTGACAACCTTTTTGTCTCTAAAAAAGGTGGAATAGGTAGTGCCATGTTGGTAGTGGTGTTCCTAAATGTGTGTGTGCTTGGATGCAGACAGCTACAGAGGCCTGGGGCACTGGCTGCACTTAGCCCTGTGTGGAAATTTGGGGCATTCTTACTTGTGGTAATCAAAAAAGAGGCGTTTCAAGCCTCTTGTCTTGCCTGGGAGTTTTCTCAGCTGTCTCCTGTGGCAGTCTGGAATGGGCTAAAAGTTGCCACTTTAAAGTACCCAGAAATAGAAGCAAGTGAAGAAATTCTTTTCTTCTTGCTCCACCAAAGGCCTCTTAGCTTGCTGTGTCCTGCTTCTAAAACTCACCCTTAACACTTCTCCCTAACCTGTTATCACACTTCATTACTATTTCCTATCTTTGATCATCCTTTGCTTTTGCAACAGGAGTGTATGTGCATGTGGAGAGTATTTACTGCTTTTGACAATGCCTCTTGTTGTGTACAAGTGCCTTGATAAAGCAGCAGTTGAGTGAATAATGTGAAGCCACAATAACATGAACTGAGGGACTGTTCTAAGTGAATATCCCTGCAGGAGTCCAAGGGAGCAGAGAGGGACTGGGCTTTGGGGAACACTGTAAGAAAATACCAGCTCTGGGGAAGGGGCTCAGCGTGGCCAGATGTGTCCTAAAGCTGGAGGAGCCATGGGGCAGGGACACCTTCCACTAGACCAGATTGCTCCAAGGCCTGTCTAATCTGGCCTTGTTGGACACCTTCCCTTCCTGTGCTCCCCACAGTTTGGATGGCAGGCATCTGCTTCTTGTTACCACCTCTGTGACTCTGACTCTTTGTGCTCCTGGAGTAGATGGCTGTGTTTGCTGTAAGCAGCAGGATCCTGGGCTGTGGCCATGGTGTGTGAGAGGCTGAACATCAGACAGACCCATCTTTAGCATGTGGCACTCGAGCACTTCAGTTGCCTTGTGCAGAGAATGCCCTCAATTCTCAGCTGCAAACCCCTTTGCTGCATGTAGGCAGTGCTTATCCCAGGGAGGGTGATGCTGACGAAGGGCATTCCTTATGTTTTCACTCAACCCCTGCTCATTTTTCATAGGCGTCCCTTATTTGGGTTTTAGGTGATTTCAAATTCATTCATTTCTTGCTCTTTTTTGAAGGGGCTGTGCAGGTCCTGGCTCAGTTGGACTGTTCTCCAGGAATTTTATCCTGTCTCTGGCCTTCAGCCACTCCTTTCATGTTGTTCCACCTCTGTTCCCCCACCTGGGATGTTGATATATAACACATTATGTTCCATGGCAGTTCGAGTGCTTTGAGACTTTAGGAGGGTGAGGCTGACACAAGTACCTCCTGAATAGTTATTACTGTTATTTATTATTTACACTTCAGTGAAAAAGAAACTCCAGAACGTGTTTGATCAAGTTCTACCTCAGATTCAATGAGTGCCTCTTGTGTCCTTTAGACAGATAAAAATTTAATGAGGCCAGCACAGTGCAGCTGTCTCTCAACATGGCTAATCACCATAATGAACATGTTGCCAGCCCCAAGTGCTCCTAAATTTACCTGGAGTTCCTTTCCAGGTAGGTGTTTGCTTTCATTTCAGTGTTAGTGAAACTTCCATCCAATATTGATGCTGCCTCCAGGTCTGTGGGACCCTCTGAGCATCCTGTTCCCCACTGCACAACAGCTTTGTGAAGGTGGTGTAGCTGCCACCCTGCTCAGCAGGGACACCTTCTGCCAGACCAAGCTGCTCCAAGCCCTGTCCAACCCAGCCTTGAACGTTTCCAGGGATAGGATCCATTTGTCAGATCTGAAATTGGGAAATATTCCCTGGGCCGTAGCTCTCAAAGATCCTCAGGTGCCTGTGTCTTACTTAGTTCAGAGCACTTAAATAACTGAAGACTTAGGGGCTCCAAAATGTTTCCACACATTGATGGTTACATGTTGATGGGACTCCTGCAGGGGTTTCTGACAGGTTCTTTCTTGTGTGTGCCTGGTTTTGCTGAGTGGCTTTGTGTCCCTTCCCGGCACAGCCCTTGTCCTGGAGCCCTGGGGCAGTATGTAACATCTGGGCTAGAGCTCTCCAGCTGGGCTTTGCCATGGTATAACATGGGATCTGTGGTCACCATCCTTTCTGCAGGGGCCTGAGGACTGTCTGATCAATATTTACCAGCCTTCTGTGATGACTTTGCTATTCGTATTTGACATTTTTCTTTCAGAGGTTCGTGCCTGACACATTTTGTGTAATTTAACACCTGTGGGAGCCTCTGGCAAATGAGAAAATTATTGAATCCTCCTAAACCCAAGCTGGCAGAGGCTGTAGAAAACTGGGATGTGTTTAAGTGTGCATGTTAAACTGCCATCAATAATGGCACAGTCCCATCACCACGTGGGTGCTGCCCAAACTCCTCCTGAACCGTGTTTGTTCACACTGTGCTGGCAGTTTGGTTTGGAAACAGCTGAGTTGAAATAACAGGCTGTCTCCAAAGTGTTGGCTGATGCAAAGAGAGAGGGGGGGTGCCTGGCTACAGGTGAAACTTTCTCTGAAATCTTTGTTCTACGTTAGAATCCTGGAATGGTTTGGGTTGGAAGGGAGCTAAAAGATCATCTCATTCCCCCCCCTCTGCCACGGGAAGGGACACCTTCCACTAGACCAAGATGCTCCAAGGCCTGTCCAACGTGGCCTTGGACACTTCCAGGGATGGGGCAGCCACAGCTTCTCTGGGTTCAACTTTAGTCAGCTCAGTGTTTTCCCTGTGAACTGCAACCTCATGGCATCAGCTGAATAATAGCAGCACAGAGGAGAGGAACTGAGATATTTTACAAGGAATTACTGGAAAACCCCTACCAATATGTATATTGGCAATATCAAAAGCATTGCAGACTAAGGTGAACATCTCCAGGGCCAGATTGGTATGCCTGGGTATGTACACATGGGGTCAGGATGCTGGAAGTTGGCTTCTCCAGGGACACGACCTGCCTTTTATTTTCGAAAGCCTGTCGTTACTGGTGGTGCCACCATTTGGGACTGCTCAGCAGCAGCAGCAGTGCAGCTGCTCACTCACTTCCTTGAGATTTGCTTCTAAGATGCCTGAGTTTTTGACGCTGGGGATGCAAAGCTGGAGATGTCAGGATGCGAATGAGTGGGCTTTGGTCACCGCCCTGTGCAGCTCAAACCTTTCCTGCCTGGCTTCCCTGTGCTGCTGCTCGAGCCTTTCTCCCTCGGATAATTTCATTTTCTTTTCTTTTAACTTTTGCCCTTTGCTCTCTTCCTGCTCTTTGCTGCTGCTCCTGTCTCCCACTTGGCTGGCACAAGCACGCAGCCCGCTCGAGAGCTCCGTGCCCTGCCTGGCCACGCGCACCTTGGATGATGAACTGGGAGTGCAGCGCAGCCCCAGCATGGGATGGCTCAGTAAGTCCCGGGCAGGGCTTGGGGTGGGCTCAGGGCTGGGGCCAGGAGGGTAAGAAGAGGAAGGAACTTTCACCAGCTGGGCTCCTAATGCTTGCTGCTGCATTAACAATGGGAAGAGCATGGATGCCTTCCATGGGGAATGGTGCTGCTCTGGCTGTTCATGTTATTCCCACTGTTCCCTCCACTGCTCTGTTTCATTCTGTTTTCCTTTTTTTTTTTTTTTCCTTTCATCTGAGATGAAGCAGGTGAGTCAGGCCACTCTCCCCTTCTGGGGGCAACCAAGCTCTCTGGTGACGTTTTTTTCATCTATTGAAGTATCCTTTGGCTGTTAAAGGGGCTTAAAAATTGTAGTTTCCATATATATTAACCTCAAAAATAGGCTGTCAGCTTGACCTGTCAGGGGTGAGCCAGACTGTTCTCCCTTTTGTAACATCTCATTAATCTAGCTGTGCTTGGCTTTGGCCACACCAGCATTCCTGGGCATGGCAGTAACACACAGCAGGTATAGCAGGTGACTCACAAGAAGGAATACTTTCAGTCTATCTCCACAAATGCTGTGAAGAAAAGCCAGCTCTAAGAAGTCTCCAGAGTTTTTTCTTCCCACCCTTTTTGGCTTTTTTGCTCCTGATTTTGATTTAACATTGAGCTGCTTTGTGCTGGGAGCTGATGAGCACTGAGAACTTGGACATTCCTTTTGGTGTGAATATCAAATCAATATTGTCTCAAGCCATAGCCTCAGTTGGGAAATGCCTCCATGCCATTTCTTTTGGAGTGCTTCCTATCTTTCCAACGATGTTCATGGTCAGAACTCTGTCACTAAAGCTCTTGGTGCTCTGCTTGGTGTGTGATAAGAAGGGATGGGAACATTTCGGGATAATGATAAAAATTCATACTGACTCCTGTGGTTTCCAATCCTGTATTCATCCCAGAAGTCATTTCTTATTGTTCTTTGTTGGTTGGTTGTGGTTTGGGGTTTTTAATTTTTTATGTAATTTTTCTGCTGTGTCTCTGAGGATTTTCTTCAGCTCTCAAGTGAATCTGGTGTCAGAAATCGGTGACTTTTGGCCCGTTGTGTGGTGCACGTGTTGTTTTAATCAGCGTGATGCTTAAGGTTCATGAGCTTAGTTAATGAGCTTACTTGGACTGAGGGAGAAGTTTATTAAGAGCTGTTCTGAGGGACTAGGAGCTGCCACTCTCCCTCTCTGCATGAGCTGTGTACAGTGTCTGGAATGCTGAGGAGGGCAGCTGCCATCCATGTAGGGGAGCTGAGGGGAGGCATTTGCACCTTGGAAGGTCCCAGCCCTGTGGAGGGATGGGTTTGTGGTGGGTCCTGGGTGACCCAGCACCATCAGCGTCAGCAGCCTGGTGCTGCTTTGCTTTTTCTCCCACAGGCAGGAATTATGGAAAACCCTTGGGCTCTCTTGCTGTCGTGGGAGTCACAGGAATGCTGTGGGTCGGAGATGACGAAGTGTTAGCATCTTAAATCTCCCCTGTGCCACGTGAAGTGACAGAAAGCAGCCTGTCAGGGTCTGGAATTCCCCACATCAGCCTCCCAAGGAAAGGTGTTGCTGTAGCCTGAGCCTCTGTGTTCTGAGCAGATCCAAACAGGTGCTTTAACTGGTGCTGACATTGTTCCTACAGGCAGCCCAGCCATGGCTCACCGAAACCTGACTTCCACCAGCCTCAACGACATCTCGGACAAGCCTGAGAAGGACCAGGTAAGCTCCAGGCCCGGCCTTCGCTTGGGGATGCCTATGGAGAGGAGATGACTGTTGAGCAAAGGTCTCTACATTCCTTAGCACTGAAAAAGAAGAGGGTGAACAAAGTAAGAGGAGCATTTTTGAGTCCTGTGGCTGGATCCTCCACTTTTTAAGCACCAGCCCTTGGAAACGGCAGGTTAAACTCTTCCAAGGTCTGAAGCAAGTCACACCACATAGATGGCATCTTCCTGGTACCCATGAGAAGGGAGGCAAAATACTCAGGGACTGATGGATTTTTTTGATCCTCTTCCTGCTGAGGGGCTACAAGGCTCTGCAGAGGAGCTGGGGTCCTGCAGCACCCCAGGCCGAGTGTTCACAGTGTTCATCCCATTATGGGATGGAGCAGGGGCATGCAGGGGGAACATGTTTCTGCTACAGCAGCTGGTGGAACAGGGAAGGTGACTGTGCTGACAGGTAACATGGAAGTGCAGCTCCAAAATGGAGTAATCAAGTTCAAATTGGCCTTTGGTACCAAGTCTCCACGGATTTGACCCCTTGCTTAGACTAGGGTAGTGTTTGTGGTGTGGCACACGGGCTGCCTTTGTGTGTGTTTCCGTCCTTTCCGAAGGCTGCCGGGTCTGAGGAGTAAGAGTGAGTTTATTCCAACTCTTAGAAAACTGGTGGCTGAATGAGGTCTCTGTGCAAGTTTCAAAAAACCTTTGTCTGGGTTCAAAAAGTGGGTTATTCTCAAAGCCTGGCTGTTTCTTTCGGAGAATCTCTTTTTTTTTGTCCGTGTCTTTCAGCATTCCCCAGTCCTATGGTGATTCTGAATGCAAATGAGAGTCCCTTAGGAAAATTATTTGGGTAACACAGTGTTGCTGGCCAGTTGAGGATGAGTCAAGTCCTTCAATGATGGCTGGTCACAGTCTTCTGTAAGTGCAGCCTTAAAGGGACACAGCAACATAATGGAGGCAGAAAAGTGAGTTCAGAGTAATTAAATATTTAAAGAACAAACAAACAGATACTGGCATAAATAATTACACTTTCATAGGAAGAGAAGGGGGGAGCATTTTTTTGCACTGCCCTGTGTGATGCAATGTTGTAGCATCATCTGTATTGGCTGGATTTCCAAAATTCCTGTTTCCTTTAATACACGCCGCCACACCTGGGGAAAGAGGAGGATTGCGAGACAGCTTTTTGTCGGACAAACTCCTGGTTTATATTTTGAATTGCATTATAATTGAGATCTTATAGCTAGACCAGCCCAAAGCTGGGGCTGAGTGTTGCAGACAGTCTCTTTGGCCCCTTCTTCTCCAGTGTCTCTGGATGTACAGATAATGGACTTTTTGCGGAGAATTGGGTATTAAAACAGATGTTTTGGTAGCACTAATGGGGAAATCTGTTAATAAATCCAGTTTGGGAGCATGCTCCCAAGTTTCTAACTTCCAGAGTAGATAATGCCTGGCTGCTGGGAGTGAGAACCATTACTTGATAAGTGTTGAGTTCCAAAAAGCCACTCAGTTAATTAGCCCGTGTCCTGCTGATGAACTTTGCCCAGTGGGAGCCTTGTCCTCTATGCCTTGAGAAATCACCTTAGAGCTCAGTTTATGTTGCTGATTGACTCAGACTCCTGCCTTGATAAAGTTTGTGGCTTTGTGGTGGTGCCTGGCAACTTCCCTGAGAAGAACTCATTGTGCTGTACTGGAGGCACAGCAATAATCCATCGTGTTACCACAACAGGAGCTGGAAAGAGAACGGGTTCTCCTGCCTTGGCAGCAGAGTGAGGGCTTTTGTTTGGTCATCCCATGTGAGGAGCTGAACAATTAGTGAGGCCATACAGGGAGGTGGGAGTCTCCTGGAGACACAGAATATTCCAATTTTCATTTATTCATGTGCATGTAGGAACTGCAGTGGGTGAGGTCAGTTTACAACAGTTGCTTGGAGCAGGGCTGCCTTCCTACATCCTTAATCAATCCCTGGTTTTGCACAGATAGAGGATTGTGTGCCAGTGTTTTAAAGGAAGAAAGGCTTTGAACAAACTTCTCTGGACCTTCAGTGATTTGTCTGCCTTCTGACATCCTTAATTTTCAGTTCTGCAGCCTTTAAGACTAATTGGAATGGTGCAATTAACATTATAGGGATCTTTTAGCCAGAATACTCCTTTAATCTGTGCCTTTCCTGGTCCTTTTCCCTGGATGTTGTAAGGTTCAGGTTTCACGTGGGCTTGTGCCCCTTGGACTGTTGCCTGTCACAGCCATGATCTGTCAGAGGATCCTCCCAGACTCATCCCTCCTGCTGCTCTGCCAGCAGTGCTGGGCACCCAGACAGTTCTGCCTGGCTCAGGGGCGTTATTTATGAATCCTGAAGCAGGTAGCCCTCTCTGCCATGGGAAGGGTGGCTTGATCCACTGGGATGGCAGCGAGGCTGGCTCAGCATCCCCAGCATCCTGCAGAAGCCGCCGGGGCCCTGACTCAAACCACTCCGATGAGAAACGGGCCCACGGATTTTTGGGTTTGCTGTTTGGTCATGTCTCTGCTTTGGGCTTGTTTGGTGTTTTATCAGGATAATTAGGGAAGAGGAGCTGTATAACTTTCCTTGTGTTTGTGTTGGCAGAGCACTGCTCCTGAGGTAGCAGCATGGAGAACGGATTTGCCTCCATTTGCTTTATTGTAGGAGGTGTTGGCTGAAGGAAATGCCCTGGGCATTCGCAGCTGGAGAGACAAGCAGTGGCACTGTGGGACAATTTATTCTTCCCTTCTGTTTTCCAATTAATAAATGAGCATGTAGGCTTCCTGCCCTCTCCTGGAGTCACAGCTCTCTGTTGCCAGATACATCAGTGGTGCCAGAGCAGTGTCCATAAAACCAGGACTTCTCACGGCAGTAGAATTCCTCCAGTTCTTGAAGGCCAAGCTGTTGGATCAAGTGTTTCTCTAACACTGTATTTGTAGGATCCCAAAATCCCAGACTGGTCTGGGTTTGAAGGGACCTTAAAGAGCATCTCGTTCCACCCTGCGCCATGGGCAGGGACACCTGCCACTAGACCAACCCCCATCCATCCTGGCCTTGGACACTTCCAGGGATGGGGCAGCCACATCTAAATAATTCAGAAACATTTAAAACCCTTTTCTTCAGGTTATGTGTGAAAGAAAGTGATTGAAAAGAGTTAGGTAGAGGCTTTATCAACCTCTCTGGTGCTGTGGTGCCAGCAGACCATAGGAAGCTGGGCAAGTTCCTGCTGCTGTTCCCACTCCGGTCCCTCCTCCTGTGAGAAATCCTTTGGCCGTGCTCTATTAGAATGTCCTTGGCAGATCTGAGTGGCTGAACCACCAGACTCCTTTAGTGCTCAACATGTGAAATAAAGGAGGCATGAGAGAAAATCTCTTTTCTCAGGGACCTGCTATTCCTGAGCTGATGCAACAGCGTATAGAAAGGGTATGTATGTTGATATAAGGGGAGTTTCTGACCTGGCATTATCTCTGCTTCCGAAGGGCTTGGATGTAAACAAACCTGGCTCTGAATGAATGTGGTCCGTCAGAGGGAGGCACAAAACCCTTCCTATTTGTTGTGGTGAGGGCACTGTGTATTCAAACTGGTGTTTCCATATCAACAGGGGATCTGTGCCAAAGCCAGCACTGTGGTTAAAAAAGAAATTGGCCTTGTTGAGAGAAACCCTCCTGCCTTTCCTGGGGACCAGTGGATTGGGAGGGCACTGGCACAATCCCTCTCTTGGGAATGCAGTCCAGTGATCGATGGTGGGAGAGATTCACTGGTTTTCCTGTTTGAACATCTCCTCGACTCCACAGACATTCCTAATTTTGAGGCCTGTCAGCCTGGTTGACCTACTTTCATTCCATGGGGCTCCAATGGAAATTACTGTCTTCCAGTGCAAATCACTTCCACCTTTCTGGAGAAAAAAAATTTTCTAGGAAATAGTTAACTGGAATTTCCTTTACTTCCGCTGTTTTTCTTGCTGCAGAGAGCAGTTTTGTTTGCCTGGTTGCTTCCCATGTCCACAGTGCACCTCTAAAAGTATCCCTGGGTGATGGAGCAGCCCAGTGCCTGGAAGGTATCCCTTGAGGCAGAGGCTCATGGAGTAACTTGTGGGAATGACCGTAAGCGACATGTGATCAGATACAGAAAACCAGAGAGACAGAGGCAGGTTCAAATTCCAGGGGGAATTAACCTTCCTTAACTGCTACTTAGGAGTGTGTACTTAGGAGTTGCTTTCATTTCTGATCGATCCAAAGTGCTGTTGAGAGTTTTACAGTACACTTAAGGAAATTGGGATTTTCGGGTTGCTGTGCCTTTTTCCAAGTACAGTGCTGGGGACCCATGGCCTTTAACATAACGTTAATGGTCGGGTTGGAATGATGCTTAATTTGTCAGAGTGCAGGAAATTGAAGCTCCCTCCTCCCCTCCCTGCTCCAGGCTGCTGCTGAGGACTCGAGCAATTCTGCAGCTTTGGTGAACATTTCAGAATGGATTTTATGTGCACCCTTCCCATCACTCATATAAATGATTTAAGAAAGTGTGGAGTGATGCTGCAAAACTCATTTGGAGCAAAAAAAAAACCAAACCCACTGTAATGGCAGCTCTTTGAAATTAGTCTTAGTGGTTTGCTGTGGTGGGCAGAGGGAGGCTGAAGGGACCGGAGATCTTGGCCTTGGGAGCTGAGCAGTCACAGGAGGGCAGACTCTGCAAGGCAGTTCTGCCTCAGAAAGTCACCTGGGTTTGGGATGGGCCCAATCCTTGTTCAGCAGCACAGCCAACCTGTTGAGCTGAGGTGAATGTTTGTTGTGATTTGCCACCTTCCCAATAATTTTTAGTCGACAATATCTTCCCAAACACTGTCCATGGAACATGTGGTAGCACTTTTCCAGGCTTCCTTCACAGAGCTCCTTGATGCTCTGGTGGTAATCCTGACTGAAGCATGCAAGGGTAGGACAGTTCCAGCAGTTTTCTTCCTGCCTAATCAATTCATGCCTGAGACCTTTTCCACTTTTCCCCTTCCTTCAGTCTCCTGGCACAGCTCATTAGGGATTTGTAGTCTGATTCAGTGCCCCCCCGTTGGTGTTCCTGGCAGTGCATCCTCCCTCTCCATTCACCCTTCGCCAGGCACACACAGAGCATCTCCAGAGATCACCCAGGGAGAGGGGGTGGATTGGGAACCAGCTAAGTGTGAGCAGGGTTTTCAAAAGCCTCCAACTCCAAATTCATTCAGTTCTGAAGTTCAGACAAAGGTGTCCTGCAAAGGCCGATTTTTAGGACTCGGTGGCTGCTGCTGCAGTGTTTTCCCATTCCCTGTTGATGACATTTCTCCATAGCTGGATATAGCTCACATCTGTGAGCACGAGGACGTTGCAGAGCCCGTGAGCACACACAATTCCAGCACAGAGGTGCAGAGATGAGAAGAACATGCCCAACGCAACTCAGTTTTCTCTTCCTTCCTCTTTCCCTGCTGCAGCTGAAGAACAAATTCATGAAGAAGTTGCCCCGTGATGCCGAGGCCTCCAACGTGCTGGTGGGGGAGGTGGATTTCCTGGAGAGCCCCTTCATCGCCTTCGTGCGGCTGCAGCAGGCCGTCATGCTGGGAGCACTCACCGAGGTCCCCGTGCCCACCCGGTAAGGCAGCCAGCCCCAGGAACCTGCAGAGCCCCCTCTGCAGCAGAAACAGCAGCCAGACAAAGACACTCTTCGTTATTACTTTCCATCCTGTGACCTGGGTAATGGTCAGGAGGGGTAGAGTCAAGTAACAAAACTCAGGGAAGCTGCTTCGTAATTTTGGTTCTAAGTAAGACATTACACAAACTTAGGAACTCAGCAGTAAAGGGCACTGACAGTGTCAAATTCAACTCCTGGGGCTTTTTTCCCTGCCCCTTCTCTACATACCCCAGATTCCCTCTGCACGTTTTTGCTGTACACATTGTTCCTCTGTAGCTCAGATCAGACGGAGGATTCAATTCTGGCCCTGCTGGGGTGAAAAAAAAGTCAGGTAAACTGGGACATACAATTCTGTTGGGGCTTGTTGTTTTGTAATGCATAATGGCCAGAATGTCAGATAAATATTTTATTTATTGTGACTCATGTTGCAAGTTAATCTGAGACTCGCAAACATCAGTATACCTCCTGTTCTTAAATCTTTGAAAATTTGCTGGAATATGCCTGGCTGTGTGAGCTGCCCTGTGTGAATTCATAGCCATATCACAACCCTTGTATGGAATGGAAGTTACGTGGCTGTTGGAATCTGTGCCTCGTTTCCATGTACCAAAGAAAGGGAAGACAGGATCTAGCTTTGCTCTTTAATTGTGGCAGCGGTGTTTGTGTTTCTTGGAGCTTCCTGAAGTGGTTCCTTACAGCCACAGGGACAGGAGTGTGGGGACACAGAAGTGGCTTCATTTTGTAGCATGTTACTCATTCCTCAGCATTCCAGGGCTCTGTGTGCTTCAGTATTTCAGCTTCCAGTCTAGTCCCACTGCCTCTATTTATTAAACATACCTCCGAGTGCTTTTTGCAGATGTAAAATTAGGTATCTTTTGCTGTGGTGGTGGGAGCCAGGAAGTTGGATCCAGGGTTACTGGGCAGCTTCATTACTCAATAGCATTAATCAAGGCAATATATCCTTCCATGCCAGCATTTTTCCCAGGAAATAGTATTATCCATTTGCTGTCCTCCAAAGCAAATGCTGGCCTTAATCAAAGCAGGGAGGCTCATTAGATGGCTTTCACGAGTGATGAAGAGCCATTTGCAATGGCTGCATCCTCCAAAATTCAATCAAGGAAATCCCCTCAGGGCCCCAAGGAGCTGTGATGGAGTGTCTCCTCCCATGTCGCTGTTTCCTGCCGTGGATCTGCCCGCAGACTCGGCAGGATGCTGGAGCCTCTGCCATACCCACCCTTCTCTCCCATGAGGCTTCTCCTCTTATTTTGTTAAATTATTGATTTCCTGGTAGAATCGTGGACACCGCACCACCCAAGCTGTGCCCTTTTTTTCCTTCACACTTTCTTGCAAAGTATTTTAAGTTATTTCCTTTACTTAAAAGCAAATTTTTGCTGAAACGAAATTTTTGCTGAAAGGAAAATGATCTTCACAAGGTATTTTCATACAGCCCTAGTAGTAAAAATCAGGGATATGCAGTTGGGATAGAGACATCCCAGCCTTGTTGAGTTTTCTTTTTATCAATCAGATTGGAAAAAAGAAAGCCTTTAAGGCCTTTGGTTTTCTCATGTTGAATTTAATCCCATGGCACTCAGGACTCCTCATTTAGAGAAGCCCTGAGCTTGCAGCATGGCTTGGGAATGGGCGCTGCTCCTCCAGACAGTGCAAGAGATGGATGTTTGCATTTTCCTGAGAGGAATGCACATCCCTGTGCTCAGAGTTAATGTAATGGTGATGGGCAAAACAAAGGAGAGTGAGCAAGGAGATGTTTCGTGGAGATAAGCTGCCCAGACGTGCACTGTCTGGTGTGCAGTGCTGGGAAAGGCCTGTGTCTGCAGGTCTCAAATGAAGTGAAGTAACTTGCCCAAAGGTCACTTGGGAAGCATGTGGCAGATCCAGCATCAGGTTCTCCTCCCAGGCCTCCTGACTGAAGCTTTTCACTGGAAAGGCACCTTTCCTCCAGGACTTGGCTGAGATGCCTTTATGCAAGTGCCTTTAACCGTTATGGAGTAGATGCTCTTGCAGGCTGGACTCAAATCTTGTTTTTTTTTTATTTTGGGGATAAAGATGGAGGGATGGGACATGGGACTCTGTGCTGGAAGGGATACATCAGGTGGAATTATTGCAGAAGACAGTTATGAAAATGCCTGGTTCCCCTGGAAAACCAGGAGAATGCCAAGCAGCAACTCCTGAAGTTATGAACTTCTCCTGTTTTAGAATTCATATATTTGGCTAGTTTGCATTCTCCAGTTTGGAAAGAGTTGGCCGAGGAACACTTTGTCTTGAATGTTTTTTTATAGTAACTGATGAAACAGGGAAAGTTCCAGGAGGTGGGAGGAGAGCAGGGGACATGACCTGGGCATGTGTGGCTTACTCACTACCATGTGAACCTCAAGTAAAACACTTGAACACCTCATGGAGAACTCGAGTAAGAAGTGTTATGTAGTAATGCCAATCAGTATATATTTATGGATCCTGTCCTACTAACTTGCTGCCTTTTTCTTTATAGATAGTTCTTGTTTGGAAATAATACTCCTCATAAGCTATTTGACTTAGTACCTCTTGATATTTTGTTTTAAAGAGCTAAAAAAATACTTAATCCAATGCTTTGAAGGGGGGAGGTACTCCTGGTGAGCTTATTTCATCTGCATGTTTGCACTGACAAAGGTTTTGTATCACGATGTTTTTCCAGCTCATCAGCAGTGACTTGGATATAGTTGCTGCCCAAAGAGATGATGTAAGAAATTAAGTATCCAAGGCCAGGTTGGACAGAGCTTGGAGCAACCTAGATTAATGGAAGGTGTCAAGCACTGGAACTAGATGGCCTTTGGGGTCCTTTCCAACCCAAACTATTCTGTGATTCCATGAAACAAATCCCTGTGGAGATGGACAGGCTTTTCTGTGGTGCTCAGGGCACGATGGGCCGCAGGGTGTAACCTCTGCTCCCAGGGTAGCTGGAAGCCACTGGCAGCCTCTGGATCTCTAACCAGGACCTTTTTAAAGTCATATTACTGTCTAGATGTTGTACAAGTAATAAGCCATTGAGTTTGCCATCCTAAATAGGAGCAATCTCTTGGTTTTGTCAGATTCCTCTTCATTCTGCTGGGACCGAAAGGCAAAGCCAAGTCCTACCATGAGATCGGCCGAGCCATCGCCACGCTGATGTCGGATGAGGTAGGTGTCCTGGGAAATGAGTTCTCCCAAATAATGATGCCCTTTCCTCCAGCCTGGTCAACAGGAACGGGCATTCACATAAAACTGAAGTATTCAAATGTCACCTTCTAATTCCATCAGTTGACATGATTGTGTCTGGCTTCGTGTTTTTGTAAAAGCGTGACTAGAGGAGGGAGTTGTTCACCATGTGTATTTTCCTCCTGGCAATCCCTCTTGCAAATTAACAGTGAATTAATTGTTGAATTAATTCTGTTGCAGTCTGCACCTTGTGTCCCATTCCACCGTCCCAGTATCCCACGGCCACATTCCAGTTAATCACCACAGGTCTGGTTCCCCCCAGGACATGCTGCTGTGTGTACCACTGTATCCCAAGCACATCTTTGCTCCAGCAGTGCTTATACATTATCCAGAGCAGCTGGCCATTCCTGGCTCACCACACACCTCTCTGGCATGGCTGGTCATTCAGGATTCATTTACAGCTCCTTTCCTCAGCATCCCTTGGGCTCTGTGTGCTGGGGGCTGAGTCACATTATTTTTGTTCCTTTAATTACAGCTCGTCTGCTCCCAACACTTCTGCTTTCTGTCACTCAGTGGTTTGGTTTCCACAGCCTCAAAGTCCCTTCCTACCACCACCTTGTCTATCACATGCTCTGATCCACCTCCTCTCCACACAATCCAAAAGACTCTTATAAAATTCAACATTAATGTCCTTTTTTCCCCTCTTCTCTCATTTGTTCTTCATCTGTAATACCAAGCTATTGACTAAAACTTACGTTGTTATTTTTGAATAAATATTGCCATTATTTCTATGTTGCCAGGTTGAAAAGGAACCTGGGTTTCCTAGCCTAAAATAGACAGCTTTGTAAGGCTATATTTTCAAATTGAAACTCCTTATGTAGAGAAAACCACTTTTTTTTGGATAAAAGAAATAGATAATTGCTTTTGTGATGGTTTTTTAAAGGTTAGAAATGCACGTTTTGTTTAAAATTAGAAATATGCCTCCCAGAAAAGAACCTCTGTCAGTATCCAGCCAAAGGAAGGGGCATTTCTGAGGGTCACACCTCCTTGTGCCAAGTGTCCCAATCCTTCTTCAGAGGTTTTTGAGAAGAAATTAAGTTGGTTTTGTAGAATAAAATATAATAAAATAAAAGAAGCTGCCTCTGGAGCCTGGGCTACAGAAAATGCAAACTTTTTCCACGTGGAAGTCTCTCTTTTCCTTGCAGGTATTCCACGACATTGCCTATAAAGCCAAGGACCGGCAGGACCTGATCGCGGGCATCGATGAGTTTCTGGATGAAGTCATTGTGCTCCCACCTGGGGAATGGGATCCAGCCATTAGGATAGAGCCCCCCAAGAGTCTGCCTTCTTCAGATAAGAGGTAATGGCAGGAGCCAGTGTTGTGGTAAGGACAATGGGCATCAGGTCTGAAAAGGGGGTGGGAAGAGCTGGTGCTTTGGTTGCACCAGGTGTATCGAGGGACCTGCAGCTGTCTGGTCAATATTTAGAAAGTCCTGGATGCATTTTCATTGTAGTTGGAGGGGAAGGATGTTCCTGAAATTCCCTACCTTTTAATGCCTGAGCTCTGCTTGGCCCTCACGACACACTGTGTGTGTTCTTGCCTAGGAAAAACATGTACTCGGGTGGAGAAAACCTGCAGATGAACGGGGACATGCCTCACGACGGAGGGCACGGCGGCGGGGGCCACGGGGACTGCGAGGAGCTGCAGCGGACGGGCAGGTGGGTGGCACACCTGCTGTGGTCTGAGCAGGTGGCAGTGCCCATCCTGCTTCCCACCCCGACGTACTGTCTGCACAGGTTGAGCTGTGAGCCCAAAATATGTTCTGGGAGTGTTTAGTGCACGGCTTGAGGCTGCGTGAAGGGTTCCGAACATCTGGCCTCAGCAAATTGCAGTGTCTTAAATAAGGTGCTTATTAAATGATTAAAAAGTCATTAAGGACAGAAGGCCCAGGTACGTGCTGGCTGTTGGGAGCCTGTAAAGTCAGGTGAACCATGAGGGGTGTAAACGTGGCAGGTACTGCCCCAGTTTCCATTTGGATTGCGGGAAGCACTTTAGCTGAAAGCAGAGGTGTTCCCTTTTCCAGACATTCCTGTTGCAGCTGAATTGCACAGAGGAAGGCTTTTATGGGATAGAAGTATAGAAGGTAATAGGGCCCAGGCCCTACTCCCTGCTTTATTGCTCTGCTTTGTGCCATGTGAATGTGCACTGGAATGGGAGTGCAGCTCAGGTGGCCAGGAAACAGCATGCTCAGTGTTTCGGGGTCAGTATAGGCTTTCATGGTGGCTTTGTGCTCTCCCTCCCACTCTGGGTCTTCATTTTAGGTTCTAGTAAAATATCTAGAAGCAAAGTCTGAAAGTCCAAAATTCCACACTGTTGTGTACAAGGCAGTGGAATGTCCTATTTTGGGTCAGAAAGGGACATGTGCCTGTCTGCCACCAGCAGTCCTGCTGTCGGGGGGGCGCTATGAGTAGGGGGACAAGAGGCTCAACAGAAACATTTTTCATGCTGTCAGTGTCAGAGCCACGTGGAGTTCATAAGTTAAATACTGTCCTGTCTAGAGTGATACAAAAAGAGACGTCTGCAAGTGAGTTCTCTTGTTCTCCAAGGTTATTTCCCTCGTGTTTCTTTGTCCAGTTCTTTTGCTGGTTAACAATTTGAAGTATTTTTCCATGTAGCAGATTGTTTGGCTCACCCAGCCGTGGTGTCTGCCATGTGGAGAAATTCAGGCAGGGATGTAGACCAGAGTAGATCTGTTTCATTACATCAACTAAATATAGTTGGGGGGAAAAAAACCCCAACAGACAAGCTTCCTGAACTGCAAACAGCAGAAGCAGGGCTTGTGTTCCTGAAATTCGTCTCTTTCCAGCTGCATCACATGTTGAAGATATTATCTCTGATATCCCCGGACCACCACAGCTGCGATAAGACTGTGTGTAATGTGGTGATCTCACTCCTTTGAGATAACACTTCACTGCTGGCAGGGTCTCTGATGACTTATAGTGGTGACTTCCCCTGTGAAACATTTTGCATGAGTCTCCTCTTGCTTGTCCTTGCAGATTCTGTGGGGGCTTGATCAAAGATATAAAGAGGAAAGCACCGTTCTTCGCCAGCGACTTCTACGACGCTTTAAATATCCAGGCCCTCTCAGCCATCCTCTTCATCTACCTGGCCACTGTCACCAACGCCATCACTTTTGGGGGACTGCTTGGGGATGCTACGGACAACATGCAGGTGAGCAGGAGCTTTCAGAACCAATGGCAGCATTTGATTTTTGCTGTGTGGTCAGAGGAGTGTTTGGGCACCGACAGAGCTGGAATTCTGGGTACAGTAATGGAGTTGTCATGTGTTTTCACTGCTCTCTCTGCTGCTGTTTGCTGTCCCTTGACAAATGGTACAGCAGTTGCCTTAAATGGTGATTAGAAGCGGGCCCAGGAGACAGAGAAGGTCTTTGCTCTTCTATAGCAAGACGTTCCTCTGATCTGCTCTTCCTTGTACTGTTTCAGTCCCATTAAGTTTGCTAAGTCTGATTCAGACTCTCCATGTCTGAATCCTTTGCCTGACTCTTACAATCCCCGGGCTTCTACCTCTCTGGTGAAAAGAACATCCTAAAAATTTATAGGAAAGCAAGTAAATAAGGAGATGTGACACAGGAGAGAAATGCCTGTTCTTTAGAAAGATGAATTTTGAAGTAGTGGGAGGTCAGATCCTCACAACCAGCTGCCTTATCCATAGGCTGGATCAGTGGGCAAGGCAAGAGCTGGGGCTTCGAGGGAATGGGATTCTGTATTAACTGTGCTGCAGGTGCTTTGTGTTAGTAGAATAACAGAAAAATAGGAAGTTGTATTTAGATAGATTCAGTGCAGCAACATCAAATCTCCTAACAATAACTAAGGTGGTAGTGACAATGACTGAATTAATAAAATCTGCATAAATTAATAAGTCAAACATAGAAAAGGAGGGCACGTATTTGGAACTCTGCACTTCATGGTAATGAATTACAGGTTAGAGTAAGATCCAGCAGTCTGTGGAGTGCCAAACTTCCCTCTCCTGTGTACAGACACAGTTTGCCTTTTCTGAGACTGATGGAAGTCAGGAATGAAGAGGCCTCCAGGACCCACCAGTGAGCAGCACTGGGCTGTCACTGGGTAGCACAGCAAAGACTGTCTGTTCTGCATCTGCACAAGGTGCAATCTTTAAATTAGGAGCAAGAAGAGGAACTGTTTAGGTTCCAAATTTAGTACAAATTTAGAATCACTTTATTGTGGCCAAAAGTCTCTTCTGTTGCCTTTGTACCCTGTGAACATTTACTATCAAGTAGTAATAAAACCCACCCAGTATTTCTGGGGCTACCACATGCATCCTGTTGGCAAACAGTGATGTGGCTGCTCTGGGGCAGGCCCTGAGCACGGCCCGTCCCTGCTGCCTGTCCCGGGAGCTGCCCCGGCCGGCGCTTCCTTAACAGAGTTCTGTGTTTCTGAGAAAAGGCACTATTCTTAGCTCCAGACACGTGGAAGAATGCAGGGAAAAGAGATTCCAGATGTGCTGGCCATGAGGGCCCTCTCCATGAGTAATGCTGTAGGAGCAGAGGGGATCAGCTGTGCGGATGCCGTTCCTCACCCTGGGAGCAACCGGCTCATCCTCACAAGTCCCCCAGAGGCAGCCAGCAAATATTACTTTCCTCAGTGTAAACACTAACTCGTGTCTTTCCAGGGAAGAGAGACACAAAGCTAGACTTAAATTCTTCACAGTGCCCCTGAAAAGTCAGAAAAACTGCAGCCCGATCCCTGCAGCGTGTCATGAGCGGAAGGAAGGAAGGAAGGATCTGCATGTGCTGTTAATTAGCATGTGTGGCATTAATGAGGCTGCTGGTTCACACAGCTCCAGCCACGCACATAAGGCTGGGCTTAAATCCACCCCTGGTTGTTGGGAGCATGTTCCTGGAGAGGGTGATGCTGATGGCTGCACGTCCATGGTAGAAGATGATTCTCTTACTCCTTTAAAGCTCAGTCAAATGTAAATAGATTAACGGCAAACGAGGTAAGATCAGCACATTCTGCACGCTCCGTCAGTAATCACATTTTATTGCCATTTATATTTCATCCACATCTTGCATGTTAAAAGTAGATATTGTCCAGCTGTAGTTGGACATGAAAAATCCAAGAATGCACCAGGCATGTTCTTTCATCCTTCTGCAGACAAGCTGCTTTGCCACGCATGCCAAAGGTAATTGTAGAGCCCATTAAATATGGAATTTATGACTTGCTGGTGACACCTGATGAAGTTGGGTCTCAACACAGGGCTGCTGGTTGAAACAGCCTTGTTTGGTTTGTGTCTTACTTAGTAACTCAGGGCCTTGAAAGAGAGGCAGGTTGTTTGTCTAGAAAGTGTCTGCTCAGTTGGAGAGAGAAAATATCCCGCCCTGTGTTGTCCTGGAGGATGTTGGTGCTGTCTCGTAGCCACACTCTGCCACGGCTGTTTGAAGAGTTCTCCAGATGTATCTCTTTACTGTCAAAGACTTGGGAGGTTATAGAATGATACCATGATTTGGGTTGGAAGGAACCACAAAGATCATCTGGTTCCAATCCCCCTGCCATGGGCAGGGACACCTTCCACCAGACCAGGTTGTTCAGGCCCCATCCAACCTGGCCTTGGATGTTCCAGGAGTTCTCAGATCCTTTAAGTGGTCCTTGAAAACACTCTCCTCCCCTTGTCAAATATAAAATACAGTATTTAACGTTGTTAAACTGTGGAAGTCAGAAATCCAAGAGGAGTTGATGGTTATCCTGAGTAACTGTGGATCGTGTGGAACGGACACATCTTGGTGTGAGCTGCAGGAGAGGCAGAGGATATTCTTCCTTTGTCCACGGGCACATGGACGTGCAGCATATGGCCGGTCATGGCCAGAACTGCTCATTTAGAAGGGGTTATCCAGCAGAACTGACTGCTCTCCCTTGTTTCCTTAGGGCGTGTTGGAGAGCTTCCTGGGCACGGCCGTCAGCGGTGCGATATTTTGCCTTTTGGCTGGTCAGCCCCTCACCATTCTGAGCAGCACAGGACCCGTCCTGGTCTTTGAGCGGCTCCTCTTCAATTTCAGCAAGTGAGTACATGGTGGGAGGGGGCAAGGGGAGGAATGTCCCACACTAATGAAATCCCAGCCAGAGAATGAGCTGCCTGGCGGTGGGGAAAGAGGGGATTTAGTGCACGAAATGAAATGTCTTGTTGTTCCCTGTTGAGATCCAGTGCAATCACATCAGGGATTTTCCTGGCACGCATGTCCCAGGGCACTGCCCGGTGTGTGGCTGCCTGTCTCTGTGGGACCTCCTGGAGAGAAATCCTCAGCCACTTCAGTCCTCTCTGAGGAATTTGCTCTAGTTGCGTTGTGCTGCTCCTCCCAGCCACTGCTTCCCTGGCTGCTCTGGATTTCCCATAGGAGCAAAGAAATTAATCCAGCTCTTCACCAACAAAATCCCACGGGTCTCAAGGTTCCCAAAAACTTGTCCTGAAATCTGTGTTCATTTGAAATAATCAGTATTATTTATGAAAGCAAAAGTGCCTGTGGTAGAAACTGCCCCCAAAATTCCATGCTGGCGTTTTCCTGAATTAAAGGCTCTTGAGTTTTTTTCCATTTAACTGGTATAACAAGACTCTGCTCCCTCCATGTTGTTGATAGCTGACACACGAAGCCAAAGGGAGCCCTTTTTGTTAAGTGTCCTCATTTACCATTCCAACATCTGCAATACCAGGAAAATACTCTACAATCCCTAAGGGAATCAGCAGTGTCATGGATAATGTTACGCATAGGGCTGCTGATCCTTTGGCTGGTGTTTTGCAAGGAGATCATTTTAGGTGACACAGAATACACACCAAGTCCCTTGTGGCCCATGTTCTCGGCTTTGCAGGTTGTGCAGGACTAGTCTTCCTACACACAGGGAGGAATAGGGGCTAGAAAAAACGGATGGAAAATTAGATTATCCTAGGAAGGGAAACTGTAGGCTGCCAAAGGGTGAGCGCTCTTCAGCAGAGTGAAAGGGAGGCACCTTTCTTTTCTTCCTTTGGTTGGAATAAATGACTAGAGTCAGGAATGGACATGCTGCACCTGTTGGCATGTGGCACACATGGCAAAACCCAGGTGCAGCACACAGCAGGAAAAAAAGCAGGTGGAAAAGCACTTTGTACTGTTTTGTGAGGGAGAAGGCGGTTATTTTTAACCTGCGGAGGAGGTGGTGGTTATAAAAGCCATTGTTCTAACAACCTGCTGGAGCAGAAAGGCAGGAGTTTTCAAAGGGAGCCTTTCTCACAAGGAAATTGGAAGTGAGGACTGTGATTTTTCTGTAATGCATTTGTGGTTGTTCGTATTCACAACACGGTGTTCCCTGCTGGGAGAAAAATTACAAAGACTTCTCATGTACTGACTCATTTAAAACGTGTGTGTGTGTGTGAGTGTGTGTGTGTGTGTGTCTGTGGAGCGATCCCTAAAAACATCTCATGGACTCAGCCATGTGTCTGGCCTGGGATGCTCAGCAGTGCCAGCTCAGAGAGTTGATGGTACAGGACACAGTGCTTTTCCATCTGCTCCGTCAGCTTCAGATGTGCTGCAGGAATTTGACAGGTAAAAGACACAATAATAAAGTTTAAAACTTTTTTGAAGTTTTTAGTGGTGTGGAGTCAGGGTTTACCTGGGCTTCTGCAAGCCACTTTCTGATGGATGGCAGCTCCTGCCCCCTGAGGCACTGACTCCAGATATTTCAAGCTGCCACTGGGGTCTTTTGTGATTAGTTTTTTCACTTCTCTTTCTCTCAATTGCTTTGTTTCTTACTTGCTCCTTCCCCTCATCCAGGCAAAAGTATCCCAGCTGACTGGGGCTGCCAGCCCCACTGCTGCCTGCTTCCTTCCCCAGAACAGGGAGTAACCTCCGTGGCAAGTCCTTATCTGCTCCAGTGTTCCCTTTTGGCACTTGTTCACTCTTAAAAGCCCACCTTTGGACTCTGTGCCTGCATGGCACCACAGCCTCAAGCAGCAAACAAGGGGCCATCGTTCCCAGGAGGGAACAGTGCAGTTGGCTTCATGGTTCTCCACAGCCTGCCATTCCCAGCACTACAGTTTGTCATAGAATCACAGATCCTCCCTGGTCGGAAGGGACTCATAAAGATCAGCAAGTCCAGCTCCTGCGCCTGGCAGGAATACCTAAAGCTAAACCAGATGGCTAAGAGTATTGTCCAGAGGCTCCTTGCACTCTGTCAGGCTTGATGCCATGACTGCTTCCTTGGGGAGCCTGTTCCAGTGCCTGACCACCCCATGGGGGAAGAACCTTTTTCTCCAGGATATAGCTTCATTCCATGTAACATCTGCTTTGTGCTTCCTGACCTTATCTAATCCGATCTGATGTTTTCTTTTCTTGCCACCCCTGTCTCGCTGCAGGGACAATGACTTTGACTACCTGGAGTTCCGCCTCTGGATCGGCCTCTGGTCAGCCTTCCAGTGTCTCATCCTCGTGGCCACCGACGCCAGCTTCCTGGTCAAGTACTTCACCCGCTTCACCGAGGAAGGGTTTTCCTCCCTCATCAGCTTCATCTTCATTTATGATGCTTTCAAGAAGATGATCAAGCTGGCGGATCATTATCCCATCAACTCCCAGTTCAAGGTGGACTATATCACGCATTACTCTTGTGCCTGTAAACCAGTAGATACAGGTAAGAGAGTGTTTCACTACCTCTCCAGTTTGCAGATAGGAGGTGGCATTTGCTGTCTTTCTCCTTTGTGCTGCAGCCCAGATAATAGGTAGATTATTCCTTCTTTATCAGTTGTCTTCAGATATCCTATCTTAGTTTTTTTGGAAGCTGAGGGGTGAATTTCACCCTACGTCCCAGCTGGAATGTTGGTATAGCTGACCTTCCTGGGACTCCTCCTTGGGAGCAGCATGACCCTTGTCCCCTTGCGTCCCTGTGGCTGTCAGTTCCAAGTGGCATTCCTCTGAGAATTCCATGGAGGGGCACAACTGGTGGCCAGGTCACTGCCATGGAGCTCAGGTCACTCCCACCTCAAGTGCCGGAGCTGGATTTATTCAAGGTGTTACCCAAACACGGGTGGTTCCCACCTCCTGGTTGCCTGGAGGAGTGGGAAAGCACAAACAATTCCTCACTAAGCGGAAGGGAAGTGTATCCACAGGGCAGCCTATCTCTAGAGTGTGGGCTGCATGGCAGATAGAGCCAGTGTATGTATAGGTCTGGGTACACAGCTGGGAACAAAGGGAAAAAAAACACAAGTCCAAACAGAGGGAACACTGGAAACAGGGACCACTCCTAGGATCCTACAAACAATGAGGAGTGAGTAAGAAACTTGGTCTTGTGCTCCAAGTAAACAGTAGGTTATCTCAGCACACCTGTCCAACAGGAAAAGCCACTGGCTGCTCTTTGCAGGTGTTGGGAGCCAGTCCCCTGGGTGTCTCCCTTATTAAACACAGGGTTTTGTCAAACACTTGGGTGCTGGTTTGATTCTGCCTCCATTGGAATGGCGAGGCGGTTTCCTTTTCGGAGCCAGGATGATGGAAATTGGAAGTCTCTGCTTCCCATTGAAGCACCTGTGGCTCTCCAGACAGCAAAGTATAAAAAGGTTTATTTGTCAAAATCTCAGTAAGCTGTGAGGACAGAGGAGATGAGTCTGTCTGCAGGAAGGGATTGCATTTCTAAATGAAATTTCAAATCCATGGTTCTTAATGCTGCGAAAACCACAGGAAAACATGTCACTGCCACAGGGAATGCTGCCCCTTCTTTCAAAGGAATTATCCCCATCCTGTTGATTTTAATTACTTGCCATCTTTTTATTTCTCCTAACTCAGAAAATGTGTTTGTGCTGGACGCTAAAATCCATTTTGCTTTTCTGGATATCTTCGGAGTTGTGCTTGCATTTAAAATTAATCATTAGGAGTGCTCTGTGGACATTTAGTTTAATCCAGAAATCATTAAAAAAAATACTGGAAAACCATGTCTGGTTTTCTGTATTTTTTATTTTTTTACCATGTGCTCCCAAAAAAAACCCCAGTTGGGTTTGGATTATGTTTAATTTAACCTTTTCTTTCTGTTTTGGGAGTGAGTGATGATTGAGGCTTTTGAGTCTCCCTGAAACAACACCTGTGACTCACTTTACTGGAGCAAAGAGGTGGCAAACACCTTGATGGAGTCAAGCAGTTATTTAATAATTGGAATTTTCTCTCCTCCCTAGCTGTTTCCTGCATCCCACTCACCATATTCCCTTTTCTCTCCCCTCTTGCAGTTAATAGCTCGTTATTTAACCGGACAGCGGTGCTGTCAGACGATGAGCTGGCCTATTCCTCCTCTGACGTGGTGAGTTCTCCTTGGGAGCACAGGGATTGCATGGTCTGTGGAGTCTCGTGGTGCCACTCCGATGGCGAGCTCTGAGTGATGAGGGGAATGAAGGGGAGCTTGATGGGTCACATCCATTTGTGGGGCAAGGAAGTTGAGACACAGAGTGACAACCCCTTTTAGTCAGACACCAGCAGGAAAACGGTCTTGCCCAAACCATTCCATGATTCCATGATTTTTAGCCTCTGCATTGTGCCTCCCTGTTCCTCCCAGATGCTCTGCCCATTCCTGCCCCAGCATGAGCAGATTGTGCTCAGCCTTATGAAAACATTCTCTCTTTTTTTCTGCAGGACAACACCACCATTGACTGGGCAGCTCTGACAGCCAAGGAGTGCTTGAAATATGGGGGAGAACTTGTGGGCAACAACTGTGACTATGTCCCTGACATCACCCTCATGTCTTTCATCCTCTTCTTCGGCACTTACACCTGCTCCATGGCCCTCAAGAAATTCAAGACCAGCCGCTATTTTCCCACCACTGTAAGTATCTCCTTTCATCCTCAGTCTTTCTGAAGGCAGAGGTCAGCCTTCCTTTTGGAGTAGCTGTCACACGCACAGGGAGGGACGCTCTGCAGGGAAGCCAAGTTGGAGTGGTTGGGATAAAAACGTGGAACTGTTTAACCACGTTATGCCTGGGATTGCTCCCAGTGGTCCTGGAGGGCACAGATAAGGCACCAGAAGAGCCAAGAGGAGCCATAATCTGGGAATGTGGCAGGGATTTTCAGGTTGTTGGAGATGACACTTCCAAGGTTACGGGCACTTCTCAGGTGCCTCTGCTTGTTTTGTCCCCCCAGGTGAGGCTCTCATGCCAGGCGTGTGAGCCAGCACTTTCTGTGTGTGCCAAATCCGTGTTTCTCTCTGAAACTTGCCCCCTTTTTGGCGTTCTGACACGCAGGGATTTATCCTGCATGGATGTTTACTGTTCTGCTGTGTTAAAATGGAACCTCTCTTATTTTTCATAAAAAGGAAACAAATTCCGTCCGGGCTGGAATGCAGCTCAATTTATCTGTAACCATGTGAGCCCAGGAAACTGGAAGGAAAAACAGCTCTGGAAAGCTCACACAGTTCCAGGCAAGCATGGTGGCTCCTGCACAGTTAAATTTTGGTGTCTGAACAGTGGCAGCTTTAAGTTGTCATATTCCAGTGACTTCAGGAGAGCTGAAGTCTTAGGGATTTAGCTGAGAAGCCTGGTTTGTTTTCCTGTGTGCTTAGCTTGATTTATTACTTGAATAGCAAACAACATTATCTCTGCCAGTCATACAGAGTATCTCATCTGTGGAATTGTGGGTCTTCCCATCTCCTAAATGGAATTTTGTGACTTTCCATTGTGTCATTTTCATGCTTCCATTTAGGCTTTCAGACAACACAGTAGAAAGTACCAAGGCACATGTAGGCAAATGGCACCAGACATGAAAATGGGCATCTTTGTGGAGGAAGACAGAGTTAGCTTGTCTTGCCACAGGGTCTCACATAGACACTAAAGCATGAGTGAAATGGTGTTTGTTATGATATCACCTTCCCTTTCAGGCCCGGAAACTCATCAGTGACTTTGCCATTATCTTGTCCATTTTGATTTTCTGTGGAATAGATGCCCTGGTTGGTGTAGACACACCAAAACTAATTGTGCCAAGTGAATTCAAGGTATGTTGTTGTCAGGCCTTGGAAAGAGGTTCCCCTTCCCCCTCCCACCTGCTCTGTATGGAATGACTTACTCTCCAAAATGGGAATGTAGTCAGTGATCTGGAAAAGACTGATTTACTCAGAGGACATCCTTTTTGTTACCATTATTTTGGTTGGCTGATTTATCTTCTAAATTCTGTCTCCGTACTTGGAACCTTTGGTTGGTGTTAACAGAAAGGATGAAATTGCCATAAACCTCGAGTGTCTCCTTGTAGCCCCATTGCTGGAAATAAATCTGGGTTTGGGATGTCATCACTCCCATATTATGCCTCTAACACAAGCTTTCTTTTTCCTGTCCTTCAAAGCCAACCAGTCCCGAGAGGGGTTGGTTTATCCCACCTTTTGGAGGGAACCCGTGGTGGGTGTACCTGGCAGCAGCCATCCCTGCCCTGCTGGTGACCATCCTCATCTTCATGGACCAGCAGATCACAGCTGTCATCGTCAACAGGAAGGAGCACAAGCTCAAGGTGGGTGTGCATTGGGCTTTGAACACGTGCAGGTGCTTTTCCTCCTACCACCTTCCTCCCTCAGGGACACGAGCCTATTTCCTGTCACTGGCTGGTATTTTTAAGTGAGAAGGGTTGTGGTTATGGTTGTGGTCAAACCACACAGTGCAGTCAGATACAAGCAATAGGCTGGAGAGATCTGGGACATAGCAAGGGCATAGCCCCAGTTGGATGTTATTTAAAGAAGAGCTGACACGTAACAGCCTAGGATGTAGTTGTGTTTTTAAAATAAACTTTCCAGGCCAGTGTTATGCAGGTTTTTGTGCCTTTAGGGTTTTTCCTTTCCCTGCACAGTCTGTTCTATTGAAAAATATTAAATTCCTGTAAAAGAAGACTCTCCCTTCCTGCTAATGAGACATGTTTCACTTGGTCTGAACCACGGGAGTAGAGACTCCCTCAAAACCCAGGTAATAGTGGATCATTATTTAGATACCTGCTTCATCAGTTATAGGGAGAGCTGTTGGAAATGGGAAGGAAACTTGCTTGGAAAAGAGGAGGATGTTTAAATTCATGTGGTCACTGTGGACATTAGACAATGAGCATGTGACTTCAGACAATCCTGAGCCTGACCTGGAGGAGGGAGTTATTGGAGTACCATGGAATGGGAAAGGTTTCTTGTGCACAGTGATGATGGTGCGCAGATGCTGGCTGATGGTTTAAAGAAAAGCCCTCAGAACATCTGTTTGCTACCTGGATCTGGGCAGATCCATTCAATACTGGGCCCTCATTTTCCTCGGGGCAGGCTGATTGTTGGCGTGGTCTCCTGCACCTAACCAAGCAGACACAGCATTTTGTTAACCACTGGAAGAATATATTTGCTGTCTTTCCCCCATGAAGAAGAGGCCCCTCATTTCTGCAACTTGTAAAGCTTATGAGCTACAGAACGTGGTTTTGCTGTCAGCACTGGGTGTACAATTTTAGTAACAAAGTTATAAACACTTCAGCAAAGTACTGTTACTATAAAAAATGTATTCCCTGCTTCCTTTGTTATGGTGTCAGCACAGTATTTTGTGGAATTTGGGGTTCTCAAGTCCCATCCTGTTGCTCTGCAGCAAAAAATACCTCCATACACAGAATCTACTGTAGGGGGAACAGAAAGGACAGGTTTTTCCTGCACAGCCCTTGCTGAAGTGTTGGCAGGGTGTCGTTGGGTGCCTGTCCCAGTGCCACCAGCCAGCCAAGGTAAGCAGTGCATGTGTGAGGAAAACATGAGAACTATTCAGGAGGAGCTGGTGACCCCTCCTGGGTCATCCTAGGTACAGATTGTTTGTTTTTTCCAATGAAATAGAATTGAACAGGATTAGAAAAAGGTTAATCTGTTTTAAAATAGCAAACCTTAGAGGTTTCTGGGGTGTTTTTCTAAAGATCCCTTTCTTTGGTGGCTCTTTTGTTTCTTCACTTCTTCTCTTGGCACTTTTGACCACTGGATTTCCTGTGTTAGTTCATTAAAGGATTTAAAAATAGAGAATCAGAATTCCTTGAAAAGGAGTCAAGAAGGAGGGCAGCTTTCTTCTTTGAGTAGGGATTGCTTGTTTCATTCCCAAAGGAGCCTGGGGTTTGGTGTTGAGGGTGATGCTCCCAGCACCAGGCTCCATCTGCAGGGTCCAGAGAGATGTGAGATGATTAGGGGCACAACCTATATTTGGGGGTTTTTTAATTGTTATTTATTTAGAGAGCTTGCTTGTGCTGTTTACAAAATCTGATGTGTATTTGGTGTTTGTTGGCCAAAAGATGCCATGGAAGGAAATACTGCCTATCCCTTGTTCCTCTACCCTGCTCCATAGGCATTTGGAATAATTAAGCTGAAAGTTGTCTTGTCTCTCTGCACAGAAAGGTGCTGGATATCATCTGGACTTGTTCTGGGTGGCCATTCTGATGATTGTTTGCTCCTTCATGGGGCTGCCCTGGTATGTGGCTGCTACTGTCATCTCCATCGCTCACATCGACAGCTTGAAGATGGAGACGGAGACTTCAGCCCCTGGAGAACAGCCCAAGTTTTTGGGAGTGAGGTACGTCCAACCAGGAAGGCCTCAATTACCTGGTTTGCCTGCAAAATCATTTTGTTCAAAGAATTTTGTGCTGCTTCCTCCCTATTTCCAAAGTCAGCTGTGAGATTCAGCAGCAAAGGTCTTTGAAACTCCTTGGGAAAAACCCCTGTGTGACTCCTCAGAAGTTTATTTGGCCAGATCAGACTCGGTTTTACAGTGTTAGAGGAGACAAGTTTCCTGCAGGTATCTTTATCCATGAAATTAGGCATTCCTTAGCAAACATAATGGTCAAACATGCAAACCCTTCATATCTGGAGCAATGAGCTCCACTTAATGTAGCATTTTTTTCTGTGTTTGGTTGTCTCAATTAAGTGGTCTGGAGTGCTTCCGACGGGAGCACTCCTGGAAATCAGGCTGCTTGTTTAGGCAACTAAATAGAAACTTAATGGGCTCGGAGCTCTGAACCATTTATCCAGCTGCTGGAGTGCTCTGAGCAGGACTCACAACCTGTGACTGATGTAAAGGTGGAGAGCTAATGATTTATTCGCTCTCTCCATGCTCTAAAAACGGCCACGAGGGGAACTGGGAGTGCTGGTTAACGGTTCGTAATGTTTAATGAGCAAACACACCCTCCTCACTCAGTAGCAGTGCTGTGTTGATCCCCAAACAGCATGAAAAACCTGATCTGGGGTTTGAAAACAGAGGTGTGCAGGGCTTGGTGTGGATCCAGCCACCTGCCTTGTGCTGTTGGTTGAGATAGGAGGCTGCAAAAAATGAGGTTTTTGGGCTTTATGTTGGTATTGAGTGCTCAGAGTATGAAACCAAAGCCATGGTCCAAACCCAGTGATGTTGTTTCAGGGAGCAGAGAGTCACTGGAGTCATTGTTTTCATCCTGACCGGAGTGTCTGTCTTCATGGCTCCCATCCTGAAGGTAAGAATGTTTTACAGTTCTTTGGAAGCTTAAATCCAAACCTTTTGGAAGGAAAAAACACCATGGTTTTAGTGTGCTGGAATAGTGACCAAGTTCAGGGCTGGGGGTTTTTGGTGCTGTGATTTTTTTTTTTTTCATTTTAAGATTATTTTTTTCCATGTTTGCACCAAGTTAAGTTTCCTTTTCTTTTATGATTCCTTTTATTCCTCTGCCATGCCTGCGTTTTATGGAAAACATATCATGGATAAAGCTCAGAGTACGGAAAACGTGTTTCTGGTGGAAGCAGTGCAATTAAATGATATTTCTTCATCTCCTGAATCTTTTTTTCCTGTGAGTTTAGCCAAAGCTCTGGACAGATGTGCTCCTAATGGACCACTGGATCTAGGTAGGTTGCTGTTTTCCAAGACCAGAAATGTGTTGGCACGTAGCCATGGAGAAACGCATCCTTAGTGGATCATCGCATCGTAGAAGGAAACTGGAAAACCTGTTTATCCCTGGTCCTTCCCCGGGGATGGTGATGGAAGCAGTGCCAAGCACAGACACACTGTCCAACAGTGCTGCAGGAGTCCTTCTCCATGGATCCCTGGGCTGATTGTACAAGCAGAAGATGCCAGACCAGTGGCACCGTGTGTCGTAACTCCGGGATGGAGCAGATGGCTGTCTGGAGTAGCCGGTCTGGAAGCAGCAGGGGCTGTGAGGCACAGTGAGATGTGAGCCTGAGGAGAGGAGGCAGGCAGGGAGCAGCCATGCTGCCTGTGGAGAGAGTGGGGACGCTGGCTTTCCAAAGGCAGTGTGTCCTTGTTCTTCATTTCTAAGGTTGTTTGTACAGCTCTAGTTTTGGTGTCTTGGTAACAGTTTCCGCCTCTGCACAAGCAGGCACTTCCATGCCCTTAATTTAATGCCTGATTGTGATAATCCTGTTTGTTAGTCCACGTGACCTTTCCCTGAAAGATCCCTCTTTCTCTGTTCCACTGGGCTCTGTTATTTCCCCTGTTATTGCTCCAGCCATTAATTATTTGCCCGTGCTTCCCCTAAGACAGTGTGTGGGGAAGATCCTCACAGGAGGATGCCTAAGGATAAACCAGCACACTCCTGGCCCACGTGCCAGCGGGAAGGGCCTGGCAGCATTTCAGGACCTTTAGCAAATTCCAGTGGCAGGGTCCTGCTGGAGGGAGCTGCTGTGCTGAAAGCATTGCAGAACATTGCAGTCCTCTCCTGCCAGCGGCGAGCTGAACGCTGGCAATCCCAAATTCAATAAACCAGGCAATCCATGGAATAATCCCAGCTTTGTTTCCTGGGGGTTTTGTGGTGATTGCGCTGGTTTGGGATATTGCTGGTGTTTCTGCTCAGCTATGGCAGATCTCCACAGAAACATCCTCTGCCCTGCTGGGAGAGTGACAGGCACTTTCCTATAAATACAGTTTGAATCCTGCTGGCCTGCAGAAGGTTTGCTCAGAGCGCCCAGGCCAGAAACCCCGTCGTTAGGGAATGCCTTGCCAAGGAAAAGTCTTCCAAAATGACAGCACCGCTTGCTCCTCTGCAGGGTAATGTACTGAGGTTTCACCTCAGCATGATCTACAGGATTAATCATCGTGGAATGGTGAAATAATATTTGGACATTTTTCTTAGTTTTTAAAAAAACTCACAGAAATCAGTTGGGAGGGAGGAGAAGAGAGCAGTAAAAATGAAGTAGAAAGCTGAAGAGATACTGCAGATTTCTGGAGATACTACCTTGTTTTGCCTCAGATCCAGTGAGGGCTTTGAATCCCGTGGCCACCCATCACTTTGTGAACCACATGCCAGATCCCTGCCCCTCCCACAATGGTGAGACCCCACAGCCGAAAAAGCATCTGCCTTCTAATGGGAAATAGCAACGCAGCTCACCGGAGGAAGGAAATAAATCCAAGAGAAGGATGAGGCAGCAGTCAAGAAGCTTGCAGGAGGTGATAGGGAATGAGACTCGGGAAGGTAGGGAGGAAAAATGTAGGCAGGGAAGCTTCAGCTGGCACGTGGCCCACAGGGAAATGCGTGCAGGAAACGCTGAACGAGGTGGTGGGGAATCCACTAAAACACTGGATAGCTGCCTTCCTATTTGCTTCTTTAATGAGCCCTGAGCAGAGGTTGGAAGGGGAGGGTTCCCAGCGCAGGAGCTCTGGGAACAGCAGGCACTGTGGCCGTGCTGTGGCTGCCGTTCAGTGGCAGCTGCCTGGCATTGCACGAGGGCTGTCCCTTGGAGCTTGTTCCATTCTCCTTGGGCTCCAATAAATCCCACAAAGACTGTTGTTCAGCTCCTGCCTGTGGTTTGTTCCGAGTGTCCCCATTCCCTTCACGCCAGGCAGGCCACACGGTTCGGTTGTGGGAGACAGGGACTTGTTCCAGGGGCATGTCTGGTGTTCCTCTGCACCTTCCTCACTCCCACAGGAAGATGTGCCCTGTGGAGGAATGGGCAGCGCTTGGCACTCGAGGGAGCAGAAGGTGATGTCTGAAAGGAAGATCCTGGCAGCAAAGAAGGGGACACAAAGTCCTGTATTTGGGAGTAGTTACGGATTAATGCGTGCAAGAGATGGCTGTGGGCAGAGACTGGGTTGGCATAACTGTCATTTGTTCAGGTGGGACTCCAGAGAAGAGCCTTTCTGCATGGATTTGCATGGCTTACTGAGCTGGATGTGGAAGCACAGAATTGTTTGGACTGGAAAAGCTCTCTAAGTTTACCCAGTCCAACTAGCACTGCCAAGCCCATGGCTAAACCATGTCCCCAAGTGCCACATCTACACAGCTTTTAAGTTCCTCCAGGGATGGTGACTTCCTCACTGCCCTGGGCAGCCTATTCCAATGTTTGGCAACCATTTCCACAAAGAAGTTTTTCCTAGCATCCAATGTAAACCTCCTCTGGCACAACCTGAGTCTATTTCCTATTGTCCTGTCGCTTGTTACCTGGAAAACAGGACATAGCACAAACCACAGGATCATGCTGCCTTTTCTTCTTTTCTGCCCTCTGCTTCCAGTCTCACCACAAGCCCAGAGGTGAAAGGCAGTTGGAAGCTCACTGGAACATGTTTCCCCATCTCCTCCTTAACTCCCTGACTGACTGGCATCATTCCCTGTGGCTCTTGGCGAGACGTCCAAGTCCTGGTGAAGTGGGAGAGAGAGATTGCACAAATGTCCTTCTGTCTCTCAAAACACAGCAGAAGGATCTATTATTATTTATCTGGCTTCATTTGGCTTTATTATTTATATGGCTTAACTCCTCTGTGTTGTCCACTTGTAGGTGCAGTCTGAGTTGATCACGGGCTGGGAATGACATCCCACCACACGTTGACAGTGCTTTGTGTACGGGGAGGTTGTTCACCTGTTCTCTCCTGCTCTTCCTCCTGCAGTTCATTCCCATGCCTGTGCTCTACGGTGTCTTCCTCTACATGGGTGTTGCATCCCTCAATGGTGTGCAGGTGAGTCTCTTCAACATCATGGAAAAGGCGGCAGTCATTAACCAGCTCAAGGGTTCCTCCACAACCCTTCAGCTTTTTCCTTCTTCTTTGCTGCCTCCTCATCCTTCCCAAGAAATCCACGGAGTGGAGCAGCTGTAATGAACTTAGCCACAGCCTGGGTGCCCTGAGATGAAGATCAAGGGAGAGTGGCCCAACTCCAGGCACTGCCACTGCTGGGGGGTGCTCTGTGAAGATTCGGGTCCATCCTGGGGAACCAAGATGGGGCTTGGAGCAACCTGGTCTAGCAGAAGGTGTCCCTTCCCATGGAAGGGGAGCTTGCAACAAGATAGTCCTTAAGATCTCTTCCAACCCAAACCATTCCAGGATTCCACAGGCTTCCGCCCCAGCTCAGGCTCACTCCCAGTGTGGTTCGGGTCCTATGCTACAGGCTGAGGGCAGACAAGGAGGATGATTTATGGCAGTGAGGTTATTCTGCAATGCCAACAAGAGGGAATATTATTCTCTGGGGAGGGGAAGCCAAGCCCCTCTCTTTATCATTGAGGAAACCTTATGTAAGGAGCCGTTCTCATCCCAGTGCCTGTGGCTGGCCCAAGGAGGCTGGAAGTGGTTTTGTTGCTTTCTGGCACCCTGTTAATTGTGCCCTTTATATTTAGTGCTGAGTTGTGCCCTAAGGGGAAGGGACTGACTGTTCTGTGAGCCCCAGGAGAATTCCCTTGGGGGTTCTGTATAACAGCCCTGGCTTCCATTCAGTGGTGCAGGATCTGTCTGGTCCAGGCAATGGGCAGCGAGCCCACCTCAGGCAAGGGACAAGAGGGAATTGTCCAGTTGGCCCTGGGGCTGGCTCTCTGGGAGGGGATTTCCCTTGCTCCCAGCCCAGGTGGTCGGGGGACTGGGCAGTTTGTTTTTTCCCTGATCAAGGGTGTTTTTCACTCCATGAGAAATCCCCATTAACTCCAAGTCCATCCGGTCCAGCACAGGGCCAAGGGGCACTGCTGGGAAAGCTGCCCATCTTCCTCGCTCTTCAGCGAGGTGCTGTTCTGTTCTCTGGCATTGTGGTGTCTGCCTTTGCCTCTGTTGGCCTCTGCTCCTGATTTACTTGGGGAAAAGAAAAGCACTGTTCCTAAATGCTGACTGTCTTTCCTTGGCAGGAGCGGGGCAGGGGAGGATGGCAAAAGTGCCCCAGAGTGTCATGTTGACCTTTCTTTGTGCATTCATCTCATTTTCTCTCTTTTTTTGTGCATCCTGGGTTGTATTTCAATGTCCCTTTTGTTTCCCTTTTAGTTCATGGATCGGCTAAAGCTGCTCTTGATGCCTCTAAAACACCAGCCTGACTTCATCTACCTGCGCCACGTCCCGCTGCGCAGGGTCCACCTCTTCACCTTCCTGCAGGTGGTGTGCCTGGCCCTCCTCTGGATCCTCAAATCCACTGTGGCTGCTATCATATTCCCTGTCATGGTAGGTGACGCTCTCCTTCCCGTCTCTCCCTCCTTCCCTTCTCTTTCACGTTTCTCCATTTCACAGCCTGCACCTTCCACAGTTGTACTCTCCCATCAACGGGTAAATCCAACCTCTCTCTGTCAAACCCTGGCTCAGGGCTTTGCTCATGGGACTGATGTAGGACAGCACGGGGTCACTGTGGCCATGGCTGCCTTTACATAAATTCTCTGGAGGAAAATGAACCTGGAAAGTTAATTTTTTCCTAGAAAGGTGTAGTTAATGCTGAGCACTCCTGGCTGCCAAGGTTAGATTTGCCATGGTTTCTCCTTGAGCTGCATGAACCAAGGAGAACGGCATAGTTTCCCTGGTTTAGTACACACTAATTACCGCATGCAAAATGTCTCCCTGGCTTTTAAACACCACACATTGACAAAACCAAGAAGGAGGCTTAGTGCTAAGAGGGATGCCAAAGGGAGGGAGAGGATTAGTGCAAAAAAAGAGATGTCTCTTTTCCCTGAACTTGAGTAAAAAAGACACTAGTGTTGTTTCACATCAGAGGGTGATTATTCAGATTATTGCGCTGTCTGGCGTGGCAATGGGTCAGACTGCTGCAAAGGCAAAGCTTTATGAAACTCCTAAATAAATCTGGGCTCTAGGTCACCTAATTTCAGGTTTATGGACAGGGGGCAGGTCCTTGCAATGCTTATTTAAGGGATAGAAGGAGGGAGGGCAGAACCCAGATCAAGGACAAGCTGGTGAAATGAGAAATGATGCAAGTAAAAAAATCCTCCAAATGTTCCTGCTGGGACACATGCTCCTGTAAAAGGTGTGAAAAATCAGCAGTTCCCACTTTGCCAGTTCCATCACTTTTTCATGTCTGTGTTGCACTGCTGTTGGAAGCTGAATCTAAAATCTCTTTGCCCATAATAGAATCTGAGTGAACCCCAAGTCTGCCAAACTTTCTTACAATGGTGCAAACTCAAGGAAGGCTCAGCCACAGCTTCAGTGGAGGTGGATCCAGTGGCAAAACCTGACTTATCTGCACTCCTGCACCAAATGACTACAAGCTCCCAGTTGGAGAGGATCCAGACAGTAGCCAAGTCCTTGTTTATTTGGAGGAAAGGCATCTCAACACAGCAGTAATTCATAGTGGGATGATCACGGGTGTCTGTGGTAATTCCTCACGTCTGCAATCGCCTCTTAAGTTATGCAAGGCAAAGCTTGAGACCTTTTCCTGGGAATTGTTTGTGCCATTGATCATCACTGCATGGAACAAACATTTCCTGAAAGGCAGCCTGCTGGGAATGGGTTACAGCTTCCAGCCTGGCCCTGTACCCCTTGGTGAAGCCTGTGTGGGATCTGATGGAGGTGTGAGACCCAGTGTCCACGTTAATACCCATTTCGGACCAATCCCCTCCTTTTTTCCCAGTGCCTTTGATTGCAGTCTTGCACAGAACATGCTTTTCCTCCAGTTCCCTAAAGCCATAATTTGAGTAGACCTTATTCTGCAAATCCAGGGGGCACAGGTTGGCCCTTGCCTGATTTCTGAAGGCCTCTTGCATCTGGGGAAGTGGTGAGACATGAGTCAAGGTTTTGTTACTCGGGCTGCCCCATGAACCTGCACCCAAAAGGAAATGGAAATGCTCTTTTTGTTTGTTTGTTTGTTATTTACAATACAGGAATATTGAGTGATTACGATACTGGTTTGTGTCCATTGCTCCTGTTTTTCTAACAGGAAGCAGTCACAGCTCAGCCTTTCAAGTTGACAGAGATGTCCCAGGTGTTCACAATCTCCTCTGTGTATTCATTCACAGCCAGAATAAAAGTGTGTGGGCTTAGAACGGAATTGAGAGCAATGTAAAGTGTTCCCAATTAAGGCTGAAACAGTGCCTGGAATCCCTCTGTCTTTGCAGATCCTGGCCCTGGTAGCAGTCAGAAAAGCCATGGACTACCTCTTCTCCCAGCATGACTTAAGCTTTCTTGATGATGTCATTCCTGAAAAGGACAAGAAGAAGAAAGAGGACGAGAAGAAGAAGAAAAAGAAGAAGGGCAGTATGGACAGTGACAATGATGATGTAAGGAGCTTTGCTCTTGCCCCATTCCTCCTTCCTAGCTACCTAACCCTGGGCACAGCCCATGCCCCTGCCCAGTGCACTTTTGGAGCTGACAGCTCAGTCTTTTGCTGCTGCAGCAGTTGGGCCCCAAAGAAAGCTTCTTTTCTACACTGCCTTCCCTTTCCCTGCCTGTGGTGGGTGGTTTGTGCAGCGCTAGGAATGAGATCACACTTGCCAAGAGAACTAGGTACCTGCTGGGATGTCATGCCCCTTGCTAAAACACCTCTCATCACCCTGCCTCCTCCAGCTTTCCTTCTCTGCCTTTCTCCCCAGCATTGTCTCTTACATTTTAGGAGGCGAATGCTTTTCACCAGCAGCTCTGGTCCTTCTGGTTTTCTTTTTTTTTTTCTTTTTTTTTCTTTTTTTTTTTTTAATTTTTGTCTCGGTTCTTTTTAAAAGCACAAAAAAGATGTGAGATCATATTGCAGGAAAAACTACTTTCTCTTGGTAGTACTCATCAGCTAAATATTTCCCAAGCATCTGTGCCCTCTGCTGTACACTCTGGTCCTACCTCAGGTTTGCAGCATATCCTAAAATAGTGAAAAGTGACCTGATTAGAGCAGACCCACGTGCCTTTATTCTGTTTCTTACTATATGTATAAGAAGAAGAAACACAGCCCTGGTGCCTTCAAATGTCCTCCTGCTCAGGTCTAACTCAAATCCTTTAAATTTATACTGAAGTGCTAAACTCATTCCATGGCAAGGCCTAAGCAAGACCTCACTTCTGCTCATGTGTCTGCCCAGGGTCCATGAAAAAGGCTTTACCTGGGATGTAGGGAGAGGTAAGGTCACCTGAAGCTGGAAAAGAATCCCACTTTAGCAGGGCAGGAAAAACAGCTTGGGAGGATTGGCTCATACTTCAGACAGCAAGCTCCCCTGTCCCATCATTCCTCCAGTTCCCAGGGTGAAGGTTTCCTCCACACCTAAATTTTTTGCAAGGCTAAATGAGATTTCAAGAGGCCCTGCTGAGTAATCAGCAAAGGTTTGACTCCATCCCCTCCTCTGGACTGGTTTGCATCCAGCAGCATCATATCCCAAGCCACGGCTCCCCTCTCTCCAGTTTGTTTTAAGCTACCTCCTCTCCTCCCAGGCTTTTCCTGAATTCCAGGCACAGTAATTAACCTGGTGGGTAAGAGATTTTGTGCAAAGTGTTGGTTCTTAACTCTTGGTGGGTTGTTTTTTTCAGCACTTGCTTTTACCAGCTTCCTGAACGTTACAGCACTGGGCATTGCTGGTTGGATTATTTTCACCCTTTCCCTTCCAGAACTATCCGCTCACAGAGTTAATCCTGGGGGGGGCAATTCGTGGATCCGAGTTCAGCCGAGAGAACTGCTGGGCACTGCTAATGATTTACAGGAGTTATGCTTGTCCCTCAGCCTCATGAAAATAGTCCCGAGGAAACACCTTGCTGTTGGAGTAGGAAATAAGGCACTGGATGTCAGTTATGTTAAAAAATAAGTTAAGAACAATGAGCCAGGCAGAGTGATTCTCTGGCTTCCGTAATGTTTTCCTGCCCTGACTGGAAGGTCTCCTCCCTCCACCCTGGTGTTGTGTGGGTCTCGTTCTCTCCAGGAGCAAAGATGTTCCAATGTTTCTGGCAAATCCTGCCTTTGCCAAGTTAGGCAATATCAGCCTTCCCTTGGCTATGAAAAATTCCCTTTATTTTTAAAAAAGGAAAATAATTCCAGGTACCTAAGCATAATCAGGGGGATGATAGAAGGCAGTTGTGTGTAAATCCTGCTGGGACCCCAGCTTTTCCCTGTGCCTCTTCCTGACCCAGGTGCTGTTTTTCCTCCTGGGCCAGGGATACTGAACTCTTCCAAGGGTCCTGGAATTGATAATCTAGAGGTGTAATTGATACTGGGTTTGACTCCAATTAAATTAAAGAGGTTGCTGAGCCAGCCCAGCATAAGCAAAGTCTGCCATGTCATCTCTGGCTCTCATAGAGTGAATGAGAACAACTGAGGGGTATTACAGAAATCCCAGCAGGATGAGAGGTTTGGATGAGCTTTCCCAGCAATTAGTGCCCTGCTATGTCTGTCCACAAATCCATTTTCCATCTGAACCTCCTGCAGCCAACTACCAGCAGAATGGGATGGTGTCTTATAAGCTGGTGGGGTGGGAAAAGGGGGGAGATGTGTGTCAATTTACAATTCCACAAGATTATCCTTTCAGGCTGTTTTGCTTTTGGAATGTGAAGGACAAGGGGAAGTGGGGTGCAGTGGGCAACCAGTGGAATCCATCAGTCAACTAAGCTGGACAATGCTTTTCTCTTTTTCCTTCTTTTCCCCATTCCTACAGAAACTATGTGAAGGATAATGTTATGTGTGGGACTCGATAAGAGAGAGAGCAGTGGGAATGTTCTAAGACCTTTTACACGTTTCTTTCACAGTCTGACTGCCCCTACTCAGAAAAAGTCCCAAGTATTAAAATACCAATGGACATCATGGAGCAGGAACCTTTCCTAAGTGATAGCAAACCTGCTGACAGTGAGTAGAACTAACCTCTTGCATGCCTGCTTGACTCTGACTTGCACTACAAATATATATTTATCTTTAGAGTGACTTTTTTTCTTTTTTTTTTAATCTTTCCTTTTACTTGAGAAGTACATTTCTTGTTCTTTTTTTTCTCTCTCTTTTTTTAATTTCCAGGCCTCTGCTTTATGACAGATTTTGCTTTTGTGAGCTTTATTTTTTTCCTCTTTGCTGGTTGTTACAAAATCGATGCTTTACCTTCTGGTGCCTCCAGCTTAAGCACTTTTCCCTGGCTCCTGACACGTCTCCTGGCCACCCACTCTCTCCTCTCTCCCTCTCCCCCTTGGTGTTAACCTGCTGATGGTGGGATTAATTTTTTCCTCTGAGCCTGCAGTTCTGGATTTGCAGCGCTGTCCTGTCACTATTTGTTCCCTTAGGTGCCAAGCAGTTGCAAAAAAAGTCAGCAATTAACAGAGTAATGAATTAATTGTGTCATTAAGCTGCCCAGGCAGGGATCAGTTGACCATTAACACATTTCCCTTCTTAGGTGATTTGCTTTTGTGCTCTTCTATTTCTCACATTGATAACCATAAGTGATGATTGTAATCTTTATTTTCAGTCTTTCCCACTTAACATTTTCCTCTTTTAACTGAGAAAACACAGCCAGTGTTTTTGCCTTTGGGCTGACTTTTTAACGTACAGAGGGTGTCATGTGTTGTTTTGTTTTGTGGGATGGGAGGGGAGAAATACAAATTAGAATAATAAATCAGTGCTGCTGCCAGGCTGGTGATTCCTAGGAACAGGACCTAAACCCCCCAGATGATAAATCCTTCAATTATCCTTAGGGTTTAAGAGCTGGGACCAAGTCCCTTCCCTTTTGGTGGCATAGAGAGGCCTTGGGGAAGGCTAAGCATTGCTCCCTGGGTTTTAGACACAGGAGCACTTAGAAATCTCTTAAATTTCCTAAGATTTATCATCTAAAGATTTAAGATCTAAACCGGTTTCCAGAAAACCAGTAGAAAAGAGACATTGTCCTGGCTATTTAGATACCCTCAGTGTTTTATTGAAATCAGCAAACCATCCAAAATCAGCCTCAGGCAACCACACGTCCTCCTCATCCTGTGAAAACACTCTGATATGCTAAAAGCAAATTGCATCCTAAGTGTTGTTACACGGGATTTTAGGATCAGATGCCCTGTTTTCAATGTCTTTGCAGCTAAAATAGTTAAGGAAAAATTAATTCTGCCATGTTGGAATACCCTTGGAGACAGCAAGGGGTAAATCATCCACGAGCCGAGCTGTAGTGGGTTTGTGTGTTTGTGCATTTGTATAGTCCAGTATTTGATTTGCTGGTTTTTAATTAGAAACAATGTAAAAACCCCCTAAAATCTATCAGGTCTATGGAATAGAAAAATCAGCCAGAATCCAACACCCCTGTGGTGTTGTCTTTGGACAGAACTGTGCTCTGTGATCCAGAGCATATTCCTGATCATACCACTAACAAGCTTTCCTCCAGCAAGAGCAGGAGTAGGACTGTTGTTCCCAGAGAACACACTTCCCCACAAGAGGCAGGAGAGGGAAGCCAGTCCAGGCAACAAGGCACCCTATTTCTCCCAAGGAATTTGGGTGTGAATGTGGGAGCACAGGGTAACTGAGAGGGGTAAGTCCAAGGTAAGTGTCCAGCCCTAAAAGCGAGTGAACTCCTGGGAAAATGGACCTGTTGGCACCTCAGAAGTTTTTATCTTGGAGGGGAGAGAGAGGAGTGGAGTGTTTTCCTTGATAAGCTGGGAATCCATCTGCAGGCAGCAGGAAAAGAGCTTTCCCAATGGATGAGGGTTGGAGAAACTAAGGCAGGGCTGGAGGAGCTGTCAGTGCTGCAGCAATCACAGCCCAGGCTTTCTTCCCCCCAGGAGAAAAATCACCAACATTCCTTGAACGCCACACGTCGTGCTGATACAATTCCTTTCCTTCAATCACACGCCATGCCAAGGTAAGCACCCGGAAAACGCGCTTCAGAATTATCCCTAAACATTTCTCTCCCCCTCAGCACACCCAAAGTTTCCTTTGTGCAATTCTTAAAAAGTACTTAGAGGACATTCCCTACACTGGTTTAGGAGCCAGACCAGGAGAAAGATGTGGAGCTCCTAGAAGGAGTCAAGAAGAATGCTGCCAAGGGGAAATAATCCATTTTCCCGTATCTGTGGTGGAAAACAGAGTAAATAATAACCTTAAATTGGAGCAGGGAGGAGTTAAGTAACCACTTCTCAGAGTTCAGCCCCATGGAGCCACCTTGGACTGCCCAGCACCAGGAGTCAAATCAGGGCCAAAGCAGGAACAGTCCTCTGAAATGTCAAAGATGTGTCTGCACTTCCAGGTGTCAGAGTCTGAAATTCATCCCTGTGGTGACACCTGGATTATTTCAGTGGCAGTTTAGGTGTGCTGCCACAGCCTGGCTGAAGCTTCAGGATGCCCCATCGGTGTCCGAGGCCAGGTTGGACAGAACTTAGAGCAACCTGGTGTAGTGGAAGGCGTCTGTGCCCTTGGAAGGCAGCTGGAACTGGATGATCTTTAAGGTCCCTTCCAACTCAAACCAGTCTGGAATTCTGTGATCCTGGGAGGCACGAAGGCTCCTCGGCCAGTCAAGTGGGTGGTTTTGCCTCTTGCCATGGGCAGTGTTTAGACCAACTCATTCCAATTGCCTTATGGGATGTCTGGGCCTTATGTTAAATCCCAGTGTGTATTCCCAAAGCCAGGAGTTCATCCCACACTGACTTGGTCTTCCTCCTTCTTCGCAGCCCTCCACGAACTCCAGTAAAAGTTGTGCCTCAAATTAGAATAGACCTTGAGCCTGAAGACAATGGTTATTTCTGGAGGAGCAAGGGAACAGAAACTACTTTGTAATTTTGTCTGTCTGTCCAATCCTTTACGGAATTTATTTTGTCACTAGCCAAATATCAAAAAGCTCCCTGCAAAGGCAAACGAGCCACCCCGCTGCCCCTCTGCCCGCGCCCCCAGGTCCCTCCACGCCGACCAGGACTCAGATTGCCTTCTCCAAGGTGTCTCCCGTTGCCATGAGGGCAGGAGCATTAAGGATGTCACACGGTACCTGTGGAAGTGCCAGGGGGCCTTCTTCTGGCAGAGCACAGCTGACCTCCAGGCTAATCCCGTGCCTGCTCCCTCTGCTCGGAGATGCTGGAACGTGCTGCTAACCCTGGCGCTCTCACCCGTAGTTAAGAGGAGAAGGTACTTCACCCCCAGCACAGACAGACCGTTGCCATCGCTGTAGCATGTTTTGGAAAAGTCCCTTTCCTATGCAATTTTTTTTTTAAGAAACACTTTAATGGACTTAATCCGTCAGGTACATGGAAGAGTGTTATTTTCCTAGATTATTTTGTTTAAATTATGGGGGCCTAACCTATGACTTCTTTTTTTTTTTTT
>VXBA01003195.1:0-19649 GCA_013399895.1 Serilophus lunatus
TCGCCAGGCCCTAGTTACCTACAACCTGCAGCATTTCATACCAAGAGAAAACACACAAGAGCCCTTACCGTACTGGTTTGATCATTTGTCCTTTAGTGCAAATGTAAGTACCTTAGCCATTAGGTAAGTAAAACTACAGGTTTTGAACTTCTAATTCTGCAGCTGAGAGGAAAATATTCCAACCAAAAAGAGCTAGACAAAACAGACTCTCTGCACTGATGCAATCTATACTGATATCAGAAGAAAATGGAGCCTCTTGCTTCTGTGGTGTACAAAACTTAGAGAGACATGGCACTTAAACTTGTACAGCCACATTCTTATCGTGACTAAGAGGAAGATGGTACAATACACTTGGAGAGTGGGAGCTTCACTCTGCTAAATTCCTTCCCAGAGCCCATAATGCAGTGTTAAATAGTTTAGTGAGAGGAAGTGCCTGCTCCCTGAGTGTGTGGGACAGATTTATCCACTCACAGGATATGGAGTTTCAGATGCCAGGTAACAGGCTCCAGGTACAGTTACCAGCTGGTTCCTTTTTCTTTATCTGGTTTTCACTCTAGGTCTTTCCTGAATAAAGGTATTTCTGATCCTCTGGAAGGCACATCAGACACAGAGAAGGAACACAGGAAAGCATGCAGCTGCTGTCTAGATGGTACTTTGTGGGCCATATATAAGACAAACAGCAGTCCACAAGTGTAAAATTAAAATGATCTCTTTGTAGGAGGACTACCATCTAACTCCAGCTACCATTTTAGCTTTGTATTCACAGATTGACTTCAGTGCTCCCTAGCAACACTTCCTTCCCACAACTTTCACACCTCTCCACAACTAGTATGCACAGAGCAAGTGGCACTTCCTCACCTCTTTCTTTGCTAAAGATTTTTCCTTCAAAGGCAAATCAGTGGATGCTTATGTACAGGACAGCTGGTCCACATGCCTGTTGCCACTCTGAGCCAAATCTGCCTTTTCCACAGATCTTTCCAAGCAAGTAAATGAGAGTAGCAGTAAATCCACTGACACTGCTATCTACTTGGTACAATTAACTATAATGAAAAAGACACAACGCGTTGTCCAATTGAAAGAGACATTATCTGTACCCGTGCATCAGTTGCCTCCAAGAGATGCACCGCCCAGCACAGTACCAGAATTATTTTTTCAGTTCCAGGTTAGAATTCCTGTTTAAAACAGCATATAACACTAAGTATCCAACTTATATGAAACTATTAAATTATAAAAATATACCTCTGTGAGGTTGCTCCTCTAACTCTTCATACACAGCTCCTAGATCCAATGATTTAAAATGTCTTCTTCGTAAATTACTGGATACGTCTTTGTAAAGAAACAATAGTGAGACTGGAAGAATCTACTTGCTGTTAGGTTGTGATGAAATCAGACCATGACAATGCAAAGCATGACTTGCATGTGCTTTTAAACATTACAACTCAATTCCATACTAGATGTATTGGTTTCTCTGTGGCCAGGTTTTGGTAGCAGTGGGGGGGGGCTTAGGGACAGGCTTCTTTGAGAAGCTGCTGGAAGTTTCCCCATGCCCAGGCTGGGCCCGCTGCTGGCCAAGGTCAGGCCAATCAGTAGTTGACAGAATGCCTCTGTGATAACATATTTAAGAAGGAAGAAAAAAAGAAAAGCTAGTAGGAGACAAAGATGGCTGCCGGAGAGGAGCAGGGTGAGAGCCTGTGAACAACAACGCAGACACCAAGGTCAGTGCAGAAGGAGGGGGAGGAGATGCTCCTGGCACCAGAGCTGAGATCCAGCTGCAGCCCATGGGGAAGACCATGGTGAAGCAGTGACCCCCTGCAGCCCATGGAGGACCACAGGAGTGCAGAGATCCACCTGTAGCCCGTGGAGGAGCCACGCTGGAGCAGGTGGATGCTGGGGAAGGCTGTAGCCTGTGGGAGACCCAAGGTGGAGCTGGGTCCTGGCAGGGGACTGTAGCCTGTGGGGAGAGGAGCCCACTTGGAGTAGGATCTTCCTGTTAGGGTGCGTGGCTCATGGGGCCCACGCTGGAGCAGCCTGTGCCTGAGGGACTGCACCCTGTGGAATGNGGAGAATAGGTTGAATGTAAGAAGGAGGGGGTGGGGGGTAAAAGGTGTCTTTTAGTCTCTCACTCTTAGCTCTGATCTTGTTAGTAATAAGCCTGACTACTATTCTCACATGGAGTCTTGTTTTGCCTCTGACGGTGATTAAGAAAGAATTTGCTGTAGTCCTTACCATAAATAGCGAAACGTCTCGTTATATTCTCTCTCTCCTCTATAGGTGGGCAAGGGGGAGTGAGAGAGTGGGTGTAGTGGGCCCCTGGCACTCAGCCTGGGTTAAACCACTACACTAGGCCACCATTCAAAGACTGAAAACTCTGCAAATCTAAGAATTAAACTGTATAGATAAAAATGGAAAGGATCTATATGTTGCCTCATTAATAACAATAACTTTTTTTTTTTTAAAAAAATTATTTATGTAAAAAATATTGTATGAGAAGGTAAAATTGTCCAGTACATTAAGTACTAAATGGGGCTTGAAGTGTTTTGAATGGTGAATCAGAAACTACATGCAGCCCTGATTGTTACATTCTTTTTCATCAAAACAGATGACCTCCAAAGGTGACCCTTAACATGACAAGGAAATCTATCGATTCCAAAGTGAGTAGTGCTTCAGGACTACTCATGGAGCCACTGAAGGCTGCAAGGTGACTGCTACCCTTCGACAATTAGCTACTTATATAAAGATCTAAACACAGAAACAAGGAAAAACCACTTTTTGCACCCACTTCATAGGCAAACAGCTTGGCTAGAAGATGAAACTCCTAATAAAAGATCTGAAATTCCTAGGTGTCAGTTTGTAAGTGTAAAATGAGTGACACAGTTATGATGCACTGAAACTATTTGTGCGGGATTGCAAGGAAAAAGAGAAGTGCTCACATGCACACTCCTACAGGTATCAGCAGAGTTGCCGCCTGAGATGCCCTGGGGGGTGCTGGTGATCCAAAGTACCTCCTGAAGCAAAAGAGAGTGCTCACAGGCAGCCTTCCCACACTGTGCTGCTGCAGCTTCTGCTCTATAATCACCTGTAGGATTTTGAAAGCTGCCTCGGTGTCATCCCACATCAGCCCTCAAGAGTGGTCTGGCCAGAAGGCTGTTAAAAATAGGAAGGATGCTCTATCCTTTCTCCAAGCTCTTGCTCTGAGAAGAAGATGGAATGTGGAATATTTCATGGTACAGGTTAACACACTCAACTATCTACTCTACAGAACATGCATTTTGAATAATTGCTATGCTTTGCCAGATCGTTAAACTCCTCGAATGGTAAGACAGGAAAAGTCCAAGCCTGGAGTGCAGAACAGCTGGAGCCAGGAGAAACTGGAGCTGCACACAAGGAGAAACAGACAACTGAATGAATGGATCTCACCAAGAGGCCAGAAATGTAGCAGTTACCCTGTGCATAACATTCCCTGGGCTATGTAAAACAAAAGAATCACAGGATCTTGCTGCAATTACCCCTGCTTACCTCTGGGTCTGAAGAATAGTGAAGAAAGAAAGGAATATTTTCAAAAAGGGGATGACACAAAGCACTTTCTAAATCCTCTATCAAATGAGGATACATGCAACATTATACATGGGACTAGTGAGTACAGTACATGCTGTTCACAGATACATGCCTTTGGATACACCTAAAGGCAGTGATTCCAACTCAGGAGATACTGAAGATAAGAATTCACTTCTTATTTTCCTGCTGGATTTTTTTTTCTTTTGTAAACTACACACTTTCCTCTCATTATGTTAGAAATATTATTTTATTTGAGACTTTGTGTGTATTCATCTTACCAGATTGCCATAATTTAAAAGTATAGCTCACTCCTCTAATATCAAATCAGAAATAAAGGTTTTATGAAGTTGTCTCTACAGACCAGCACTGCATTATTGGTCTGAATAATGAAAAAGTGGATTACATTCCTTCTGCCCATCGAAGCTGTCTGTCACATGCAATATATAGTGTCGATACAATGGTTAACAGCAATGACTAAAAAACAGCTAAGAATGTTTTCTGGTGTTTGGATGGTATTTTTTGCTTTCCTAATGTTCCCTGGAAGAAACTCATAAATGACACTCTTCTGATTACAATCAAACAACAAAAAGTTTCCCATATTAATACACATATAATTTGGAAATCATTCTTTGTTTTTTCATGGTTCAGTGATAATACCATTTTCTACATCCTGCATTTGAAATCCTTTCCAAAGTGCTTACGTACTACCTACTAATGCCTAGGGCATTAGAATGCATGGCTCGATAAAAGCAGAAAAACAAAGCCCAGGGTGATAAACTCGAAAAAGCAGGCAGTACACTATTACTAGAGCTGGATCCGCATTTTGTGATAGAATTTATTGCGCTGAAGTTTGGATTGAAATAAGACATAAAGTATAAACCAGTCTTAATATTTGAGGTACCAAAAAATCTTCTGACTTATGGGAAGACAAGTTTTTGATTGCAGGTGAATACATCTGATCAGTTTTTGAAAAAAAACCAAACAAAACCAAAACAGCTTGCCCCAAACCATTTCTGGCTATAGAATAGACCAACAGCAAAAATGATTATAGATACTTCAGCAGCATATGAGCCAAATTTAAGTCTATGCTGGAAAATATACTAGAAAATTGATGCAAAGACTAATACAGAGTATTCCTGGCTACTAAAGAGTAGTAGCCACTACTAAGTAGATCAAGATAAAACTGCGATTCAGTTTTTGACGTTCTGTGGTGTAAGATCAGACATAAAAGAGAATAAAAGCTACTTTGCAAAGAGCAGTATGAACTAAGAGGCTGACTCTGTCTTGGAGGGACTGAGCTGAATAAAAAGGGAGAAGCCCTATATACTGTGGGTGGGGATTCTTTAATGCCAGAAGGAACTGATGAAATTAACTGATGTAAATGAATAAAGTATCCAATAGAATAAGACAGTCCTAGAAACATGACTCAGAAAAGTTTTTACTCAGCTTCCCCAACTCTCTAAAATGATCCCTTGGGTTACACTAAGAAAAGCCATCAGGACTGAGGAAGACATAATGACAGAAAACAGTAATATTTTTGCTGAAGTTTTGATAGTTTCCATTCTGAACAACCACATGAGACTTCAAAAAAAAATTCTGAAAATTCACTTTTCTTCAAGAAAAATCTATTAATGAGTCAACTACTAGCTCAAGTGGAGACTGACTCTATGACCTACTCCGTTAAATATGCCACGGGCATACTGATGCTGGCATTTCTAAACTAGATTCTTGACTTAAATGCCCTTTTAACGTGCTCATTAGTGAAATTTTCTAATTAAAAAATGCAACAGCTAAAAAGATGCCCTCTCCTACACAAGTCACATGGAACCAACCTGAACACCTACACGGTTCATTAGCTGAACTGGCAATTTCAGATCCCAGAGCAGTTCTCTACCACTTCTGCTAATTGAAAAACTTGTAACAGAAGTAGGCTCTTATCTTTTTTATACACCTGCCACAAAAGGCAGAGTATAATTTATTCTATGGAAATAAAGTTTTACAGCCTAGAAAACCTCAGGAATCCAGAGGCTTACAATAACTTGGCCATTTTTAAGAACTGTGGAGGAAAATATTGTCATAAGATTACCTATCCACTTACAGGTAACTTCTGCCTCCTCCTTTTTTCATCTTTCAACATTGCCATCTGCCATGGTTCCCTGCTCAGGTAGTGTGCCATTTGGCTTCATACCTCTTCTATCTCACTTTTCTTGTGCCATGTTCTCACCCCTCTTCATTTAAATCCCTCTTTTTCATCTCTGTCCTTCCCTTTGTGTTCAGCAAGGTCAGGATCCTACAGACACCGATATCATTCTCACATGCAAGTTATGTGATCCAGAAATATGATCTGCATCTAAATGCAATATTCCCCCCATATGATTCACACATTATTTCTATAACATGTCCAGTATTGTCATGTTGTTTTCAAGAGTTTGTTTTGTTTTTATTTGTGACAATTTCTAAAGCACTATCAATTCTTTTTGAAATTATCTGGTTCCAACATGAACTACAATACCTGCAGGACACAGCAGATATTATAACATTACTTTCTACCTTCTCTCTCTATTTTTTTATATTAGCAACTCCGGCTTCCTCCTCCAGACTTCTCCTATCTGCAAAGAATTGAGAATATACTCTAATCCACAGACTGCTGTCAGTGTCACAGGACAGCCTCATATCACAAAGCAGGAGCAAGCCACTGAATCTTTGGATGATGATGATAACAAAATAAATCCTAATGAAGAACTGAGAAACAAGGTAAGCAGATGAATAAAGTCTTGTCAAAATTTGCTTTTGCCCTCTACTTGAGCTTGTACCATGACAATGTGCCAGCACTCATGGTGAGACATGAAGTTTTCTCTCTCAATAACTCAGGGATCCAATTCATATCACTCTTGTGTATCTCTTGTATGTCACTCCAGGATGCCTCCGGCTGGGTAAGAGGTCATTTTCTTTGTATTAGCTGGTATGGGGCTTTTTTTCTCACCATCCAAATTTATTTTAACTGGCTATTTAAATTAAATCAATTTTCCTCAAGTCAAGTCCATTATGTCTGTGTCAGTAATTTGTCAGTGATCTCCCTGTCCTTATCTGCACCCACATGCTTTTCTATTTTGTTTTCTTAGACTGTCCTAACTGAGGAGAAAGAGTGCAGCAGGGGCCTCCAGCAGCCATCTGAGGCCAAACCACTACAACACCTTCCAAAAGCATTCGTGCCAAAACTGAAGAAATATAGCCTAAGTGAAGACTGGAGTTCAGCAAGTACAGCCATATCCTTCAACACTGCCACAACTGAAGGAATAACACTAAATACCTCTTTTGGGTTTGCATGGCCAGGTTTCGGTAGTGGGGTGCTACAGCAGTGGCTTCTTACAGAAGCTGCCAGAAGCTTCCCCCATGTCCAGAAGAGCCAATGTCAGCCGGCTCCAGGACGGACCCACTGCAGGCAAAGGCTGAGCCCATCAGGAATGACATGTACTTAAGGAGAAAAAAGTTGTTGGGCAGTTGAAAATTGCAGCCAGAGAAGAGCAAAGTGAGAATATGTGAGCAAAAATACAGATGCCAAGGTCAGTGGAGAAGGAGGGGCAGGAGGCACTCCAGGCACGGGAGCTGAGGTTGCCCTGCAGCCCGTGGTGAAGACCATGGTGGAGCAGCTGTGTCCCTGCAGCCCATGGAGGACCACAGGGTTGCAGAGATCCACCTGCAGCCTATGGAGGAGGCCCTCCTTGGAGCAAATTTTCCCAGCAGGACCTGTGGCCCTGTGAGGGAACCATGCTGAAGCAGGTTGTGCCTGGAAGGACTGCACCCCATGGTGCATGGGTGGATGCTGGCTGGACCCACTAGAACGTTTTGTGTAGATTGCATTGATAACTAAGAGTGATATTTGAATAATTTACCATTCATTCAGCAAAAGGACAGCATGGGATTCAGCCATGTATGTTTTTATTTTGTGTATTAAATAGTCACTAAAAAAGTTATGTTGGTGGTTTTTTTGTGATTTAAAATTTAAAGCATTATTGATGCATTTCTATTTTAAGTAACTGGAGTTATGAAGAAACTTCCCCTCATACAACATAATTTGGTACCATTTTATCAGTGCCACCAATTGCTCAACATCTCTTTCCACAGGCACAAACCCCACATTTTAAAATAGATGTTGGCTTCCCTATCCATACCCAACAAGCATTTGCTGTGTGGCATAAAAAACCCCCCAAACATGATCATTTACCACTAATAGCCATCTTCTTACTCAGATGCTCTGATATATCTGAATGTCAACATTCTTCTGCTCTCTGCCAAAAATAAAGCACTTATCAGATACATAAATGGGTAAGTTCTCAAAAAGTTCTTCAAAGACTTTCACATTATCACATATCATTTCATATCATAATATTATCATATAATATCACATTATTTCTAATCCCATAGGTAAGAATGGCAATCTGTCCCAAAAAAGAACTTTTCATACATACAGTGTTGGTACATCCAGCATCCAGAACCTGAGCAGCCCAAAGCTTGGTAGCAACAGTAATTCTCTATGCTGGATATGAAAGGACTAGGCAATTCAAAAAAGCATTCCCTTCCAACTTCTAGACAATGAAGGAGACTCTAAGCAAGCACAGGGATAATAGTGAAATCCTATCCTCATCTACAGCCTAAACACAGAGACAGGAAAGGCACAAGTTGAGCCATTTTTTGATCACAACCTGAAAAAATAAATTAATCACCATTTAAATAACACCTCACAACAAAAAGCATTTATCCAGTCACTAGAAGACTGAGACCAAATGTCTTTATTTGTCTGAAGGAGATTAAACCAACACCTGTAAGCTTTCTATGGACATATTTACAGTCAGACAATGCATGAGGTTGAAAATGAAGCTATGACATATTGTTGAAAAGATGTATGAAAAAAGGAAGTCTGGTCTAGTCTCTTGTTTGTATTTCACAGTATTAGCAAGGTTGGAAGAGACCTTAAAGACCATCAAGTTCAACCTGTAATCTAACAGCCCATCACCTAAACTATGGCACCAAATACCTCATGCAGCCTACTCTTGAACACCTCCAGGGTCGGTGACTCCACCACCTCCCTGGGCAGCCCATTCCAATGGCGGATCACCCTTTCAGTGAAGAAGTTCTGAGCCCCTCAGTTTAAGAAGGATATTGAGTTGCTGGAGCGTGTCCAGAGAAGGGCAACGAGGATGGTAAAGGGGCTGGAGCACAAGCCCTGTGAGGAATGGCTGAGGGAGCTGGGATTGTTCAGCCTGGACGAGAGGAGGCTCAGGGATGACCTTATTGCTGTCTATAACTATCTGGAAGGAGGTTGAAGGCAGGCGGGGGTCAGTCTCTTCTCTCAGGCTCCCAATGACAGAGCGAGGGGACACAGTCTTAGGCTGCGTCAGGGGAGGTTTAGATTGGAGATCAGGAGGAACTTTTTCACAGTGAGAGCGATCCCCCACTGGAATGGGCTTCCCAGAGAGGTGGTGGAGTCACCGTCCTTGGATGTGTTTAAGGATAGGTTAGATGATGAACTCAGTGGTATGGTTTAGATGGTTTAAATGGTTTAGATGGTATAGATGTTAGACTGATGTTGGGTAGGTTGTTAACCTAGGTAAAGGTTGGACTTGATGATCTCCATGTTCTTTTCCAACCTTATTAATTCTGTGTGTAATTCTGTGTGTGTAAGAATTTCTTGATAATATCAAGTCTAAACCTCCCATGATGGAGACTGTGTCCTCTTGTTCTGTCATCAGTTACCTGAGAGAAGAGACCGACCCCCGCCTGATTACACCCTCCTTCCAGGTAGTTACAGACAGCAATAAGGTCACCCCTGTGCCTCCTCTTGTCCAGGCTGAACAATCCCAGCTCCCTCAATTGCTCCTCATAGGGCTTGTGCTCCACCCCCTTCACCATCCTTGTTGCCCTTCTCTGAACACATTCTAATAACTCAACATCTTTCTTATACTGAGGATAAAGCATAGCAAACCTCTCTCCTTCTGCTGCAGCAATTTCATACAGAATAATCACAACTGCAGTGCCTGCATGCATTCAACTCACTATGAAGCTATCATGCCCATTAGGACTTGTCAAGGATCCCTGCAGAGTAGCATATAGCTTCAGATTCCTGATGGGGCTTAAGTGGGATTTAGGTGTTGAACTGATCAAATGGAAGTAATTACAGCCATAAAAATGTGTAAATGTAGCCGTTTTGAAAACCCTCATGTCAGAAAAGAACTGCTAATGAACTGAGACCGACTTAAGAGTTCATCGTCAACTGATTGGAGGCTTTCACAAGCCAAATCTTCAATTAAGACAATTCCATTTTGTCAAATTGCACATCTAGATCCTAAGCTATTTGTGTGTCATGCAGAGAAACCTAGCAGTAGAGCTGCTTATCCCCTGTTGGCCACATAACTCCACCAAGTATTAAAGTCATTCATGATGATGAGTACTTGACTCCCAGTATCTCCTCACAATACTTGTATTTCTTTTAGTGAGATGTGCTCAGACAGCTGTTAAAATAATGCCTGTACTTATCCTTGTCCTGCTGCAGTGACTACAAGTCCTCCGTGACAACTGCTGTGTATCTCATTAAGTGGATGTGTTCTGTATGTTAGTGACACTCAAATATGTCTTCTAATTTACTGGAGAAACACAAGAACAGAGCAAGGCTTAAATTAGAGAACAAGAAATTCTTTAGGTTATAGTGAGTCTTATAAGGTTTCTTTGATGCACAATAGGCTACTCTTCAAAGCCCATTGGAAAAAATGGAGGAGGGACTTTGGCCTCAGCTGTATTTTTGTTCCATTCCTTTTGCATACTTAAAAACAAGATGTGTGGTTACAAAATAAAGGGAAACTGACATCTGTCTTACAGGACCCTCTACTATAATTTCACCTCAAATCTGTTGAAAATGAATACTGCTTAGCTTATCAGAAATGTGACATTGTTCTTGGACACGATCAAGACAGGTGACCATCCATCCAACTTCACAGATGATTATTCCATCAGCTAAACAGAAAAATATTTTCTTCCTATAATCCAACACATTTTTGCTTAAACTAAAAGATTAACATGAAAAATATATATTTTCCTCTGAAAATGCCAAAAGACTGAATTAAGATGACACTGTGCCACAATCAGTGAAGAGTTTAAAAACAATCATACTCTTCACCATAGTCATCACAAAATTTGAATCACCTGAAAAAGAAACTTGGCTTTTAACTTACCTTCCTGCACTTCATTTAGCTGTATTCTGAAAATAAATTCTATTCCCTGATGTGAATTCCCCTCACCCGTCCAACATTTCAAATCTACATAACTTAATCTAAACACTAATGGACTCCTAATTTTCTGGGGTAGTCAACCACACAAGACACTAGCGCAGATCATTAAAAGAAGTGGAAAATCTAAACAAAGACATAACAATTAATTCTGTTAAAGCAATAGCTCTACCATAAACCTACGAAAAAATATTTATAGCACTGTTTTTCCAAGCAGGGTGTAATTTCAATAGCTAATTCTTTCACCAGTTTATTTTATGACTGTCACATCTTTAAGGTTTTAAAGAAACAGTCCCTAAATCTGTCCAAATTTTTTTGTTGTTGTTGTTGTCTTTCTCTTAACCATAGTTTAGACAGATTATTCAGTCATTTAGCCTTGTATTACTCCTGCTGAATACCTCTGAAGTTAATTCCCAGGGGTGCTTTATTTATCCTCCGAGACAATTTCATTACACTATGCCAAGCTGCTAAGGGTTTGGTTTAGGGAAACTTCATCTAGGCACAGCATCAAAATTCACACACACACACACACACACACAAAAATAAAAAAAGTACTGTATTATACCATTTCAGTCCACTCTTTGCTCAAGTACCATTCTAAACAGCTAAGAGTGACTACTGTAAACTGCAATTATTGGCATTTCTTTTAACAGGAAGCTATAATTTAACAGTAGCTAATTAACCCAGAAATACATGTCTGTTTCTTCTAAGCTACCCTCACATAGTTGCACAAACAGAAAAAAACAGCAAAGGAGACTTGTCTGTGAGATCACCTCTACAACATGAATGGCAGTAGAAAGAATGTTTTAACGAAATGGCACAAAGGAAGAGTTGCAATACCATAGGAATGAAATTGCTGTCATATCTATGGCTCAGTGGAAAGAGAGTAGCTTAAAGTCACTGTTAAATCATAGAGCAGAGAATGAACCAGAAGAGCAGCAATACATAAAAAATATAATTTTACTTAGAACTGAAAATGGGTACTTGATTAATTGTAACACTGTAAAATATGCAGTACAAAAATGTCAGGAGCTTTCCATCTACCACATAAAATCCCAGGACCAAAAGCACTTCCACGTTAGTAGATCTGTTGGGGAGCTATTTTTGTTTTGTTTTACACAAATGTCTTGATTCATCATCTCTGGCTGCTCTGTATTGGCTGGAAAGTATGCTTTAACTATTTCTGGTATTCAAGGTTCTTTTCAAAAAGTAATTCTAGATAACTTATGAAGTGTTAATCCCAGAAAAATAATGAAATATTTTCTTTTTTATTGCATTTCTTTGATGCTGTCATGGTATAGAAAGCACCACCAAGTTATATGCATATAACTTGCCATCAAAGAATCTGAATTGTTTTCCCTGAATTCAGTGTATGTCCTAGATATTTACAGAGGTAGGTAACATTCTTCATGAAGCATAGCACCAATTTCTTCAATACAGGACTTCCAATACAAGCAGATTGCTCCACTGAATGTTAAATTTCTAAGATAAATTGTGTTCCCCCAAAAAAATTTCAGAGTCTTTTTTTCCTGAGGGCATATTTTCTTCAATTATTCAAATAAATATTGGTATGGCACCTGCCTGTTTCATATTGCATTCCTAGTTCTTAGTTATGTTTTAATCAGTTTCTGTCATAATTACCTATATTGTCAAAACATGTGAAATTAAAAGCCAGAAAGTGAATGAGCCTTGTAGTTAAGCAATCGTTTTATTCAGAAATTATTATTTTTGTTGTTCAATGGGTGTATCTTGGTGGAGTATAACAGTAAAGCTTATGCCACTGTTGATGGCCTTCAAATGCATGTATCTATGTTTGTGTGACTTTCAGCAGGTTGCTTTTAGGCTCTACAAGTGTGGACATACCATTCTCCACAAAAAATAAAATGGATTTTAACAAGCGCTTATAAGAGGCATACAATTAGAAACTAATATCAAGAACTTAAGCCTATATTAAGTCAAAGATTTGATCTTAATAGTTTATTCTTTCAGGATTTCACCAAAAATATGATTTCCAAAAAGTACTAAAAAAAAAAAAAAAGAAAGAATATGCAGAAACATAAAACAAGTGTCTTTTGTTCCCTTTGGAGTCCTTTCACTCATCTCCTTTGTTAAGGTCCTTTGAGTGCCTGTTAATTAATTGCTGTGATTGAGGTCACGTTTGAAGATTATATGGGGTTAATTTAAGACTCTTGAGTGCAGACCGAGAAACTTATTACTGTTACTGACACCAGAAAGTCAAGTTAGCTAGACCTATAATATCGCAGACTCTCAACGATATTGACCATTTGTAAAGAAGAACTGCCTTGGCCTGTGTCATAGAGGTCTGCACTTCCACTACTTTTTAAATTTCTTTGATTCCGTTGCCAGATTATAAATTACAAGTGAGAGCTCATTGTTTCTAATTAGTCTGGTGTTCTCCAAGGAGGCTAGTGAATATAATACAGCAACACATGTAACTAACTTCCATTCAAAGTGCTTTTAGCAGAAAACCAATTAAAAAGAAAATTAAAAGAGAAAAATTGCTCTATGCTTACTCCCTGTTCACTACTGGTTTATTAGAAACTACATGATTAGACTGATTGTTGGCCAGCAGTAAGCTTACTGATTGGAAGCTAAATTTATACTTGGTAAGTGTGTTATAAGGGAAGTTCATATTTAATTTATAATCTGTGTTTGTATTATGAACATTTCATAGCAAGTGAAAAGCAATGTGAAAAGCAGTAAGAACAACCACATCTGACATCTTTTGTAGCCAAGCTAGAAAGCAAAGGGCAACGACACAAGTCAGTGACTAAAGCCTGTTGATTCCCTTGAAGACAGGGAATAGTCCATTCCTAAACTGTATTTATTGAAGGAAAAAATAGTTTATATACTCTGTAGTGGAAGTAGACAAATAAGTTGAATCATAAACACGGAGAGGATACTGAAGTACCCAAGAAATGGAAATCACACACAGTTTGAATAGTTGCAGTTTGTGTTGATGTGTCTGAACTGCCTTTAAATTAGCTAGGCCTGGTTAGCAACAACCATCTGCAACTGCTGAGCTCTGCAGAAACTCCACAGGCGTGGGAAACTTATTTAGCTACTTTTAGTACTTTGATTACATCACTGCGTAATGCAAAGTCCCACAGCAGAGTCCTTTTTAATATGCTTATATAATGGACAGTAGTGGCAAGACAGGCAAAACCAATTTTAAAAGTGGGATTTAGTCATTTAAACCTATTAGGTCTTTCAGGCATTGTTTTGGTTTGAGTGCTTCAGAAACACTGGGCCCTCTTCTTTTCTGAAAACTTATGCAGCCTTATACGGAGAGACAAAAAAGCACTAAAAAAAATAATTCTAAAGGAAAGTAAATTATGACAATGCAAACTATGGTCTATGGTTTATTGTCTATTTATGACAGATACTTCAATACAGTGCATTTGCAGGTCAAATCCTCTGTGGTTTATGTAAAGAAAGTGTCTCTTGTAATATGAATTTTCAGTGAGCAATCAAGCCACTAGTACCTAAAACTGTAACAGTTTTTCATTAACTGGATTTTTATCAGAATCTGAGTTTGTAAAGGCAGCCCCACTGTATTTTCCCAGAAAGTCATCTGAAGCAGTCAAACTTTAATCCCATGACATTCCTGTAGGTAGGCTCAGCAAAATACCCCCAAAAAAGGTGCTCAACATGGAATCCTTTATTCTCACTGAAAAGACTTTTGACACTACTAGAATAACAAAATTTTTCAAAATCTTTGAACACTTTGTTAAATACAAGTCAGAATTTCTCAATAAATGTAGCCTCCAGCCATAAAGAATAATGGCAAATAATTCAGATTATCCATTCCAAGATAATGAATTTTTATTACACTCTGCTATGCCCAGAGAATGATTCCTAATCTGGTCAAGTAAAAACACTCAAGAGTAATACTAAGTTTCATTTCAGAAAGACAGGATGGTAAAATTAAAGATCAAGTGTCCCAAATTCCTTTAATTTTTTGTTTGTTTGTTCATTCATTCAAAAGGAATCCAATTCAAAAGCTCCACATTTCTACAATTTTTATTGAGGCTATTTTGGAAATTAAGTAAATTAATGATTTCAGCGGTGCTTATACACTTGAAACTGCCTTCCTCCTTAGATATGATGATTAGGTTAGACAAACTTGTCTTGCGCTTTTTAGTGCCACTATAAAAGCTACCTTTCAGGTTGATGGCTTTTAAATTGCTCCCTTCTCTGACATGCCAGAACATTTATTTAGAAGCCACTGCAATAACAGTTTTCTTTAGCATTACCAGTTTGATATCATGAGTCAATAAAAAAGGAGAATGGGATGGAATTCACAGAAGTTCTGAAAAAGTTGATTGAAAGCTATTTTAAAAATCATTACGTTTTTATGTACGTACTGTATACATACCACTATAACATAACCAACAAAAGCATCAATGTAAGTTTAGCCAAAGCTGAACATCTTGTCTTTACCCAACTTACATTACACCTTGAAACCTATGCTTCTTCTCAACATTTACTTTGGCCACATACAACTAACTCAAATATTTCTAAAATATCAAAATAAAATTGAATTATATTTAAGATTCTAATCGCAACTTGTATTGTTTTTTGCCTTAAACTTTAACCTGTTTAAACAAGGAAATTAGAGGATTTCTTCAATTTACCTTTTTGAATGTGCATGTATTTAAAGAGAAAATTTTTAGGGGGAGGGAGAGAGGAAAGAAGGGAGGGTGGGAATGTAGGATGTCCCAACACTGAGTTTCATCATCACTAAGAATTTTATTTCACTACATGAATTCACTGCATAAATAAATGCAATCCTAGATGCCCGTGACATTTTCTGGAGAAAGAGAGATTATTGAAACAGCCCTTCTCACTACTTATAATGTATTTCCAAAGGGATGAATTTTCTTGCTGTGCAGAAAAAAGGAATATTTTTAGAAAAAATATTGTCTTAAACTGGTTTCAAACATATGTCTTTGTATTTAGATCAATATATTTTTCTTCATATTCATATTCCTCAATAAGGACTCACATTAGAAGGGATTCAAAATTAACTCAGTCTGCAGGAGCCAATGGACCCATTACCTCAGGGTACTGGTTTAGGTGTATTTACAATATAATGGTGGAAAAAATGTAATCTAATATTACCAACAATAAAAGAAGCAAACTGAAATTAAACTTGTTCTGACAGTCTGATTCACACCAGCAGAATATCATGCACAGGATAATGAAGCTCCTTTTTAGAACAACTGATGCTTAGGTAATCACATACAGGGAAATTATTTATGATTAGTATAGTTGTGGTATCCACTCAAAGTTCCATCATTTCATTTGTTGATACAATAGCTACATACACTGCAGTGGAGAAAGCACAAGGTATTTGCCACTAGAAAACAAAAACATGGAAAGAAAATCCAATATTTATAAACCAAAGTGATTTAAAGTTGCCCTGATCCAACATATGTTATCTACCCCCCAGCAAGTGCATCTGAAGCAAGCTGTCAATCTGAGATGCAATAAAACAAGGCAAAGATATTCTCTAACTTCATCTCTACTGAATTTAAAGACAAACTGCCACATCAGGGCATCATCATTCCTCAACTTGTCCATTTATTAATGCCACACAGGGGACAAGGCCTTCTCTGTTGCAGGCGTGACAAAGAGCTTAATAGCCTTACTTCTCTTGTGTAGCAACCAGACAATATTTCTTTCAGAGTTAATCCACTAGAATATTGCTCCCCTACTCCTAGTGCTGCTTTGCCTCTTTGCCCACTGAAGACCTACTGTGCTGGCTCCTTTTGCATTTGTAATGTGGTTAAGAGAAGCTGTGTGGGTTTTGAAGTCAATTCCTTGCTTGCATTTAGTAATCACATATAGTTTCAGTTCTTCAGGCAGTTTAAGAGCATGCTGATTGTATCAAGCCTACTCCAGAGGATGTCTGATCCAAGGAACCAGGCAAAACTGGTTCTAAACTGTCTGAATTGCATATGGAGGGCTTTTAGGGGGTCTGGCACAATACTTCAGCATTTAATTAATTGTTAACACAGACACAGTCATTTTGGTGTTGAACTCCTACCAGAAAACTTTAAAAGTAATCATAAAGTTCCCTTTCTCTTGTTAGTCTCACTAGTTACAAGGATATATTTTATATTACACAAAAATAACAGAGGTTTCATTTGGCTTTACTGTCCTGCAACACTTCTGTATATGTAGACAAGGTCTTATTAATGCATATTTAGGGCCCCATTACACAACCTCTATTCCTAATGCAATCCTTATGTATGTGAGTAACAGGGAGGTCACAGATGATTTCTCTGAATGAGGATTACTTACAGGAGTTAAATGACTTGAGATCACTATAACTAGCATTCATAAAGATTACGTTTTTACTTAATTCCTTTTTATAATGTTAATTAGCTCCAGTATACAAAGTTACCAGAGAATGAAAAATTCTCATACAAGCAGTTTTACAGTTAGAAGAACCAATTTGGATCCCATTGGTTTCCATTTCAAAAGTAATTATTCTGCAGCTTTATTGTAAATTGCTACTTTGCAAAAACAAAGCTGAACATTTGCACTTTTAAAATGCAGTTGTGAAAACAGAACCAGAGAGAAACTGTTCACAGCTGCTCAGCTCTTCATTTTGCTCACCATTATGAGGGGCAGCTGAAAGTAACACAGACTTATTGGATGTTGGAAAGTACTGAGGGATGGGAATGATGGAATAGAAAGCTCAATATTGCAGGCCAAAATTTATTGAAATCCTGGGCTGTAAACACGACTGTAGAATGGGTTACACACCCTTGAAAAGCAGGACAGCTATGCCAGTTCTACCCCAGGTTAATAGCCTAGTCTTCAGCCCTGTCACCACTCAGCTCAGTGCCCAGCTAGTGCAGATTCTATAGACAAATTTTGTTATCAAGCAGAGACACACGACTCATCTCCAGGAAGCCTCAGACCACCTTATACAGAATTACACACAGAATTAATAAGGTTGGAAAAGAACATGGAGATCATCAAGTCCAACCTTTACCTAGGTTAACAACCTACCCAACATCAGTCTAACATCTATACCATCTAAACCATTTAAACCATCTAAACCATACCACTGAGTTCATCATCTAACCTATCCTTAAACACATCCAAGGACGGTGACTCCACCACCTCTCTGGGAAGCCCATTCCAGTGGGGGATTGCTCTCACTGTGAAAAAGTTCCTCCTGATCTCCAACCTAAACCTCCCCTGACGCAGCCTAAGACTGTGTCCTCTCGTTCTGTCATTGGGAGCCTGAGAGAAGAGACTGACCCCCGCCTGATTACACCCTCCTTCAAGGTAGTTACAGACAGCAATAAGGTCACCCCTGTGCCTCCTCTTGTCCAGGCTGAACAATCCCAGCCGTTCCTCATAGGGCTTGTGCTCCAGCCCCTTTACCATCCTCGCTGCCCTTCTCTGGACACACTCCAGCAACTCAATATCCTTCTTAAACTGAGGGGCCCAGAATTGGACACAGTACTCGAGCTGTGGCCTAACCAGTGCCAAATACAAGGGAAGGATAACTTCCCTGGTCCTACTGGCAACACTATTCTTGATGCAGGCGGTACTTCTTACGATGGTGCTATAAGTCCCATCTTAGCAGGTACACTTTCCAGATTTCCTTTAGCTCCAGCCAACAGAAAACCACCCAAACCTTCCATGGCAGACTGCTTCACAACTCCGATAACCAAGCATAACAAGGCAGGGTTTGTCTGTTCCCTCTTTGCTGACTCCTACCCTTCCTGAAAAAGATTTGTGTTGTTCAATATTTTCATTGATGACATGGATGTGGGCATTGAGTCCTTCATCAGTAAATTTGCAGATGACACTAAGCTGGGAGATTGTGTCGATCTATTGGAAGGAAGGAGGGCTCTTCAGAGAGACCTGGATCGGTTGGATAGCTGGGCAGTATCCAATAGGATGAAATTCAATTAATCTAAGTGCCGAGTCCTGCATTTTGGCCACAAAACCCCCCTGCAACGTTACAAGCTGGGGACAGTGTGGCTGTCCCCAGCTAACCCCAACTCACTGTGCCCAGGTGGAAAGAGACCTGGGGGTACTGGTTGACAGCCAGCTCAACATGACCCAGCAGTGTGCTCTGGTGGCCAAGAAGGCCAATGGCATCCTGGCCTGCATTAGGAATAGTATGGCCAGCAGGAGCAGGGAGGTTATTCTGCCTCTGTACTTGTGTGGCTGTTTAAAGAGGGCTTCTGAAAGGAGGTGTAAGAGCGAAACCCCACTTACCCGACTAAAATTCAGTTTTCCTCAAAAAGAAAGCCGTCGTTGGGGGGGGCGGAGGACGGAGCGGGACCTGTGCCAGTCCTGGTGTCCCAGGGTGCCCCAAGAATCTGGGGACCCAGAAATCACCTTGGACACACCTGGCCTGCGCACACTCCAAAAATTAAAATCTCCACTCCCTACCCCGAACCCTGTAGACAAATCCATTGAAGGCCCCAAAACCCCATTTCATTTCCTTTCATGAAATGAATGTTCATCTCATGAAAGGAAGGGAAACGTCCACTTATCACTCCAGACCAGAGACTGCAATTTGGGCACCCAGGAAGCATCTTGGACACATTTGCCCCCCCCACACTCCCAAAATCCAAAACTCCACTCCTTTCCATGCCCTGTGCGTGCAATGCCCTTCCAGCTACAAAATCCCATTTCCTTTTCTTTCAACGCAGACCGGCTGTATTGGGTCTGTCTGAGATGGAGCCCATTTCCCACACAGCAGCTCTCACAGTGCTGTGCTGTGCATTGGTGGCTGGCGTGGTGCTGATAACA